>WBMY01010284.1:1258907-1358851 GCA_013397315.1 Donacobius atricapilla
CCCCGTTTCTACCTAAATAGCTGTCCTCTCTCCCTCCCTCTTCCTCCTATGCTCCTCCCACCAAGTCTGTAACGGTGGAGCTGTTTCCCGGCTTCTTTATAGCCCTTTTGTTCAAGGTTAGTTTACATGTGAGAAATGACCAGTCTGATTATATCAGTGTAATTCCAGCAGCATAGGTATGCTGGTAAAATTCCTCATGTGGCTACTACAACTCTGGAAGAGATTTTCTCCTTTCTGTTGTTTTCTTTATGCTCTCCCTTATCTCCTTCTGTCCCTGTGTAACTTTGACAGTGACATAAGCTATCATGGAGGAGAAAAATGCAACTCCAACCCCACATTCTTACTCTGAAGCAGCATGTCCATATGGGGTGTGTTACCCGTCTAATTATACCACCAATCACTGCTGGGAATTTTTCCTGCATAGACAAGTCTTGGGTCTTTTTGGTAGATTGTCTTGCTGCCAAGAAAGAAAATTGTACCTTTCTGCCAAAATGCCAGATGAGAATATCTAACGCTTGGGAATGGGCAGGACTTCTCCTTGCCTAATGTCTGGATTAGAAGCCATTTCTCATGGCTCTTTTGGTGTGGGGATTACCCCTAAATTTTCCATCAGATGAGAGTATCATACCCTCAAAACACTAAGTAGGGAAGCAGGCAGAGACTGCCTACAGTCAGGATGCAGAAGAGCCAGTCCCAAGCTCAGCAGCTTGCCTGCCTGCAGTGAAGGCAGCGGGATACTTTGTGTCCCGTTTTTTCCTTTCGAATCTTTGATTCCCCAAGGAAAAACTAAAAGCACTCTTTCTGTAGAGATCATTTTACTTCCCAAATGTGGGGAATCTGTCAGCAGCCTTGCCAGCTCCTCCCCATCGGAAGGTATGTCTGTAACCCTCTAGTTTCAGCCCTTGGGAAAGGGAGGAGTTGGGGTGGCCACGTAAGCTGCCTGGCCTGATTTTAATGCCTCCCTCAGGAAACTAGGCCATGGCAGGATGGTGGTCTTTTATGAATCCTGAACACCTGAGTGGGAATCTGCTGTTAATTCAGGAGAGATTTCTATTGGGAAAGGAGCTTTCCCAGCCTGACCATGCCCCCTCGCGCAGTCTGCTCTCCTGTTCCTGCTGGCTGACCTTTAGTGCCCCGTGGAGGCAGCAGCGCGGGCGGCAGAGAGCTGTGTCCCTTGGGCAGGTTCCCAAGGGGCAGGGGATGGGGGTGATGTGTGCAGGACACACCGCTTGCATCCCACGTGCTTGGCACCCCCACAGCCATGTTGGGCTTGGGACTGACAAAGGACTGCGAGTACCAGCAAGCACACGACTGTCAGGATGGGGATGGAAATTGGTGATTCAGGGTTCAGTGACCTGTCTCATTAGGGTCAGTCCTGCCTGCTCCTTTTGTCATGCATGCCTGATCAGGCAGGCTGTCACTCAGCCAGGGCAAACAAGCATGTTCTGAGGGAATGTTGTGTCACAGTTACAGAAGGGAGCCAGGAGCCAAGCTGAGCCAACTTTGCTGCTTAAAACTTCCTCTCTGCATGCTGGTGGCCATAGATCAGCGGATTGTCTTCCCTTGCCTCACTATGCCTGTGGGTGGGAAATGAGAGAGGGATAAGAGTCTTAGCAGCAGGCACGGGATAAGTGGCTGCAGTTCTAACTGGAAGTACCTCACCTGACTGCCTCCATCCACTGATCTTCAAGCACGTTGGTCTTGCCACATCCCATCTTGGAAGGTGAGGCAGGGGAAATAAGGGGGCACCCCAGAGGAATCCCTCTGTGAATCTTTCTGATGTCCCCCTGTGATCCCTGGTGGGGGGACACAAATAAGTAGGATATCAGGAGCAGCCCATTTATTTAATAGAAAACTGTGTTTCAGACCATATTTCTCTTTCACTGCTTTGTTCATTCATACTATTTACTTTATTGTTTTCTGCTTATGCACAAGCCCAGACCACAAACCCACCTAAAGACACCCACTAATCAAACTGAAAGAAAATAAAAATCCTTTCAGTCTGCAAATCATCTCACCAAAGCCACTGGTGGAAAAGAGACTGGCTTTCAAGTATTTTTCTTTACTTTTGGCACCTTACTTACCATTCACCTCGTCTCCAGAAAGACCAGTCCCCATCCTCTCAGGCCATGACTTCATATGGCCAGAGCAGGCACTTCTTTGTGCCAAGGGCTCAGCTAAAAGAATGGAGCCTTCTAGGGAAACTACAGTCTGTGAATCTTTACACTGCCAGCCTAGATGCATGTGTTTCTATTTCTTGAATTGATAACCACCAACTTCTTGCTTTGTTTTCCCTTTTTTCCTTTCTTGAAAATATCCTTCAAGGATTTCTCCTCCACCTCCAGCACCACTACTGTTGGCACAGTCACCTCCCGGGTGACCAGGAATGGAAATGCCTTTGTGGAGAAGGACTTACTCAATCATGAGGACTTGGCAGGAGACCGGGGCATGGTAGACGATATCTTTGATGAGACCTACCGGGAGAAAGAGGGCCCCAAGCCCCCGCTGCGATACGTCTGGAGGAATATCATCCTCATGAGCCTGCTGCACCTAGGGGCCCTATTTGCATTGACACTGATACCTTCTGCAAAGATCCAGACACTGGCATGGGGTAAGCACATTCTTCTATCTGTTTCTTGGCATCCACAACTCCCAAATCTGCTGAGTGGTTTGTTTCTTTTCCTCCAGGCCCACAGATTCAGGGATGAGAGAGGCAGAAGCAGGAGGCTTCTTCTAGAAGCAGCTCTTCAGCCAGATTTGTAGTAAGCTGTGGAAGGGCTTGCCAATGTCTCTTGTAAGGTCATACATGAGAGGGAAAGATTTGGCAGGGATTTGACTTGTCTGCTCAAAGAAAAAACTTGATTCACAGATACCACGCTTGGAAATATCCTGAATGCGCAGCTGCTTCTGGGGTGAAGCACAAAAATTGTTTCATAGAGTACTGTGACAGTGCCAGAAAGTTAGGAAGAAAGATGCTAGCAAGAGCACCCTAATGTGTGTTTGGGGAAACAAGGTACAGAGCACAATTTGGCATGAGTGAGACTGCTGCCCAGACATGAGAACCATTCCTGTCCTTACCAGGGAAGTGTAAATCCCACAGAGCCTCAATGTGTGTATGAGGGAATAGAGAAAAAATACAGTTGTGCTGAAGATAAAAGTCAAGAACTAAGTCTGAAACTCAGGTCTTTTATCATTCTTAAAAAAGCACAGATTAGCCACCGTCATCCCGGAACTAAGCCTGACAACTTTCAGAAAATAAATAAGCATCTCTCCAGGCAGCAAATTCCAGTGGAAAGCACAACCCAGCAGAAGGTAGCTAGGCAAAGCTCTGCTTTCTGAGAGATCTTGCCCTGGGTAGGAACCAAACTTCTCCTCTGACTGCTTGAAAGACAGCTGGGCCCAGGGCCCACTCTGCAGGAGAGCCTCGCTTTCCACGAGCCTTTGTGTGGACCCCTGGAGAAGTCCAGAAGCCAAACAGCTCCCAGTAGGGAGGCTGAGAGATTGCATCCAGCCCCCACTTCCCTGTGAAACAGAACATTCTGAAACAAAAAACAACAGTCTAGATTGAGGCCTGCTGGGGTGGCTTTTGGGTTCAGTAGGACTCCTGCTTCCTGGACAGCCCAGCTATGGATGGGCCCTGGGGCAATCCACCCGGTCTGTCACACTCTCAAAGTCTGTCTTCCTGGTGGCTGTGTGCAACAAGTATCCCAGCTGAACCGGGAAGGCGATGGCCTCCTGGATGGCCAGGCTGACTCTTCCTCATGACCTATATCAGCCTCTCACAGGAAGAGGTCTGGGGGATGAACTTCACTGGAGGCAACAGTCAGAGTCTGGCTACAGCATCTGCAAAAGCAGAGGCACTGGTGTGCTCCCTCGTGCAGCCAACATGGGCTTTCAGGGAGATGTTGTGAAAGCAGACTTTGCTGGGCCTTTCCCCTGTGAAAACCTGACAGGCTGTACTTTCCCCTGGCCTGTCAGAGCTGGACTGAACATGCAGTCTCAGCATGACCTTGGAGGAGCATTTCAGGGCTCTTGGTCCTGTTCTGTGTGTCCCATCCCTGGGTTGGAGGCTAATCAAAGACTGCTGGCTTCTCTCACTCACTGAGCTGACAGCCTGGGTCCTCTAGTTCCAGTCAGATAACCTCAGGATGTTGGGGCAAGGAGAAGGAAAAAAAAGTGAGTCAAATTTACTGATTTCATTTCAAGCTGCTGATGTGCTCCATGATTTACAAATTCATCCAACACCTCTCCCTTGAGTTCCCTTAGGATACTTAAGAGGGCTTGAGCATCCTTATTCAGAAAGTTAACGCTGTTTTGCATTCTGCTGAACCTCACCCTACCCCAAAATGGTCTCTGAGGCAGTGTCTTTGCAACCGTGCATCTCTTTAGGATGTCTGTATGGCATCTCATGGCACTTCCCAGGAATCTGCTTTGCTTTTTATCTGATGTCAAGCCTTCCTGCTCTCCTTGCTCAGTCAGCTCCGATATGAGGTGCCAGTTGCTCTCCTGCCACTGTGAGGCACTGCAAGATTCCTTGGTGGATTCTGGAGTGACATGTTCTGGGAATGGGAGTAGGACATGGTGTTTGGGGGAACTGCACTGTTCTGGAATGGCTGAGCATCAATCCTGCCTTACCAAAGCTGGAATAGCTCCACCAAGCTCCCTGTTCTGCACTCCTGTTCCGGGAAAGGACCACTCTTCCTGGCACCTTGCAGCCAAGTCAGAGTTCCCTGATAGTCCATTCTCCTCCATCATTAACTGGAACTGGAATACTCTGATACTGCATGAGTCTACCTTCTCAGCAAGGCTTCTTGCTCCTTGCATTGCCCTTTTCTCAGCTCATACTTATTTGGCATATATAAGGCATCTGTGGCTGTCGTGTCAGTGACTTGTTGTTTTTTCCCATCACCCCCTGATAGCAAGGAGAGGACTACAGTTCCCATGTTACACACAAGGATAATGCAGCAGAGACTTAGGCTTCTCCTGGCAGTACAGGATAGGGTCATGGCAGGCCAGCCCTAGTAATGGTAGTTCAGGAGCTGCTGGAGCTTTTGCTTGTCTCTTTGTTTGTTTTCCAGATAATTTCTTCCTTAGGTTGTGTACGTATGATAGAAAATTAACATGGTCCCAGATGTTCTCTGTTGTGGTGCAACAGGCAGCTCTGGGGCCTGGAAGCTCATCTACCTTTTATAATTTCTCCATTGCTTATACCCACTTGATCCAGGCCACCATCTCCTTGATGTTCCTGTCCCTTTGAAACCAGTTATATTGGTGACTGTCTCTTTTGTTTTCATTTCTCTATGTGCTGATTCCTCTTTGTCTCTCAAGCTCCCCAGCCCTGCCTTCATCATTGTTTGCTGTTCTGCATTGCTGTGTGCATTGTATCCCCTGATCTCTTTCTGGTACAGAGCTTCCCAGAATGAGCTCGGGTTGTTGATCAGGTGAGAGCTCACCATCACAAGAGCTCTCCGAGCCTGTCCAGCACAGACTTTCTAGTCAGTTCCCCTTTTATTTATTGTCTTCTTCACTGCACTTCTCGAAGTCTTGCTTAGTCTTTTCAGGGATTATGGCAGATTTTACGTCATTTGCCAAGTGGCACAGAGACTGACTCTAAAAGGGCAGGATGCAAAGGTGATGGACAGTTTCTTCTCTAATTGCTCAGATCCTCCCTGGAAACGGGATTTGTGGGTAGTCTTTTTAGCCCTTGGATGCAGCAGACTGACAGTAATTGTGTTAACTCCTGTTGGCCTGGACAGCAGTGTCTGTAAACAGGAATGGTTCCTTTCGACATGGTGCTCTGTCAACACCTCAGTTCCCTGCAGTGCCAGAGGCTCTTGAAGCATGGGTTGATACCATATTTTGTTGTTGCTATATTATCTTTGGACCAAGGTGAATCTTGCTGAACAATTTAGGCAATTCTGACAGTCTGAAAATCCCAGCCCATACTACCCCTAGAGATACAACCAGCAAAGTGTTTACAGTGAGTTTTTTTACTTTCCCATCCAGACTACAGCTGGCAACACCTTTCCACTTAGTGTTCCCTCCAGGCTTAAGTAGCAGGTGGTGTACTTCTCTGAGTGTGGCAGGGAAGTTAGGTTTCAGTGACAGCAGATCCTATTGCTCCTCTAAACGCTTCCCTTTATGCACCCTGTAAATTTCATTGCCCCTGGTATCTTTCTGCAGAGAGTAGCAGGACTCACCTGGCTAACAGGGACTGGGCAGCAAGGAGGGAACAGTCCTGCACTGAGCAAAAGCCCAAGGACACCTTCTGGAGCAGGAGCACCTCTTCATGTAAACATCCTTGGTGTTCACTGCAGGTGACAATGCTTTTAGCACATTCCTAGTTTCTCATCATAACTTGGGTCTGAATCTGGGCCCTAAAGAGGTAAAGCCTAATGAGTCACAGCTATGACGGAATGCGGAATGTTTTCTGTTTAATTTTTGGAGCATTGAGTGCTTATTACTGCGAGTGGTCATAATTCTTTGTATTCCAGTTGAATGGGTCACTGGGAATATCACCTGTGAGTTGCCAGTCTTTTGAATCTCGTGTAGTTCAAAGCATGGTATGGAAGATGACTTTGAATCCTCAGCTGATGGAGTCCCTAAGTCCTTCAGTTTGGGGCAGCTTCACAGGGCAGGTGTGAAAATCTGTGCTACTTTATTTCACCTTCTCTACTCTCTTTTCAACTGAATTCTTAGTGGATGATCTTGGAGGAGTTTGTCTTCTTCCCTGTGAGATGCTGATTCCCTGGCTATGATCATCACTGTACCTGTTTGTGGGGTTCACTCTCTGAATCATAAGGGTGCTGAATTCTTCCGTATTCCACAAGGATTTCAATCATTGTGCACTGTCACTGCCGCACAAACCCTTAGATATGGCTGTTGGATCTAATTGTCTCCAGGTGGGGTTTGGCTTTCTGTGGGGCTGGTGCCATAAATGCATAGACTGAGAATCAGCTGCTTTCCCACAGGAAGTGTCTGCCCCTTAGATAAACTACAGCCTCTGTATATGGGCAAAAGGCCGGGCAGAACAGCATTATAATAGAGAGTTATGGCCATTGAAGTGACCTGGGATGCAGCTCCAAGAGAAGTCAACATGAGCTGCTCAGGTTCATGGGCTTTGGATGGAGGCTCAGTCTGTTCTATGCCAGGGCACTCAAAAGCAGTGGGTACTTCTCCAAATTTTTTACAAAAGCTTCCAGGAAAGGCTACCCAAAAGCAGATACCGGGTTGTCTGGGTTTGGAGTCTGTTGGTGTCCCCATTACATCTCTTTTGTGATTCCCTGTGCTTGCTGATAATGTCTTGTTGCTGGTGTCATCTTTTCCCAACAGGGATATCCGCAGACAACTTCTGAGAATTGTTTGTATAAAAGAGATACAGATGAGCTTCCTTCCCTGCAAAGCTTAAATATAGCAGTCTTCAGCCAGAGTCATCTTCTTGGAGGCCCTTTTTACCAAAATATGCTCAGCCAGCACGTGAGGATTCACTAGATAAGAAAAGCTGAAAACTCGGGGCTATGAATCAGGCCTCTACTCATCTAACCTGGCATTTACTTTCTTGTGCTAGTGAAGATCATGAAAAATCACATAGCTGATTTGTGTACCTGGTATACCATCAATTCATAGGGCATGCTTGCCCTACAGTGGACAGATGGGCTCTTCCCCTAGCAAGTTTCCCTACATATCAATTGCAAGGTGCCACTGTTTATCATGGACTCTCTGTCCTGTGTTATCTGTGGGGATAGCACTAATTTAAAATGAATCTTAAAATTTAAAATAAACAGGTTGTGAGTTGGTTCATAACTTTCAAGTCAGAATCATGAAACTGAGTAAGATCCTCAAGGTTTTCAGCACCAGTAAGGCCAAGGGGACACCTGAACCAAATTCCCTGTTCTATCATCCTTCGCTTCTCCCCTTCCAGGCTTGGACAGCTTTGTGAGCCTTGTTCAGCTCAAATGTCTCTTGCAAACGCTGGATCCTGCATTTGCATGCTTAGCTCTTCTGAAAGACTGCCAGGGTGCTGGGAGACACAAGGCAGAGTTGTGATGGTCCAAGGCTTGTGCTGTATTCAGCAGCAGGTAGGGCAACCAAGGGAGAAGATGAAGATGGGGAATCATAGTCAGATCAGCAGACAGGGAAGGTCACCCTTGTGCAGGAGGATAGAAGTGAGAAAGGTTCATGCAAGTTTAAGGGGCCAGAAGGTGATGTTAAATCACCCAAGACAGGCTTTTAGTGGATAAGAGATTAGGTTGAGAATGTAGAAAAAAAAAAGGAGGTGACAGAAGGAAGATGAAGCAGGAGATGACAGGAAATAAAGCCTGTAATAATTTGAAGGAAAGAACTGGGCCATGCCTGGCACAGGTCTCAGATTTCTGATTCCAGACAAGTTTCTGTCAGAGTATCTGGTTTTCTGGGTTCAAGATAAACTTCATTAGAGTCATTTGGCTGGACTGAGTGGCTGAACGTCAAGCATACTACCAGCAATTCCTATCCATGGACTTATGTGTAAGAATAAAGAGCTCTTTTCATGATTGATACAATTGGTTGAAATGTGCAAATTTATACCAGGAAAGTTTGCTCTGGGAGACTAGTAAGAAGGCATTGCTTCCCCCAGAGAACTAGAGGTGGATCAGTTGACCTGTTCACAGATGTGCACCCTTCCCTCTTTGCAGAGCAAGCCAGCTGTTGAATGTTCTCTTTTTGCCAAACTTCCTGACCCTTCCTTCCTCGAGGAAGAGTTAATTTGCAAAACCAGTTTTCTTCTTACCCTACTTTCCTAGTGTAATGCTGCTATGAACTCTTGGGGTCTTTTCTCTCTTTTAGTTTTAGGATCAGATGCTGGAGCTGAGGTTAATTTCCAGAATTCCCAGGAGGACAAATGGGCACACAGACCAGGGCAAATATGAACATGTGATGTATTGGGAGAGGGTTGTGGTTTTTTGCTAGATGCCAAAGGGACAAGGAATTCCTTCTGCCCTGTGTGAAGGGGGAACACATGAAGCAGCCTCAAAGCTCAACAAAGCCCAGCAACATCTGCCCCTGCCATGGGCACAACTTGCAATGAATCATTAGCCTTGGGGTTTCCTTCTGTGAAAGGTGCAGGAGTTGAGCAGAGGGAGGGATCAAAAGGACCCTAGGAAAAAATACCCTCTGGGCAGATTTTATGCCAGTGCTAGAGCTGAAGGTGATCTAGAGCTGAAGGCCAAGCCCAGACTTCAGTGGGAGGATAGGTTAGATCTTTTTTTAGCCAGCTTCTGCTCAGAAAGGGAGCAGAAGAAAAGTCTAACCCTAGGCTTGAGCTGTCCCTCTCAAGAACGCTAGGGTTATCTACCGTCTCTAGGTGAATATAATGCAAAAGACATTTAGTGGGGAGTGGTGAGATAGGAAAGCAAGAGCCTGGATTATTTGGGATTGAAGGAAAGGAAGAAGCTGTTCCCTGGTGTACTGCAGTGCTTTTACCACAGTGCTTTATGGAAGCAGCTACTTTATACAATTTTGACTATTCTGCACCATGACAGATGGCACTATGCTGAAGAACCAGCCCTTGTGACAAGTCTTCTAAGGGAGAGCCTCCTTCCTTGTTAGAGATGAAGAGCTGAATTGATTTGCCCCACATTGCCTAGGAGGGTTGTTGTAGCTTGGGCACTCTCACATTAAGTTTTATTGCTCCAATGTGTGCTCCCCATGGACTCCTCTCTTGCTTATACAGCTTTGGGGGAAGGCCCACCTTTGTGTTGCTCTGCCTGAAGCTTTGCTCTAACTGCTCAAACACTTTCTTTTCCTTTAGCTGTTCTGTGTTTCCTGGTGAGTGCTCTGGGGATCACAGCTGGATCTCACCGCCTCTGGAGTCATCGGTCCTACAAAGCCACACTGCCCCTGCGCATCTTCCTGACTATTGCGAACTCCATGGCCTTCCAGGTAAGCACTTCCTCAGTGTGCCACTGGTCCTCAGAAGGAAGTGCTCCCATGAATCCCTGTCTCAGATTTGGAACACAATCTGATGAAGAGGTTCCTCTCTCCTACTACCTTTTGTTAGGAAAAAGATGGCCCTTTCCATCTAACGCTGCAGTGCTTGAGTCTGTCTCATCTTTACTTTGTCCCATCAGAGGCTGACACTGAGACAAATCCAATGGGGAGAGAACAACTGGCCAAGACCAGGGGTAGGAAAGCTCTCCAGAGCAGGAATGTACCTTTCTCTCAAGGTGTGGTCTCCCTGTGCTTGCACCAGGTCCCATGAAAGAGGTGTGGAAGTGTTAAGTGTTCTCCTGGTGTTGCTACACCCTCCTTTTGATGTGTGGCTGATAAAAGCATCTGCAAAGCCAAGGATTTAGAATTTGCTACTTCATAAAGACCAAGAACTTGTTGAGATTTAGGGGATGTTTCTTTTATTCAGAAGAGTGATATTTAGGACTGGTACAAATCACACCACTGGCTTCCAGAGAGCTGTCCCAGGTCAGTGATATTTTAAGGAGAGAAGGGTTGGGCCCATTCAGAGCAGCACGAGTGACTGCAGGCACTGTTAAGCACCTTAGGAGGTTGCTTCACCTCTCAAAGAGCACTAACCTCAGGATATTGCCTAACTACTGTGAGAGTACTTCATGGTCCCCAAAGCAAACAAAACTGCAAATCTGTAGAAGTCAGAGTGAAAATTCAGATTGGCATGGCACAGAAAAATAAATCCTCTCAGGCTTGCTTCTGTAAGTCAGCTCTAACAACACTTCATCCTCCAACTGTACTGAAAGGTTGCTTGTCTGTGGGAAGTACTCAGAGAGGTGTCAGAATGCAGCACTTTCTGCTATAAAAAGGTGAACACAAAAGTATCAGTGCTGTGCTCTTAAGTAATTCTCCAGAGGATATTACTTTGTTTACATGTAATGAAAACAGAGTAAAGTCTTTTAAGCATTGAAAAACTTTCTAAAGCATCATTGAATTTCTTCTTGTCTGATAGTACCAAACAGCAGTCTTTGATGAGGAAGGGGAGGGACCAAGCTGCTGATTCCAGCCAGTGGTCCAGCACTCAGCAAGACAGTAGGATGGGTTGCTGTGTATTAGCTAGTCCTGTACAAAGACCATCTTTCAGAGGGTTATAGGGCAGAGAGGGAAAGAATTTGCTGAGCTATTGCTGTAGGGGATAGGAACAGACAAAGATGAGAGACAGACAGATATTTCAGCTTCAATGGGAGCTAATCCAAAGTTTCACTGAAAATTCGATACTATTCCCCATGGATTTTTCTTTTTAATAGTTACTTTCAGTGAGATCAAGAGAAGATTTATGTTGAATTTATCTCATTCCTATTAGTGGCAGCAGAGAAGAACAGTAACTTTTAAGATCATGGAAGTTTATGGACTGTTTTATCTTAGATCCTCCAGAAAATGCCTGTTGGCTGCTCAGAGACCTGTGACTTGTAATTTCAGAGAATTTGTGGATTTTGCCTCTAACTGGCTTTTCCACCTGCAAGACCTGTCAACTGCAGCACAACACAAGCTCTCGTGGTTATAGCCTATAGCTGCAAACTCCCAAGAAAGAAGACACTGTTGGCTTTGCTTGCTCTTTTTAGAATGTTATGACTTTCAGTCAGGGTTTCAGTTAGAGGTAGTCCCAAAATAAGACCTGTAGAAAAGATAATGAGCTAAAGTTTGGGTAAAGATACAGATTTTTCAGGTTTGAGACTCCTGATTTTGTTTGTAGACAGGGTGTGGTGGATAAAGTCATGCCATGATCCAGCTGTGTTACACGGTCTCTTTCCAAGTTTGTGTCTCCTGCCTCCAGCAAGACAGGGAAAACCTTCCCATATGTGCAAGCCCAAGTTGTCTGTCAACTTTCAGACTGGGCTTTCTCATGTTACATGGTGCTGTGTAGGGTCTGGAATGGGAAAGAGACTTTGGGTCACTAATGGAACTTTTCCAGCATAGGTACTGGTTGAGTTTCTCTGCTTACTAGGTAGAGAGGGCAGCTGGGCTACCCTCTTCTGGGGGAATACTGAGTGACCAAGCTCTGGCCAAGATCAGCAAGGGTTGCTGATACTTGGAGATATGTGGCTGGAAGGAAGGCAGCGGTTCACAGTATTTGGAAACAAGCAAGAGTTTAAACATGGCCCATGTCTATCATTGCCTTCTTGAATGGCCTGCAGGTAATTTTATCTCAGTTAGAGGAGGAGTGGTTACAATACTTGAAAGGGACTTGAGGAATCGTGTCTCTGTTATAGGCTCCCTGTGTGGACAAGTCCCTTAGTCTTTCGAGGCATGAAATAGGGATGGTTATGCCATTTCCCTACCTTCAAAGTGTTTTCAGGAAAAGTCCTGGGTATGTAGGAGATTAAGGAGCCTCTTGTGTAATACAGGTAATAGAGCCGTGTTTAGATCTCCATTTCATGTTTTCTAGGATGGTGTAATACACGGCTTTAAGCTCATTGAAATCTTGATACAAAAAAATGATCACAGGCTTATGAAAATCTATTCTTAAAACCAGCCAAAGCAATCATTTCATAATACAAATGATAAAAGCGTTGACATTTTCCAAACTGTATTGATTTTGTTGCTTAAATGGAACAGTAATAGGGCTGAAGAGAGGTATTTTTGAGAAATGTCATTGAAATGGTGTGTTTGTTCTCTTTCTAAAAAGAGACCTTAATTTTAAAGCTGTTTGATTTCCAATGGAAAAAAAAAAAGTTTAAAAAAGCCTCCCCCCCACACTTAAACATCTGATTAGGCAATCCCAGGACAAGCAAGGCAGGATGACCTATGGGAAATGTCAGGTACAGGGAAGGGGCAGGTCAGCCCCGGCTGACACTGTGCAGGGTTGGGGATGGGGACGGGGATGGGGATGGGACAGGAGCCGAGCATAGGAGGGTGGGGCACCAGCCAGCCAATGAGAGTCGCTGCTGCAGGGGTGGGGCACAGACTGACCAATCAGAGCCTGCAGCTCCATGGGTGTGGTGCAACCCCCAGCCCAGAGGCCAATCAAATTGCATCTCTGAGGCACCCCTGGAGCTGCTTCCCAAAGAACTGGAGAGGCGCGGCCAAAACCCAATCTCTGTTTTAAAGGCCAGAAACCCCAAACCCTAATGAGACATTATGCCACTGATACAAGTTCAGGTCAATAGGATTTAAGTATTTAAACATTTCAGACCATTTTGTAATTTGAAGGGAATGTCTCCAGCCCTGACCCTAAGTTTTCACTCCCGCTGACTTGCAGAATGACATCTATGAGTGGGTCCGGGACCACCGTGTCCATCACAAGTTCTCCGAAACAGACGCAGACCCACACAATGCCATGCGGGGCTTCTTCTTCTCCCATATTGGCTGGCTGCTTGTGCGCAAGCACCCGGATGTCATCGAGAAGGGACAGAAGCTGGACCTGAGTGACATAAAGGCTGACAAAGTGGTGATGTTCCAGCGCAGGTGAGTGGTGGGGTCAACCCTAGTGGGGAGCCATGGGGAATGGAGCAGGGACAAATGGGCTGGGAACTCAAGTGGCTCTGAAGGAATGTGAGAGGATTGAGGGCATCATGTGAGAAATGTGACTCTTGAGAATGCCCAAGGCTTTGCTGTGAGATGAACTGTGAGAAATTAGCTGTTTAGAATCCGGTGCTACCTCTAGCCCTCCCACACCCTTCTCTTGCCTGACTACCCTGCAGCATCTTGCTAGCAGCAGGCTGAGCTTCCCACCACAAAACCCCCCCACACCTGCTCACTCCACAGCCCAGCTGCTGCTTTGGCTGGCCCAGAGCCCACAGAGCCCACACACAGGTGCCTCTGAGACATCCTTGGAGATTGTACACCTTCCAGGCCATGCGTGTGCCCCTCTTCCCTCAGTTTTCTGGAAACAGTATGGTGAAAGAAGGGTTGAAAATGGAGATGTGAGAGGGACAGTAACTGGGAAGGACAGTCTTGATTCATTCTTGGGTAGGGTATCTCTCAGCCATCTGGAGCTATACTAGGACTGATCCCCAGAGCAGGTTAGCCTGTCACCAGGGATGCAGGGATGTGGGACTGAATCAGCCTAAGTCAGGAAGTCCCTCATTCAGTCTCAGACTGATTTTTCTTGTGGGTCATCAGAGTGGTTCACCTTCCTCTACTCCCATTCTTCTAGCGTGAGAGGGCCCACATGCTCATCTGTATGCTCATCTGTGCCACTTGCTTGCCCTTGTTGATGGGGTGTATTTGTAGGCAGAGCCACATCTGCAAGGAGGAGTTGCAGCACTGGGTCAAAGCCCAAGAAAGGACCATCTATGGGACTCTGGACATGTGGAATTATCTTTACAGGGACCAGTGTAGCTGAGAAGCAAATGACAGATGGGGCCAAAAGCACCAGCTGGTGTCTGGACTCATGGTGATGGGGGCATTGCTTTGTGCATATGTGAGGAGAGAAGGATTTGTTCTGAGTCTCTTTCCTGATGATGGGACTTGGGAATCTCCAGGCATGGCTTCTGCACATCCAGAGCAAAAGATACAAGGTTCAGGACTCAGGCATTTCTGCACTTGATTTTCCCTGTATAGCTGAGCATGAGTCCTCCAAATGGAGGACTGAATCAGTCCTTCCTGTCCTGCCTCTGCCACTGAACACCTTCGTCCTGGTCCGTTCCTTTCCAGATACTACAAGCCCTCAGTGGTGTTGCTGTGCTTCACACTGCCATCTGTAGTGCCCTGGTACTTCTGGGATGAATCCATCGTCATCAGCTTCTTCATTCCAGCCATCCTGCGCTACGCCGTCGGGCTCAATGCCACCTGGCTGGTGAACAGTGCTGCTCACATGTTTGGCAACCGGCCGTATGACCAGAACATCAACCCGCGGGAGAACCCCCTGGTCAGCCTGGGGGCCATAGGTATGTTCAGCATCTGTGTCTTTGCTGCAGGGGGACTGTAGAACAGGGGCTGTCTCTTGGGGCTGCAACTGCTTCTAGGAATTTCTATCAATCCAGGTGTCCCTATTTCCCCTGTACCCTTCCCTTCCAGCCTTTGCATCTGGGGGTGTTTCCCATGCTGGCCCGTGAGTACCTAAGGGCAGTGGGGTTATCAGCTCCCATCAGACTCTTTCCAGGCTGAAAAGGACTCTGCTACACTTAGCACCTTCTTATCTCAATGGCAATATTTTATTTACCCTGTTCAGAGGTCTCTCTGCCATGTTCGCTAAGCTGAAAAACGTTTTGCAGTCACTGCATATCTGTCTGAGATTTGTCAGCTTGAAAACCAACAGATTCACATTTTGATGTGTTCTCAGGACAGCTGGTGATTTTAGGGGTACTTAAGGGTGAGACAAGATAGATGCTTTCGTGTTTTTTACTGAAATTTTGGAGATCTAGAAAAGTACATCCCAGGATCAACATATGCCCTTATCTGTTTTCCCACGCCTAAATCCTCATCTGTTTTGCACCACTGTACTTCACTGGGTCTCCACTGATTTCCACCACCAAAGGATCTGCTTGTGGAATTTTAGTAGAGAGGGATTTGAACTGCACAGATTCAGGAGTAGGAGCAGGAGTTGAGGCAGTGTCTTTGAAGGGGTGAGTGCTGAAGCCAACGTTGACCCTGTCCAGAACAGGCTGACAGGTGTAGATTGCTTAGTAGAAGTGTCTGCTTAGTGTCTGCCTTTTTCCCCATCTGGAAATGTCCTTTAGATTTGGCATTAGGATTGCCAGTGTTGTAGGAGTATTGATTAGCCTGGTTTGTTGGGGGCTTGCTGCTGGTCCAGCTGGTAGCTGATTTAATACTACAAGATTTCTTGTGGTGGTAGGGGAAAAACTATTAGGAATCCCCTGGTGTTTTGGTGCAGCTGGGGAGCCAGGGCCTTTCACTGTTCCTTGCCACATGCTTGTTTTCCTCTAAAGCACCAAAAATCCTCTGTGACTGTCATTGCCTCATTTGGACCAGTCCTGACATGCTGGGTCATGCCTAAATTAGACGGGGTAGATTGCAGAAGGGTGAAATTGGGCTGAGAGGAGAGAGGAACCTGGATTCAATCCAGAGCCCATTACAGGAATATGGTGCTTTGGGTCAAGATAAAGGGTCTATCACCTAGAGCTCTGCAACATCCTTTCCCTGGTTGTATTTTTCAGGAGAAGGCTTCCACAACTACCACCACACCTTCCCCTATGACTACTCCACCAGTGAGTATGGCTGGCGCTTCAACTTAACCACAGCCTTCATTGACCTCATGTGCCTCCTGGGACTGGCCAGCGATCGCAAGAAGGTCTCCAAGGAGGTCATCCTGGCTCGGAAAATGCGGACTGGAGATGGAAGTCACAAGAGTGGCTGAGTTCCTGCTCCCTCTCACACACACATCCACACCTCTCCTTCCTCCATTTTTCTCCCTGTCTCCCTTCCCAACCCCTCCAAACACGCTGGACAAAAGTTTAATATTCTGTTAACTAACTACTGAATAATGCTACCTGTTTGCTTAAGATAATGATAATGAATTTTAACACCCCCCTCCCACGCTGCATTTTGCGTGATGTATTTAAGATCTAGGACTCTGCCTTTATAACACAAGGCCACCCTTTCCCTCCTCTCCTTTCCCTTTCTGTTTTCCTCTCCAGCCTCTCTAACCTGTCTCCTGCTTTACATTGTCCCAGTCTACCTGGAAGAGAAGCTGGTAGGAAGTGGCCTGGGAAGGCCCATTGCAGTTGGCTATGTACTATTTAGTTAAGGGAAGCCTGTACCAGCCAGTAGAAGAGTTGAACCAAAGTCAGGACCCTCTACCTACTACGTTCCCTCAAAGTTTCTGCCACTGTCCCTCTTTTCTCAAGGACTGCTGACAGACATGACATGGCTAAACTGCTCTTCCTAGGAAAAGCAGCCCCATCCCTTGCTTTTGCCATCAGAAAGAAGAGTTGTTTCTTTCCAAGATGTCTCTTGGCAAGTGTTCTCCCCTGCTCCTCACCACCTACCCATTCTGGCTGGGGAAAGGAGAGTGCCCAGACTCTCTCAGATCTCCAGCCAGATCCACCAGTGGCTGGGGGATGCCGTAACATCAGGGGGCACTGGAGGGGGAGTGCTGGTGGCCTTAATTCCTACTCCCTCTGGTGTCACAGCCTCCCTCCCTGCACCGCCTTCTGTGCCACAAGGGACTGAAGGCAGAGCATGACTCTGAGCTCCACAGCTGTTCTGGAGAGCCACAGTGAGGAGGAGGACAGATGAAGGGGTGTGCCAAGGGGCAGCACCAGCCCACAGTGAGTTTTGTTCACCTCCACTGCTGAGATTTTTGCTGGCAAATGGGACTTTGCCAAAATGGAGAGGAGGAGAAGGATGTAAACCAAAGCTCCACCTCTGAGTTAAGCTGCTTTATGTGCTGGAAAAACAGGGTCCCTTCTGGGTGGCAGGCAGATCCACATCTTTGCTGAGCACAGGGACAGGACAAGGGAGCACCTGCAGGTGTAAGGAGGAGTGAGGGTGTCTGCAAAAGCAGGTATTTTCATCCTCGGGGGCTCCACTCAACAAGTGCCTGAGAAACACCAGTGTGGGGCCAGGTGGCACAGGGGGCTCAAGGAAGCTGAGACCTCAAGGTGAGACACTGCCACCAGTGTAAGCTACCTCTGTGCATTCTTGCCCAGGGTCTGCTGTGTTGGTTTGCCATTCACTGCTGAGTAAAAACAGCTCCTTGTTAGTCCCTTAGCTTGCCTCCCAGCCTTCTCAGTGAGCCATCTCACCACCTCGCCCCTTTGCCAGTGAGATGGGCAGTGAGGGCGGCTGAGCCTGCAGAAAGGCCAGTTACATCACTGAGCTGATGTGGGCATGCAGCTGGAGGGCGCTGGGGAAACAAGTCCATGTGGGTGGGCATTGTTTCCTGCAAGTTGCAGAGACCAGCTTGAGTTCAGGTGGCCGGTTACATTCTGGATCTTACAGCGTCACACCCCTCACTGAGCTGAACGTGCTTTTCCCCCCTTAATTCTCCTAGTTATTATTAATTTTTATTACTACTGTTATTATTAGTTGTAGCAATAGTACTGTTTTTGTTGCTTCAATGCATCAGTCAGAGCTGGAGGAAAGCACAAGAGGTAGCTGGAACAAAGTGATATTGGAGTGGGGTTTGCAGCATCTCCCTTACTCAGGCAGGCCAAGGAAGGCAGAGACAGTGCAGATGCCAACTTCCTCACCTCAGCTCTGCCACGTCGCAGCCAGGGAAGCTTCATGGGAGCGAGTGTCTGCAGCTTTGCTTCCTCCTGCTGCAGTGAAACGCTCCAGGAGCCAGGATAGCTCTGTGATCTTCTCCTTAACAAGAATAAACTTGTTACTCAGAAAATGAGTCCGTCTCCTCACCTTCCCCTCCCTGCCACCACCATGACCTTGTTTTTGCTCAGCAATGGGACCCTTTGAGTTTTTGAGCTGTAAGAAGTGATGTGGTCTCCAGCCAAGAGGAACAAGGACAAATGGAGAATAGAGTCCTTCAGCTCCTGGTTTCAGGAGACAGCATCCTTACTGCTCTGAGGCTTTTGACTGCCTGTGTGCTGGCTGGAGCAAAGAGAGTTGTGGCTAGAGCAGTATCCTATAGTTTAAAAAAAAAAAGAAAAAGCTCTCCAAAAAAAGAGAAACACTGTTAGCTGTGTAATTGTGGGCTGACTTTGCTCTAGTGTAAACCCCTCTGAACTCGTGGAAGTCCCTAGAGAGGATGAATTTGCTCCAGCCGGTAATTTGAAAGGGATGTGGGGCCGGGGAGAAGGGCAGAATGATTTCCTTGCTCCTGGTGCCCTTAAGGTGTAGTGTGACATACCCTACAGTAGAGATGCGTGCTGTGAAATGCAGCAGTATTTCACATCCTCTCAGCAGAGAAGCAGGGCTTGACATCAAGGGTTCCTTTAAAATTTCAAATGCTGATTTGGGTCCAGATTCTGGAATGAGAGTGGAAGTTGAGGAGCAGTAACCAAACAGTCCTGGTGTTTGTCCAGTCACTTTAAAGGTAGATTGGCAAATATCTCTGGGTGCCTTAAATCTTTCTTTAATATACATAGAAGTATTGACAGCTATTTGCCATTTGTTTTGGTTTTTTTTTTCTGAGTTACAAACATTCAAGGGATTTCTTAATTATTTAATTGCCTACATTGAACTGTGGGTGCAGGTGATTTTGAATGTATTTGAGTTAGCATTTTTGTTAGATTAAGAAACAGATACAACACTTTAAGTAGAACTTTGTTTGAGATATATATATATATATATACCTATAAATATATATATATTTTTGGTGGCATGTTTGTGTCCTGGATGCATCATCTGTATGTTTAGCTTAAATGAGTCTGTGAAAGATGGAAGCAGAAAAAGCAGCAGTGGGACCTCATGGCTAAAGCAGCTGGGACCTGTTCCCAGTTTAACAACTCACTCACTGCGTGATTTGGGACAAAGTCACTTAAAAATGCTCTGTGCCTCAGTTTCCTTATCTGTAAAGGGGCATTACACCCTGCCTCTCAAAGGTGTGGTGAGGCTCGCAGTGGACCTGCTGAGCACAGGAAGGAACAGTACGAACCACACACTGCTGCTGGCAGAAGCATGGACTGGTTTGTTTTCAAAAACCATTCCCAGCCCTGCTGGGATTGTGAAGAGCAGAAGTCTAAGTGTTGGGTGTTCAGGGAAGGATTGGAAAGTTGAATCTGCACATTGTCTAAGCTCTGTCACTGTTGAAATGTGAGTAGGATACGATTTTTCACAGCTTAGGGATTTCTGCATAGTAGTATCTCTGTTTTGTGTACTGGAAAAAAACAAACCTTTTTGAAATAATTTCTACTAATATGGAAACAGACATCTGGTTGTGCTGATCTGAAATTTTATTTGTTCATAATAAAAATGATAAATGTTACTTTAAAACTTGTTGGACTGATGACATGGTGGGCAGCGCTTGGTAAAGCACGATATGCTCTATCAGAGTGGGGAATGCTGCGCCTTACAGTTTCCAGACCCTTCTCTCTTCCAGGAGAACCAGGGGAAAAACGCCTCTGGCTCTTTAAGCATCATGAATGAGTGGATTATAATGGCTTTCATACTCCAGCGCAGGCCAGGCAGGCACACCCCGCCAAGGCTGCCCCTGTGCCTGGGGTTACTGCAGGTTAATTCCAGCCGGGGCCCCTTGCCAGGGCCTTGCGGCTGGCGGATACGCATGCAGCACAACACGTAATGCCGGCAGCCGCCTCCCGTCAGGCGGGTTCAGCAGCCGCAGCCAGGGGAATTTTCCTCGTGCAAGAGCAAGTGTCCCTGCTTATCTTCACCCCTTCTGCAGCTGGAGGGAAGTGAAAGGAAAACCGGGAAATCCCCTGACCAAGTATCACTTTAATTGATAGCAGCTTCCCTGCACTCCCACCCAAATGCCTTTTGATCGTAGTGGCACCAGCTTGCTCTGTGCACAAGTGGGCAGAGGCAATGGCCTTGTTTGTGACATCTTTGCCACCTGCAGCACACAGGGACTCCTGATCCAGCCCATGCTTGCTGGCACTACCAGACCCTTGCAGCTGGGTGTGCTGAATCCCTTGGAAAAACAGGCCCGTGCTTTGGTTTCCAGCTGCAGCGACTGCTGCTGGAGAGCCCTTTGGGTGAGAAGGCCAGAGCCAGCACACTGCAAACTGGAGCAAAGGGGTGCAAAGAGACAGAGACAGAAGGTTGAGGCTCTTTCAGCAGCTGTGTTCTTCCACCTGGAGGTATGTGACCAACCCAGCCAATTCGACATGTGGCTGCTTTGAGCTGTAGAAAAAAAGCAAAGCAAACACTTCTGCTCATCAGCTGGTCACAGCACTATGATCCTGGATGTGACAAGAGAGGTGCTTCTTCTGGTAATCTGGTGCACTTTTGATCCCAGCTATGACAGCACAGCCCCTCCTAAAACAAGTGAAACAGAGAAGGCAAGTCAAGTCTTCAAAACTCCTGATTATTCAGCCAAGCCTAAAAATAAAGTTAATGATCCCTCTGTCTGGATTTCATGAGTGCAACTCCAATCACAGCCTCTCCCTCTTCGTTAAAGGCTGTTATTAACTCCCCTGCCCAAAATATGTTTTCCTACACTATCAAGCCCTTCAGCAGTGCCAGCTCAGCATTTTTAGGTCATTGCCTGGGAGTATTTAATGCACGATCATTCCTTCTTTCCTAGGTAATCTGCACATTTGGGCTGCAATTCCAGTGCACCCAACTTTGCTCCTCTGAAAATCTCCCCCCCACCAGAGAAGGAGAGGGAAAGGAAGAGTTAATGTACAAGCCAGTTCTGCTGGGNAAGTATTGACAGCTATTTGCCATTTGTTTTGGTTTTTTTTTTCTGAGTTACAAACATTCAAGGGATTTCTTAATTATTTAATTGCCTACATTGAACTGTGGGTGCAGGTGATTTTGAATGTATTTGAGTTAGCATTTTTGTTAGATTAAGAAACAGATACAACACTTTAAGTAGAACTTTGTTTGAGATATATATATATATATATATACACACGTTCCTTAGCCTGAGCACAAACATTCATGAGCACAGGAATGGTAATTGAGATGTTCCCTCCACCTCAGGAGATGGGATGTGTCGAGCAAGATTCTTCTGCCTGGCATCTCCAAGGAAATGCGTTCTGGAGAGACCAGGCAAAGGGATGGNTTAGGGATTTCTGCATAGTAGTATCTCTGTTTTGTGTACTGGAAAAAAACAAACCTTTTTGAAATAATTTCTACTAATATGGAAACAGACATCTGGTTGTGCTGATCTGAAATTTTATTTGTTCATAATAAAAATGATAAATGTTACTTTAAAACTTGTTGGACTGATGACATGGTGGGCAGCGCTTGGTAAAGCACGATATGCTCTATCAGAGTGGGGAATGCTGCGCCTTACAGTTTCCAGACCCTTCTCTCTTCCAGGAGAACCAGGGGAAAAACGCCTCTGGCTCTTTAAGCATCATGAATGAGTGGATTATAATGGCTTTCATACTCCAGCGCAGGCCAGGCAGGCACACCCCGCCAAGGCTGCCCCTGTGCCTGGGGTTACTGCAGGTTAATTCCAGCCGGGGCCCCTTGCCAGGGCCTTGCGGCTGGCGGATACGCATGCAGCACAACACGTAATGCCGGCAGCCGCCTCCCGTCAGGCGGGTTCAGCAGCCGCAGCCAGGGGAATTTTCCTCGTGCAAGAGCAAGTGTCCCTGCTTATCTTCACCCCTTCTGCAGCTGGAGGGAAGTGAAAGGAAAACCGGGAAATCCCCTGACCAAGTATCACTTTAATTGATAGCAGCTTCCCTGCACTCCCACCCAAATGCCTTTTGATCGTAGTGGCACCAGCTTGCTCTGTGCACAAGTGGGCAGAGGCAATGGCCTTGTTTGTGACATCTTTGCCACCTGCAGCACACAGGGACTCCTGATCCAGCCCATGCTTGCTGGCACTACCAGACCCTTGCAGCTGGGTGTGCTGAATCGCTTGGAAAAACAGGCCCGTGCTTTGGTTTCCAGCTGCAGCGACTGCTGCTGGAGAGCCCTTTGGGTGAGAAGGCCAGAGCCAGCACACTGCAAACTGGAGCAAAGGGGTGCAAAGAGACAGAGACAGAAGGTTGAGGCTCTTTCAGCAGCTGTGTTCTTCCACCTGGAGGTATGTGACCAACCCAGCCAATTCGACATGTGGCTGCTTTGAGCTGTAGAAAAAAAGCAAAGCAAACACTTCTGCTCATCAGCTGGTCACAGCACTATGATCCTGGATGTGACAAGAGAGGTGCTTCTTCTGGTAATCTGGTGCACTTTTGATCCCAGCTATGACAGCACAGCCCCTCCTAAAACAAGTGAAACAGAGAAGGCAAGTCAAGTCTTCAAAACTCCTGATTATTCAGCCAAGCCTAAAAATAAAGTTAATGATCCCTCTGTCTGGATTTCATGAGTGCAACTCCAATCACAGCCTCTCCCTCTTCGTTAAAGGCTGTTATTAACTCCCCTGCCCAAAATATGTTTTCCTACACTATCAAGCCCTTCAGCAGTGCCAGCTCAGCATTTTTAGGTCATTGCCTGGGAGTATTTAATGCACGATCATTCCTTCTTTCCTAGGTAATCTGCACATTTGGGCTGCAATTCCAGTGCACCCAACTTTGCTCCTCTGAAAATCTCCCCCCCACCAGAGAAGGAGAGGGAAAGGAAGAGTTAATGTACAAGCCAGTTCTGCTGGGTAGGAGAGAACAGGCAAACAAGTGCCTGCTTGTTCAGACCCAAGGGAGGGAGAGCAGGGAGGGCTGCAGGCTGTCAGGGGAGAGTTTGCTGCATCTTTTTGCTCTGAATACAAGATGCAGAAGATGCCAACATGCTCTTTAGGGGAGACCAGGTTCAAGTTGCAATCCACTCCCCAGGGGTGGGACGCAGTGAACACGGCTGTGAGGAACCCAGTGTGTCCAGCTCAGGACGCTGGGAGCAGCACCAGGGAGGGTGCCCAAGGGAGGGTGCCCTAGGGAGGCAGTTATCCCCCCAGGAGCTGACCAGGAGCAGGACCAGCTCTGCTCCAAGCCTTGTGCAACACCTGATACCTGAAGTTTTTGCTTTCACATTTTCCAGATTCTGTACTGCATTACTATATAACTCTGAGCTTCATATAAAGTGTTAGTAAGTTCCCTTCACAGTTTAGTTAGACAAAACAGTCCTTTTCCAGCTCCAGAACCAAGGAGACCATTGCAGCTTCAGGCCCAAAAAGTATAAACAGCAAATTGAGGACAGCAATCTGCGAGGATGGGACTTCATAACCTGAAGCTGCAATTGGTTAATGACAGGTAATGTCATTAACCCCAACACATAAATGGACCAAAACTTATAAATGTGTGAAAATGTGTGATCCATCATCCATCTTGGGTGCAGCCNCCGAGCACGGCCTGCCGCTTTCTCAAAAAAGCACCAGATGATGGAGTCGTGGGAAATGCCAGCGCTTCAACTCGTGTTTAAAAATGAGCTCCTGTTTTAGCTTTAAAAAGACGGTAGAAAAAATCCGGAAGGCAAAAAAAAAATTGTGATTCAGTATGCATGTGGACGCGTGTAATCACACTCAAACACGGACATATATATGCATACATTAATAACACAAAAGTATCATTCATGAAGCGGAACACTTAGATTTGGGATAGAGGCTTCAAAATACGATTTCACACAAAGGAGTGTTAGCTGTGTTATAATCTGGCAATTTTGTAACTGTATTGAAAGTTGGCATTACATGAAGACAGTAAAATCCTCACTCACTTTTTTTTCAGTTAAGAATTAACTGAAAAAAAACCCCAACCTTGTAAAACTGTCTTTTATTTCTTTTTAAACTGCATGGAAAGAGAAAAACACTTTGCAGAACAAATAGTATTTCATAACAGAGAACACAGTGACGACAGCTCTTACATGCCACTTTGGCTTTGTAACAAACACAGCTGTTTGTTTTACTTTTTTTTTCCCCAGTTCTCCTAAAATAGCTTTTTACAGAACTCTGGTCTTTATCACTCAAACAGAAGAAATGCTTATCCCTTTTGAAAATGCCTATGACCTTCAGGCATCTTATATGCTGACTAAGTGAAGTTGTCATTTTGATAAAATGATCCTAAATATGTGTTCCTTCATCTACAGAGAGATCTAACATTTTGTCACATTTACACAGTTACATAAAATGAAAAAATCTTAAGCTAATCACACAATTCTGGTAACCCCTGCCATGTGGCTTTTAATGTTCAGAAACAGGAAGAGACTTACACAATTGTAATATTTCTCTTTTTCCTTGTCTTTTTGAGTTGCCTAATTGCATTCTGGTGATTCAAATATCACTCCTTTTACTACCATATTATCAGCTACAATAGATTTGATCTGATTCTGAATCTCAAAGAAATTATGCTTGGATGCATTGTTCTTGAGCGATCACTGGTAAGAGCACTATTNCTGCCCAGGTTGTATCCTTTGAAGGCGTCTTTAATAAACACCTACTTTATTCCTTTAACACTTTCTAGCCTCTGTTCTAGTTAGCCTCTCAAGGCATCACAACCACATCGAGAAAAGCCCCAGCTACTGCTGACCCTCCACGCGGAGGGTCAGGAAGCCCGTGGGGACTTTCGGAAAGAGGGAACAAAGCCCCTGGAGAGCACGTGGAGGAGACGGCACCGCAGCAGCCCTGCAGAGCAGAGGGATGGATGGGGCGGCATTGCTGCGTGCCCACCCNCCGAGGGAGCTCCTGCCCGTGGGGCCGCGGGGGCAGCGCCGGCCCCGGGCCCGCCAGGCGCAGGCAGGGCCGGGACCGGGGGGAACACCCGCAGTGGGCCGGGCTTCCCGGGGTTACTGCCGGTCGGCGGGGCCCGGAGCCGCGTGTGGCAACAGCCCACGGCGCCTGACCNAAAACTGTCTTTTATTTCTTTTTAAACTGCATGGAAAGAGAAAAACACTTTGCAGAACAAATAGTATTTCATAACAGAGAACACAGTGACGACAGCTCTTACATGCCACTTTGGCTTTGTAACAAACACAGCTGTTTGTTTTACTTTTTTTTTCCCCAGTTCTCCTAAAATAGCTTTTTACAGAACTCTGGTCTTTATCACTCAAACAGAAGAAATGCTTATCCCTTTTGAAAATGCCTATGACCTTCAGGCATCTTATATGCTGACTAAGTGAAGTTGTCATTTTGATAAAATGATCCTAAATATGTGTTCCTTCATCTACAGAGAGATCTAACATTTTGTCACATTTACACAGTTACATAAAATGAAAAAATCTTAAGCTAATCACACAATTCTGGTAACCCCTGCCATGTGGCTTTTAATGTTCAGAAACAGGAAGAGACTTACACAATTGTAATATTTCTCTTTTTCCTTGTCTTTTTGAGTTGCCTAATTGCATTCTGGTGATTCAAATATCACTCCTTTTACTACCATATTATCAGCTACAATAGATTTGATCTGATTCTGAATCTCAAAGAAATTATGCTTGGATGCATTGTTCTTGAGCGATCACTGGTAAGAGCACTATTAGAAAACCAAGATAATTATTTTAAAAGCCTTGAACGCCTACAGCTGTGACTGAGGTCTAGATGTTTTCTCACCTCAAGCAGGTGATGGAGCATCAGGCTGCCCTCACTCACCCCCTTCTGCCAAAAGTCTTTCACGATGACCCAGAATTCATGTGTCTATTTTCACAGGGCAAAGACAGTGGGGACTGGTTTCAATTAACTTCAGCAATTTTAAACATGTGTGAAATCCACTTTGGTTAAATAAGCATCCTCTAGTTAGGGGAGTCAGGAAGGTGGTGCCCACAGTGACTCACAGCAGCAACCTGAGATACCTGTTTTAGAAAAGGGTGAATCATCTGCTGGTGGTGCATCTGTAACTTCTGTATACGGATACCTGGATTAATTTTTGGATGCCTGTCTTTTAGATCATGAGTTTGGCACAATGAGTTCCACACCTGGATATTAGTGAGGAGAGCCCTCAACTCTAAGCATGGGCTCTGAGTGCTCAGAGTGAGAAACGTCATCTGAGGCATCTTGGTGGCTTTGGCCTGTGACTAAGCTTCCTTGTTTGAAGCCAAGAAGTTTTAAAATGCCCCAAGAATTACTGGAAATTTGAAATGCACTTGACATATAAGCATACTTTTGGGTTTTTTTCCTACTGGAGGTGATTAACTTCTGGAAATTGTTTCTAATTTCCACAGCATCAACAGGTTCACTGATGCTTTAGGGAGACAGACTCAAAGCAAACAAGGTCCATAACCAGATAGTAAAAGCAAAGATGTTCCCTCTAATCCATACAAAAGGTTTGTGGACACAGGCCTTAGTGGAGCAGACTTGCAACAGCCTCAAACAGCTTGCAGGCTCTTCCTAAACAACCTCTCTGGCTGCCACTGATGGAAAATATGAAATGTCAGGCAGGTACAGCGGGATCAGGAGTAGTTGCCAGTAGTTACCCTGCTCTAAATTCAGCTTTCATGACAGCCTCTGTTGCAGCATGGGGACACAGAGGGCTGGAATCACAATGGATTCCACAATCCCACCCAGCTTTGGAGGCAGCACTCCTATTCCTCCATGTCATTCCTTCTAGATCTTCCAGTTCTCTTCCCCAGGCTTTGTTTCAGATCTCCAAGCCTCTAAGAAGGCCAACCATCAAATTATCAAGATGTTTGATGGCACATAATAAATATTGGATCTGTGGGAAAGAAGCTCATAAGCTTCAGGAAGTTTGCCACTCCTGACTAACAAAGCCATCTCAGACTGATAAATGAGTTCTTTGGACTAATGACCACATAACATGGTGGGATTGATGCTGCGGAGGATACTGCAGACATGAGAGTTTTCAGGAAATAAGTCTCTAGAACTGCTACAATGCAGTAGCTTTGTTTTAATATTTGTGTGGGATTTATTTTCTGTGTTTATGAGATTTTTCTTTGTCTCTAGTCTCTCCAATACCAATTAAGCCAAGTCATATGCTGGCAGAGCATAAGAGGTTATAATAGAGAAGCATCAAAAAGGGAAATTTTTGTTTCACTATTAGCTTTAATTTGGATTCAGAAAGGTGAAAATTTGAAGGAAAAAATTCACAAAAACTTTTTGGATTTATCTGAAAAAAGAGAGAAAGCTGTTAGCTCCCAGCTTTCTTGTGTGGCTGATTGTTCATGAGGCAGTTTTAGCCTTAAGTGTTTGGCTTCCTTTGTCTTTGATTTGACTCCTTCCATTCCACATAATAGTATATAAGATCATCACCTTTGCACACAAATACAGCTGAAGAGTCTTTTCCAAGCAACATTTAGAAGCATTTCATTTTGAAAATAGCCAAACCAGGAAATTTCAAAATGTCCAGAACACCTTTTTTTCTCCTTCTGGTTTCAAACAGTGTTTCAATTATGATGACCACATTTTCTTCTGTCAGGTGACTCCCTCAGTGGAATTTATCCAGTCAGAAGGATGATGCAGTTTTATATGCCTGGGGCGGGGCCAACCTCTAGCCTGAATCACTGCTGGTGAATTTGTTTGGTTCCCACTCTGCTGTTGACTTCCTACGTGATGCTGTGCAGGTCTCTTAATCCTCCAAGAACTGGGAAAATGCTGCTTTCCTCCTTCCCAGGTTTTCTGCTGTGCTCTGTGGACAAAAGACTTCATGTTCCATATCCAGCACAGCCTGAGCATGGTTAGGGATGTTTTAAGACAAAGAGCTGTCATAAAAACCTTCCATCTTACCTACTTAGAGTTCAGCCATTACTGTTTCTCTGAAGTTCACAAGGCAGGTCCTCAGGCCATCCCTCTTTTTTTGAGAAAAACCGGAGCACAGTATCCCATCCTTTGCTACTGCAGAAACCCTTGCCATAACAAAACTCCTGTGCAATGAAAGACACTGTAACTAAAGCATCTTCTCCCAGGAGATGGATGCACAGGTTTTTTTTCTCAAGAGACTCAAATTAGTTCTGATTGCACATTTAAATACATAATGCTTTTGAATGTTTGATGGGTTGAGGCACAGCTCTTCTAGCTTGTTCTGTGCCTTCATCCTTATCTGGATGTCTTGAACTAACAGAACAGCACAGATTGACAATAAATGCTTCTGCCATGAGAACTGGACATATTTAATTTCTTAACAGCATGTTTACTGTCAGGTCCTTCTTCCTGTACCTGAGCAGGTACAGGACATATTGCAAGGATCGCTAATTGCCTGACGCATCTTTGTCAGTAAGCCCTTCAGCTGAGTTTTCCCTGCCCTGGTGAGTTACTTTCATTCAGCTGCAGTATGTGTTGTGCTGTAATAGATTTCTGTTTGGCTGGAGAAACACTTCTGCATCTCCTGCCCAGTGTTGCTCTGCCATGCAGCAGCAGAGCCACTAAACCAAGGTGGGGCACAGGAGAACTGTAAGCTCAGCCTCTTTGTCCTTTAGTTGCACCCTAAAGATACACCTCCTTCCCATGTGACCAGCACATACAGATGTTTCCAACCCAGTGTTTGCCTGGGCATAGTGTATGGTGTCAGTGCCAGTGGCCTCCAGCCTTCTCTGGTCCCTGAGAGATAGGGCAGAGAGTTTTCCTGGCCTCATAACATCAGCTCTAGCACAAGGGTGGTACCACACACATCCTTATAAATGTGCTTGCTTTTTACTGCCAATGTTTAAATGCATAAGAGTGCTCCAGGCCTATAAAATAGTCAATATTTATAAGATCAGTCTGTGATCAGGTATTGCATCTTTAACACAAACCCCACTTCAGAGCACATTAGCTTATTAAATGCACTCAATTCCCTTCTGTGAGAAGACTACTGCAGAGAAAGAACCGATTCCTAGTCATGAGGAGGCCACAGTGCAGCAGTAAAAGAGAACAGTGCTAACTTAGAAAGTGAGTTAGTTTGAAGATAATTACCTTCATCCTCAGTGGAAAGTACTGAGACACTCTAGATTAGCTGGCATAGATAAAGCACCTCCCTGTAAAAGCTCAGATTTATAACGACTGAAAAAGCGCCTCCTTCCTGATGTATTTGCAAAGCTTTTCCATGGCTGAGAGGACAGGGTTAGGCAGCTCTTCCTGTTGGGGGAGATAGGGACACTGATACAAAAATGATCTAACTGTAAGAAAGCAATTACAAGAGTAGCACTGCAAAGAAACCAGCAGCAGAGGCTGCGAGATAACCTAGCTGCTGAAGAGCTGTTTGACTGAACGGGCAGGGAAAAGTGGGTGGGAGCTAATTCCAGTTAAGGGCATGACGGATAACAAACGCTTTAGTTGCCATGGCTGGCAGGGTGTCTATCACAGAGACAAATAAATAAAGAAGAGAAGGCACTTAGCACTGCAAACCCCCAGTGAAGTCAATGCAGAGCATGGTCTGGCAAGAAGGGCTTCACATGCCTCTGATTTCCCAAATGACAGCTCTGTAGTAAGCTGGGTAAGAAACTTGGTTTTGTGAAGCAACCTGTAGCACTTCATTTCGCAGCTAGTGACTCTGCATCACTGACATGTCAGCATGGCCTTTTCAAACTTTCCTGATGGTTTACACTTTTTATCATACGATACACAAGCTACCACACGTTTTAAATTTATAATTCTCTGTGAGACTTCTGAATATTGTTGAAAACTAACAGAAAATGCCAGTGATGGAAAGACATGGAATGTATGCTAACCTACACATCTGCCTAATTCACCTCCACCATCACAGGTAACAGCTGCACAGCCAGCTGTCACACACAGCAGCACAACCCTCTTGGTTTTCTCCACTCTCCTATCTGGTGAATGAATTTACTAGTTCAGAATGTTTCTCCATTTTGGTTCCTACAAAAAAGCCCACTCCTCCTGTTTCCTTGGTTACGGTAGTCAGATTCTCCCATGCATCCTAGTTCCCCTGCTGCTGGCTGTAATGTGGATCAGAGCTTAGGCTGCTGAGAGATGAGATCCACTGGGTCTGCTCCCGTTGCACTGAAAGCCAGCCCTCTGGGTGAGATGGGGACCAACATCTGAGGGATCTTGCAGTAGGGAAGGGCCCATGTAATACTGATCAGGAGCCCTCAAATCTCTCTGTCTCAGTGCTCCTTTAACCCAACCCTTATTCTCATCCACTTTGGCTTTTCAGGACAGGAGCCTCTTCTGAGGGCCAGACTCCATGGAGGTGAAAAGGGAAGGCTGGATTTAGGAAGACTTCCAGAGCACTTACCCCTTTCCTTCACTGTCGGCATCCAAGATGGTAATGCTCCTTTCTCCAGGCTAGCTGGCTTTACCTTCAGGCTGGCCAGCTCCACACCAACTACAGCTCAGACTTCTTTGGAGATGCTTGCTGTGCAGCCAGCAATAGGGTTTTTTTCTTTCAGCAGCAGAAGACCGAGACTCATCTGGGCAAGACTACAGAAAGCCAGCCAGGAGCATTAGCAAAGGCACCAGTGTGAACCAGTGCTGCTCAAAAAGGAGCCAAGCTAATTGAGACCTGCTGAAGGAGCAGACTGTCTCATTGACCACACGTATAGAAAACCCCAAGCAAATCTATTCGTGAGTAGCCAGCCCTGCATGCCATATGGCTGGGATCCCTAAGAGCTCTCTCCTGGTTTAAAAGCTTGGGCCATCCTGCTTTGGTAAGTTTCCATATAGGGCAGAGATGTCAGTTGGTATCTAATGGGTGCTATGCAATTACACTGCTCCTCCTAGCCCTTCTAGGGCCTGCAGGGAACTCTGTTCTTCATCAGCAGCCATGCTGGGCATTATAACACAGCTCTCAGAGGAGGTCATTGCTCCACGTATGGGAGAGCTGGATCACCAGGGGAACCCCAGCCAGCCTGCAAAACACGAAGAGGAGCTGTGGCAGAGAGTCATGCTATGTGTCACATACAGGCTCTTAAACCAGTTGGAGTAGGTAAATGTCAAGTCTATCCATGGGAAGATGACAGCGTCAGTGTGTCCAAGTACTGGCATCCATCCAGCTTATTCCAAATGAATTTGAGCCCACCTCAGGCCACATTGTCACTTATTTTGCAGAGGACATACGTGTTCTACCACCACCCCAGTTAAATACTACCTTCTGGTATCGTAGAAGCCCCCTTTGTACAAGTTTGTATGCTTCTGTAGATTCAGATGGAGAAATAGTTACCAGGAAATATTACAAGCTGAAATCAAGACAGATATATGCTAAGAAGATATTATGTGAAAGTTTTGTAGGGGCTGGTAAGCTTCAGAGATAACTAATCCTCATGAATTTGCAAGAAATTATAAACTTAGACCACTGGCATTTAATGGTCCACAAAGCTGCCAGCATACATTAGAACCTGCAACACGTTGTATAACTTGGATCACACCCAGGAGGGCAGTGGCTGCTCTACACAGATTAAGAATACAGAGTTATGTATACAGGTGGTGAAATAAAGTGCCCTCTGAAGGAATTTCTAAAGACCTACCCAGAAGGCAGTGGTGCGTCAGGATGACCTTCTGCTTCCACGCACTCACATTGGGATTGGCCTTCAAATGACTGCTCCCACTAACAAGTGAACATGAATGAGTGATGTGTTGTGTGAATAGTTATCTGCTTTACTAATAACACCTTGATTCTATTTGCAACAGCCAATGAATAAAAGATATTTTAAGAAATAGCAGCTGTAATCTGTGTTTTTCCTCAAAGAAAATAGGACCTTATACTACCTGTTTGGGAAAAACATGTTAAAGAGAGTGTGGCATGCATAACTCTTCATGGTGGCACCTGCAGATCCAGCTAGGACCGACAGTGCTAGCACAGGACAGCTTCTGTGACCAAACAAACCATGAAATGGTTTGTGGAAAGTCCAGTGAAATACATGCTACTGTTTGCCAGAGAGAATTGGTGGCTGTGGGGAACATGTTCCTCCTTCTGAAATGTACTGTAGGAAATTCAGTCAAATTCAGCCCTGTGGAGGGAGTTGACAGGAACCATGTGCATGTTTGTAAGGGCAAGATCTGTTCAAAAGGAGAAGGTCCTACGTAAGAGCCAGCTAAGTGCTTTCTGCTCTGTCACCCACATGTTGTCTTCTCTACATGCTTCAATGCATGGCTGGGGACCATGAACTGGCAGGCCCAACTCTGCCACTTAGTCACTCTGCAAACATGGCCATTGTTCGAGTGTGCTGTTTTACTAAAGAATCTCCATATGCCTTGTGGCTTCCACAGACATCCAGAGAATCTATGCAAATTCATCACTTTTAATGCAGAAAAGTAACAAATATTGGAAGTCATGCTGCTGCAAATAAATGAGACCCATGAGAATTTATCTTGTAAGCCTCTTTTTTGATGTGCCTCCAGGTAATCTGCATTCCCATTTCTCCAGGGCTCTGAAGTTTGTACCTCCAATTAAGCAACAGCCAGATTTTTCCATCTATAAAAAGAATGTGAAGTTGTTTGACTAACTATTGCAATAAAACTATCTTTATTGAGTCAGACCAAAGGTATCCTCTGACTAACCACAACCAGCAGCAGATGCTTTAAGCCCTATAGAAGAACAGCCAGATTATATGTGGACCTCTATTTTTTATAACTACCAATAACCTGACCTTCTGTGCAGCACTCCTTCCATGTAAGTGCTGAAAGGTTTGAGCAGATCACACAATCTTGCAGCTCCTTCCCCAGACAGAGTTTATAACCCAAGAGGTGAAATCCCCACGTACAGATGCAGGCACAGATTTGCCTTAGAAGAGGCAGCCCAGAGCATTCATGGCAAAGCTGAGACTCAAACAGCCTCTTGCCGCTAGGTTATATTTTTAAAACTATCTGTCTAAAACATGACGAGAGTGATTAAACTAAAGAAACAAAGGCTATGACAGATGAAATTTCCTTCCAGATTTTCTGGTACTGTTTCAGCCCGATCACTGAAATCCCTCATGCACTGACCTCCAGGTGTGCACGAGCATAGTGCTAGCGCATGCCCAGCTGTTACGCCATTCAAGCAAAACTTTCTGCTTGATAAGCCTGTTGCCTCCTGTAACTCCTTCAGTACCAGCACACTCATATCAGCAACATTATGATTTATTAAGACATGCAACAGAGTTTTTCCAGTGTTTCCCTTCCCCCACCATTGTAATCACTGATGAGGTCCTGGCTTTGAGAGCTTTCTGGGTGCTGGCAGCTGGAGATGGCAAGCTGTGGTCAGCAAACATTTGCAATCAGCAGATGACTTCCCACTGTCACCTGCCTGCATGGGCAGACAATGAAATGTTTGCTTTTGTGCCAGCACCTCACTTTGAAGGCAAAAGAATTGCCCGCAGGCTGTGGGACCTCCTGAACCTACACATTGCCTACTGCCATTGGATTTGTTTAGTGCTCAAGTAAAAGAAGCCAAATTGTGTGTAATGGAAGAAGAGAGAAAATGAGCTAGCTCAGCTATGCTTTAATGATATTAGTTATGAATTTTTACTCATTCAGTGTTCTCAGTGCTTGCTTTCCTTTTTCCTCCAATCTCTTTCATCTGTGTGAAATGGGTGATACCAGTCCTGCTGAGACAGTCCTGAAAACTTTGCTTAGCTTTGTTACTTCTACTTCTGTCTGAGACTTTAAGGAAAGCCTTTGGGGTGTAAGCACCTGTAGAGCCAGAGGAATTAATTTCCAATCCTCTCTACCAATGCCAAAACATTGTCAAATCCCCACACTTCTAGCAGAAGCCTCCCAACTTCAGAATGCAACATGCCTTTACCTCTCCTTGCACCAGCAAGTATGGCATCTGATGGCATGGCTCCAGTGCCCTCTAAAGCTTCCCCACTGCTGCTGCCAGCACCCCAAACAGACATCACCCTTTGTGGCATTTAGAAAGCCTTAGGGTATCAAGTGAGAGTTCTCCAAGGCTATATTGCCAGAAATGCCAGAAGGGAGCCAGCAAGAACACTAAGATTAAATCCCATCCCATTTAGGACTTAAATTAATTACAGATCAAGGGAACCTGTATGAGGTAATGTATACACCTACTCAAGTTAAACCCCAGTTACATCCATTCCCTCCCCTCAGAGAAGTGTCTCTGGTCTGGCTCTGTATACAACAAGGTGAGCATATCAGCTTCTCCATCAATAGAGCAGAAATTTCCAACTCCCTTTCACCCCTGTAAAAGTCTAATGAGGATTAAAAAAACGTGGTTTTTTTCAGCTGATGCATAAAACATGAACTGGAGCTCAATCCCACTCTGCCACTGATCAGCTGAGCAATCTCAGCCATGTCTTCCTGTTCCTTCTTCACAAGAAGTACTAATCCTCACTGCACCTAGCCCTATGCAACAAACCCCTGCTGCAGCCTGTGATCCTGCTGCACCCATTAAAGGAATAACTGGACCTATCTTCAATGACTAGAGGCTTGGCAGAGCAGTTGGGTTTGAACTATCCACAGCCTACTTGATTCTGCAATCTTAATCAAGATCTTTTTGCAAATGAAGGAAAAGGTCAATTTCACACCCAAAAGCCTTTAAAAATTTCACATAAGTAAGTAATAAAAAGATTTGAAAACTGTTTATTTGCCTAGTGATGAAAGAGCAGGGCTATAGCCACTGGCAGCCTTTCAGCTTAATATCTGCTTTTCAGATATCAGAGATATGATAGCTGTTCAGATCTAGTAGGGGTCCCAATGGACACTGTTTGAAGATCAAACTCTGTCATTTTCTCTCAGACTGGTTCCTGTCAACCACTGCAGGGACATGGTCACACTAACACAAGTGCCAGATTTTCTGTTCAGCTACAAGCACCAGGGAGTTGCCAAATCTTTGGCTGAGCACAGAAACCTGAGAACAGTAACCCTCAGATAAGAGCAGTGCCAGGCAAAAGGCTGGTTGGTGCACCCCCACACTCTCTGATATGTGAGGAACAAGGGGTTACTTAAGTGAAATGTCCTGACCAGGCACTGCCAGCACACCAACCTTCACTAAGGATGACATCATCCAACCAAGATAGCAGGTCAGTGACAGATCTCATCCAAGGATGGCCTCAGTTTCCAGCATCTCTGATGGTACTTCCTGGAACTCTGCCCCTCCACCCCAGCATGTGAGAGGTCATCAGCTGAGAAATACTCCTGGCTTGCCCAAAGAGATCCCACAGCAGACAAGCTCTGGCATTGGGAAGAGCCTACAAATGAACTATTAAGATGTTCAGAGACCTAAAAACCATAGCTTTTGTATGCCTCTGGAAGAAGGAACAAAGGCGCTTAAAATAGCAGCCCTGTCCCCAGAACTAATTCATAAACTTCTAGACCCTGATACTATCCCAGCAATAAGTAGAGAAAAGCCACATGGGAGGTCCGACTGCCATACCATCATTAGAAGAGAGACTTTCACAAGCCTTCATTGCATGTAAGGTACAAGGGCACTGCTTTCTACAACAGCAGGAGACCCTAGCCTCTCAGAAACATTTGTAGGCTCTTGGGCCTCAGGGTTGCTTCAGGCTCCCAGTATCAGAGTGGTAAAGTTTCCTTTACACTATCCAGAGCATACCTAATTACAGAAAAGAGATAGAAACAGAGGAGAATTTTAAAAGGTAGGTCTCTACTCAACCAAGTGTGCTTCCCTCTCTGAGAGCAGACCATGCATTGCTTTGCTCCCCTTCCCTCCACAGTACCAGTTATAATAAGTAGTATTCAAATTCATCTGTTTCCCCCTTTCTCTAGCAGCTGCTTTACCAGCCTTAAACAACGGCCTAAACCACAGAGTTTCTGAGGCCTAATCTCCAAACCTGCATCACAGTTTTGCTGCAACCCTGTACACCCACATCCCCCAGTCTTCCAGGAGTTCTATCCCCATAGTCTCCTTTTAATAGGAAAGTCCAGCTGCTCAGCTGCCCTCTATTCCCTAGAAATTCCCCCACCTGAATGGAGGGATAAAGGCATAGCTGAGGTTCGGAGGGCATCAGCCTACCTTTTTGCAGCAGAGTAGTTTCCACCTTGTGCTACTTTCTAAAATGCATAGGCTGAGCCCCTAACTAGGCCTGAAAGAAATTTATTAGCATATTTGACTGACTGTAAGAGAATGATCCACATCTTAGCCTTGTATAAATGACACCCAGCCCAAAGCTTTTATATACGTGAGATTTTGGAAATCCTACCAAAGATAGTGCGAAGCAGAGTTTTCAGAGCCGGGGGGGACACACGACTATTTTTCAGAAATCAGAGATTTTATGACTGTTTGTTGTTTTGGTTCGGGTTTTTTTCTTAGATGTTTTCTGAGTTTTACCCTTGGAAACTCGGTAGTAATTGCTAGTTCCTCAGGGATTCTGGCTTTTGTTCTGTCAAGATAGCCCAGCAAAGTGGGAGGAAAACCAGCTCCAAATTAGCATTTAGCTGATCCTACAAACAACATATTTGGGGCCACCTTCTCCCTGTTATTATAGGGCTTAGCACATTTTGAATGTGTATGCTTTGACTCACCACAGACAAAGCCCCAGATGTGAGTCTGCTGGTGGTCCAAGCCAGAAGAGTCACTCAGCTCTCAATGAAAGGTATCACATCTAGGGCACACTGGGGCTAAGGTCACAAGAGGACAAGGCACTGGACACTGTTCCCCTTTGTTGGGACATCCAGAGCAGAAATCTCAGGGGACTGAGTGAGTTTTTGAGGTCCTGCAACCTCCCTTGAGGCACATAAGGCACTTGCTCCTTTGGTGTTTGGGGAAGATGGTGGACATTGTAGGATGCCTCTGAATTCTCCTGTACTATATCACTGATGCAGTTATTTTGGGAGAGAAGGGGAAAAAGACCCCTAGTTTAGTGCAAGTGCTGACAGAGTCCTGATATTCAGGTTCTTCCTCTAAGAGGAGAACCTTGTTACGGGGGACAGCTTTGCAAGCAAGATGACATTTGATTAGTCAGTTGTTTTCTGGCAGTAGGGCCAGAAATGAGTGCAAACTGCTTTGCCTTTGGCCAGACATTTGAGAGATTGCCACATTATTTATTTAATAAAGGAGTGAAGAAATCTGAACTGGATAAAAATAGCAAGGCTTAGATTAGAAAGTGGCTGGCAAATGAGGAACAGAGGTACAGAGGTTCACTGTTGCTTTGGTATGCCTCATGTTGCCAGGATGATCCTGCACTGTGTGGATATGGGTCTATTGAGCTGAGGTGGAGCAGACACATCAGACACAAAACTGGCCTGAGGAAGCACTGCCAGGTCTTTTGAATGACTGACTGATGTCTTGGTTAAGAGAGGTAGCAGTACACCAATGAAATAAACTGTCTCTGGTAGAGGCTACACACAGATCTTCTCCTTGCAGCCCAGCAAAGCTGAAAGACATACTCTTGGAGGTGAGGTACACTGTAGGGTCTGCTCTTCTGCCACACAAATGAGAAGTTCACCCTCTTAATGATGGTGAAACAGTATTAATGGTCCTTGCACTACTTATGCTCAAAACCTCCCCATTAAAATGTCCTTTGTGAGATTTTTTTTAATCAGAAGGGAGTTTTCCTTTACAACTGATGCTTCCTATCTCCTGTGGTGTTTCTAGTATGTATAAAAAATTGGAAAAGGGACTGGAGGGCTGGAGGGTCCAGTCTCCTCAAACATGTGGTTTTGCTCCCTCTTCAGACGTGTAGTGAAGTATCAATTCCTTCTCTGGTGCCAGTGTAGTACTAGTTCAGCTCTCTAAGGAGTCACTCCCTGCAGAGAGCCACCACAAGTTCTACAGAATTGCCCTTTGGGATCCAAGACTTAGAGTCAATTTCTTTTCCCTATTCAGAAGAAAGCTTCTAGCAGGCAATGAAAATGGTACACACATTGTGTCTGAGGTGCAGTGCTGCCACTTGGAGGGCCACTCACCTCCATTCGGACTGCAAAAGTTGCATCTTCAGTCATTTCAAGGACATAAAATGGTTTTACATATCCACAGCTTCCTCTGTCACTTCTTATCATGTGATCTGGAGTCAGGATGGCCAAAAGATTGTACAGATAAATTGTTTCATAGATAGACTTGGATGCTTCTATTAAGATAATGAGTGACAGCTGACATCAAGATCAAGATCTCCATTGCTCTGGGTGCTGTACAGTACCAGTACTACATTCTGTATGTCTGTGCTATGAGACACCCACTGTCTCCAAAACCTTACAGTCTAAGCAGCCATCTGAATGGGGACTGAGACTGAGGCATGTGAAAGAAGAATAATTTATCCATGATCAAAGGCTGAGCTGGAATTAGAAGAGCCTGTGTCTTGGGTGGGATCTGTTATCTCCTTTTAGCATAACCACCTACCAATGACTGACACCATCTGTAAATACTCATAATAAAAATCATCCCAGAAACAAGACACGTGTAATTTCTTAGGACATTCTGTTCTTCCTCTGGTTACAATCCATGGGCAGGTAAGGGCTGTTCCAGCAGCTACATGCAAGGCTTCAGATGTAGCAAAAACAGGCGGACCGTGGTTGTAAGAATAACTCCTGCCATATGCAATCATCTTTCATCACACCCTGTGGTGCGAATTAAAAAATCCCTTCACAGAGTGCACAGTGTGCATTATTAGCTGGAGTAAGAGCTGAGGCAGCATCGCCACCCTGGAGTCAGACAGGGAACTGCAGGCACAGTCTGAATTGCAGATTTCCCCTTAGGTCACCCTGATGGCATGAAGTCTGAATTATGTTGCCGTACTTCTGAAAACTGAGGTGAAGAAAAGTTGGACTCTGTCTCCAAACAGGTACTGCAATCTGACAGCACAAAGTCTTGGAGTTAGCTCGTCTTTCACAGTGGCAATGGGTAAGGATAAAGCTACATAAAGTACATTATTCCAAAAAATACCACCCTATGATGGATAAATGTGAACAGTTGTATAAAGAAACTATATAAATAGTTTCTTCCAATGTGGTCGTTGGGGTTTTTTGCTGCCTTCTCTCATGGCAAGGAATGCTTTGTCCTCCACAAAGTAGGGCTCGTTCCTACTTTGCATATGTTAATGTGAAACAAGTGCAAACTGCTGTTGATTTTCATTCTGGCACCAGATACAGGTCCCCATATAAATGCCGGTGTTTGAGAAGAGTTGGCTTTATACAGGATCCTCTTATACTGCTGAGGCACTGCCATCCCCGTGTACTGGGCTCACAGTAACCTCTAGCCAGAAGCCAGGATGTTCTTCCATCTTCTGCCAAGAAGTACCCTTCTTCTGAGCAGTGATTTGTTGTATGGGCACCCTCAGCTCCCTCTTTTTCTCACTATTAGCAGGCTGTATCCTGGTTTGTTTTCAGCTCAGATGTACCATATGAGACACCATTTGGCTGTCTGAGTCTGGACAGGTCGTTATCTATGTCATACCTCAGTCACCAGCCTCTAGTCAACAGCTGACACTTCATAAGTATACTAAGAGGTTGCAGTGGCCCATGCCCTGGGATGCTGCAGTGATGGAGGTGAGATAAGAATTACTTTGTAAAAGATTTATACAAAATAGGCTTGACTGCTGTCAGTTGTGACAAATGAACATAAGCAGCCAAAAGTTTGTCACCGTGTATTAACTCCCCTCAGCAGCACGTGATGGCACAAAGCCGCCTTTCCTATCTGTGATTCAACAGTGGCGCTCAAAAAAAGCTTATTATTTCTAGCCACAATTCTTTCCTTCACTCTCTGCATCTCTGGTTGGTAGGACTCAGGGAAAATATGATTAGGACACAGACCATGCCCTTAACATTTAACCAAAATATCTGGTTCATCTTAGATGGGAAAAGAAACATGTCCTCCATAGAGTGTTGTGCTTCAACAAAGCACCTCTTTGTGGTGTCCAACATCAGTGGTGAAACCTTGGCCAGGCTGGCAGTATGAGAGCCAAGGGGCTTATTCCAAACAGGCAAACAAAAGTGATGCTTTATTATTTATGCCTCTTTCTTGGGACACTTATAAAGGGGGTCAGGGTTGTACAACAACAGTCTGTCTGTAACATTTTTCCAGCAACCATCATTAAAAGTGCTTCATGTTTAAATTGTGGCAGAAGGCCTGATAGTGGCTCTGTCAGCACTAATATTGGCAAAGGATTGATGATAGATTTTGTGGTGCCAATTTATCCCAACCATCTTGGAGCTCTTTCTTCATCTTGGCTGCCTGATTCAGCCTCCAAGCTCATCATCATCATCACCATTTATTGGGATTGGCTGACTAGTCTGACAAAAGAAATAGTCCTAGTCAATGCAGCTGACACTGGGGAACGCTGGAGCTGGAGCCAGATCCTGCACCCTGGGTTTTATGGGGAAATGATTTAGCTTTCCTTACAGCTCACTGGGAGCTACCGCACCCCATGGGCTGATCTCATGCTCACCTTTAAAATGCAGCTGCTCGCAAGGTGAAGAGCAGCAACAAGTATTACATGCAAGGCCAAGAGGAGTTCTCGGCCAGGGAAAGAGCAAAAAGGATACAGTATTTTAATGTACAAACACTGAACATGTAAAATCTCTCAGGCAAACAGCCAGGACCCACACTCAGCAAGTTTTGGTCAACACTGAGAGGCCCTATATGCCTGCTCAGTCTCACCACCCCCAAAATTTCTGGCAAGCCTTTTGGCATTGGGTTTTCATTGGAAAGTCTGATTGCCTGGAGTCCAGGACTCTTAGCTTGCCTTTCTTATGAGAGAACAGCATGTTCCCAGCTCTGCCATTTCCAGAGGAAGCAAGCCCCAAGAGTACCATAAAGACTTGGACACAAATAGCTCACACTGTGTATTGTTTTCAAGCTGGTCTCATGATTTTACAGGTCTGACTCATTCTGGATAAATGCAGAAGGTTAGTCATGATAGCCAGCTGTAGGCAAAGAGGGAGAACTTCACCAGACTTGCCCCAGTGCAGTTTCCAATGCTATTGCAGGGCAAAGAGCTGAGTCAGATTTGCTGGTCCCTGACCTTGGGGCTTGTCCCAGAACCTGTTAAGGGGCACACCAGTGAGAAAGTGTGGACACAGATCTATGGCATACTGCTGACAGCCTTACATCCACCTTCCTGCTGAGAACTGGTGAGCATCTGCTCACCCCTGAGCTAAGGCCAGGTGCTGGTAGGAGTCTCATCGGCTGCCACAGTGGCTGTCACAGTGGCTGGCTGTGGGAAGTGTGCTGCAGCACACGGGTGGCCACTGCACCTTGGCACTGCAGACCTCCAGCTGTGGGCAAAGCCAGCAGCTCCACACCACTGCTCTGACACAACCAGTCAGAATCATCTTTGGACTTTACTTACTCTGAGGCCTCAAGATACTTGGTCTGGAGAAACAGGGAGGAGGAAAGGAGAAGTTTTAAGCTTGGATCTTGTGCAGAGCCTGTTGTCTGTGCTGGACATGGCCATGTCTAGCACAGCAGCATTTCCCTGCATCCCTGCAATCCAGGGATGCTCTTCCACAGGAGTGCTGAGCTGCAGCCCAGCCACAGGCCAAGCTGGGAGCACCATCTGCCGGCTTTGACACGGCAGGCTGGCTCGTCAGAGGGACAAATTACAGGGTAACCCAGAGCTGCTTATGCCACTGCATGGTCATTAGACCACATAGCAAATCAGAGATGAAAAAAAATCACAGGGTTGGACAAATCCCTCAGCTAAACCTCCTCCTGTCAGCCTCACAAAAGGGACTCCAAACCAGTCAGTCTTTCTGCACTAGAGCCAAACAAACTAACTTGGGCAAAGGAGATCCAGTTGTAAGTTAGCTGGAGTTATTTAGGGTTCTTGCAGGGCTTGTGAACAGTTTCAGCTAAAGAAGTTTGAAACATGTCACTGTGCAGTCTTTTTAATGCTTCATTTTTACAGTTCGAAACATAGTTTTGTTTACAAATATTCCTGATAATAGTAATATTGAAGGGAGCCCTGAGAGCCTGAAAGGGAAAGTAAATGTATGTCTCTGGTACAACTGTGGACCTGTCTAAGCAGCTCCCAAGGAGATTTTTCTTGGGTTCCTCAGGTCTGCTTCCTCAGGCCAAGTCACTTCCTATGATGTATGATGGATATGTCCCATCCCACAGTTCACTGCAGTGGACGAGGATCCACCGAGCTGTTTCTGTATGAACTTTATGGAGAGCCTACAAATGTGAGGATACTCTCAATACTGGTAAAGCACAAAGCAGACCTCACAGGAGGCTGTGTGCGTCATCCATGCAGATAACAGCATGGGGGAACAGTGCTAGGTTACAAAATCAAGCTTACAGCAAAGAGGTCACACAACTGTTGGCATCTTCTGGTGTGTAAATACTGTCTTTAATGGCACAATCTCAGACTGATACAGCTAAACACAAAAATAAACAGAGAGGCTCCTGGGCACACCAGCACCTTTCCTGCCTTCTCAGAGCCAAAATGCTAAAAATTCCGTGCTTGCTTCCATTGCATGTCAGTTGATCTCATGAAAGCTATTGCATTTCCCCAGCCTTTATTTGGCTTTGTTTCTGGAGTCACTTGACTGAAGAAGCAGAATAGCACAGGGCATGTTCAGTACAGAAGTGTAAGCAACATGTACAGCTTCTTGGGGTGGATGTTTTTGACAGATTTTAGACACTACTGAAGATGTATTTAGTTGGTCGAAAAGGCAAAGCTACAGTCAAAGCAATTGAAATTCACTTATTGCACTGGAAGCTGGACCTTCCTGAGGCTATTTCAGCCCTTTCAGGTTTGAATTCTGTGTGTTGCCTACATAATATTAATTTCCTTTTATTTTGATCTCATACCTTTTACATATCTTTTTAACAGAAGAAATGTTGAATTCTTTCCTGACCTTTTTAATGGCTGTTTTGTTTTAACAAATCTGTCCTTTGGGCACTTTGCATTGACACCAAGAAACTTTTGAGAAATCTGTGAGCCAGACTTGGAATTATTACCCCCACTTCTTAACTTCTTTTTTCATATCTATCAGTTGCATTGGTACTGGGGTAGAAGGCAGCAGGAGTGTTTAAGGCCTTATTTTTCAGTTTTTCTTTGACTTTTGTGATTATTTGCACAAGTTCTTTTTGGATAGTTGAGATTTGCTCTGTACTCTAGAAATGAAACTTAGACATATTATATTAAAATTGCATTTGGTTGGGTGGTTTTGTTTGTTTGTTTGTTTTATTTAGTTTTGGTTTTGTGGGTTTGGTTTATTTTTTTTTAATAAACTAGAAGCAATTACTGCAGATATTGACAGATTCTCTATCTGCTGTTGTCCTCACCTGCCATTTTGGGAGATGAAAAAATAGTCAAACACACATTACAGTACTCAGTGTAAAGGTCAGAAGAGATCTGTATTGGCCAGCAGGTCAGGTGGGGTAAGGTACACGTTCTGGCCATAAAATGTGTTTTGCTTCTCTCTGCATCCATTTAGCAAATTTATAGAGCTTTTACCAGTAACAATAACAAAATTTGAGGAACATTATAAAATAACTTTGCATCACATTTCTTTAGATAGCACTTCATAGAATCTTTTAAATAGCTTTTGAGAACTGTAATTAAATACTTGGAGATACGTTTGGGATAGTTTTGTTTTAGACTTTGCCTCCAGCTTCTTTGGTTTGAAAAACATGTTTGTTTCCAGGAAAGTAGGTATTGCATTTAATTGGAATTAGATGTTGGCAGAGGAGGCTGATGTTTCCAAAGCTGCTAGTGCTTCTGTGAGCCTGGGTGCCTCTTGCAATAGTTAATAAAAACAATTAATTGCATCTGTTTATTTTGGATCCACCTATTAATTTTTTCCTACTTTTTGTAATCATCTTACTTAATTTGTCTTAGAGTAACAAAAATAGCTCACCTCAGTGAACCCAGTGGTGTCCTTCCTTTCCAATTGGTCAAGAAATGTCTGAAGTGTTGCATGATTTCAAAATGCTGTTGCTGCCAGACCTGAGAAATGTGAAAACTCCAGCTCAAGAATCCTGAAACAGACAGTTGGAGACTTACAAGAAACAACTGAAATTTCTTCCCCTTTCTACCATCAGAAATAGATGCCAAATTCAGGATGGTGGCATCTCCTGTATCTCACCAGGGCTGTCCCAGAGAGACTGAGCCCCTTGGCACACCCTCAGCTCCCCTGAGGCAGCATCAGCTGCTCTCTGAACCAAGTCCAGGACAGCCTGGGAGGGGGAGCACAGCTACCTCCACTACTTGAATTAGACCACCTAAACCTTTAAACTGTGCTAAACATTACAGCATTGAAATTTTGTTTCAGTATAATTAATAATTTAAAATAGTATTCTTAAAAAATAATTTAAGAATAAATAAAAGGGTCATTTCCCTCACCGTTCAGTTTTTGGGGTTTTATCTTCTACGAGATAATTCTCAATCTTTTGCTCAGCATACATAGCAGCTTACATTTTAAAATGCTCAGGGCTTCAGGACCTGGGGCTTTAGTGAGTGCAAATACCATTGGTCTTGCTGTAATAGGAGAGAGCTGGGGGCAGAGCTGGCCCTAGAACAAACTGCTGCCACCTGCATTTTCTTCTCTAGGTGCCCACAAACTGCCCAGCCATCCTTGGGGTCAGGATGTGCCCTGTCTGGACAGGCAGTGCTCTGGGTAAAGGCAGTGTTTTGCCAGCAGTGTCCTATGTGCCGTACCTGGCCAGGGCTCCCTGCCTTGAGCATAGCTGGGCTCAGTGTGAGATGGCCAAAATCCATCAGAGAGCAAATCTCTGCTGGGCAGCTTTCCTTTCCTGAGACTGTGCAACCCAGGAGGGACTTTTGTCCACCTGAAGCATCCCCATGCAAAGCTCAACCTCCTGCCAGCCCTGCCTGATAGCTCAAGCACACAGTCTCAGTCATCTTCAAATCCTGCCTGGGTCCAGCACTTCTGCTTGGTAGCTGTGCCTTGGATGAAACGAGTTTGAGTGGTCTCAGCCCATGTTTTGGCTGATCATGTCCACAGCATAAAATTCAATTGTATAGTGTGGAGAAGATCTTCCTATGGCTTTGGGACATGGTGATACAACTGGTCATGTTGATTTAGGCTCAGTCAGGGTATCTGTCATGGGTGCTGTGACAGTGACTGGGATGCCCCACGTGGCCAGCCACCACAGGCTGGATGCACTTCTAAGTAGCTCCAGCAGCTGTTGGCCTGGGATAAGCCCTCCGTGAGAGACTGCTAACCCTTCCAAACCAAAGACTCCCTCCCATGGACTCTCTAGGAAATGCCAAAACCAAAAAAATCAAGGGGGAGTAGGAAGGTTTAGTCAGAGGCCTTTCTCCTGGGGTGAAGATGGCCTGATGCGAACAGGAGGTGGGAAGAAAGAGCAGGTCACCATGAGGAAGGAGAAGCAGATGGAGGTAGGAACTGGCCCTGATCCTCCTTAAACTTCTGGGGGAGACTGAGGCAGAGACAATGATCACATATCTGTGACATAAGCAGCAGATGCAGACAGCCTGAACCCAATCCTCCCACCCCAGCTCAGCAGTGTCTCCAAGGCAGGAGGAGGAGGAGGAGAGGACACTTCAAAAACAGCCCTTCCAGTTGCCTTTGCCAGGAAAGAACAGCCAGGGCAGTGCTGGAGGAGATTGAATTTAGTGATTACTTTAAGGGATTTGCTGTCTCTTTCTTTATCCCTTTCTCTCTCTGTTTTTTTCTTTCTTTTTTTCTTCTCCCCCCCCTTTTCCCTCCCTCTTATCCCTTTCGTGGTGCATTTGTCTTCGAGGAACCTGGGGTGTTCTTTTCATCAGTTCAATCTCTCTCTGGCACTTGAGTCCTGATTGGCTGAAGGACTTAAGGGAAAAAAAATCTTTAATTAAGTAGATAATCTCTTCTTAGGAAGTTCTGCGGCTCCATTTCACCAGCCCCCTTTAGCTCTTACTTTAGGATTGGTTATCCCTTGCAGAAGGTGGGATTCAGGAGGCATCTGCCTCTTCATCACACCAGGACTGCCGGGTGGAAAATAACTCCATCCCTTCCCTAAATCAGTTGTGGGGTGGTTTTTTTTTGGTTTGGTGATTTGTTTTTGGTTTTGTTGTTCGTTTTTTTTCCCTATTCTCTGGTGGTGGTGGTACCCAGGTTTGGGGGTTTTTTAGGATCTCCTTTCTCCCACTTTATTTGGATTTTATATTTCACATGGACCCTTATCTGGGCATCTTCTTCCTCACTCCCTTCTTCCAGTCCTGCTATGCCTGGTGAGTATCAAGAGCATCTCAGTCTGTCACAGGCAGGTGCTCTTCCCAGATACCCTAAGGAAATTCCTCTTCACCTTCCTAAATGTCTCCTCATTCTCACTTAGCTCAGTTCTGTGTTTAATAGAATCAGGTATTTAACCAAGTCCCTATACACTCATTGGCAGAGAGGTTAGATCTATGAAAGTCCCCCTTTTCCTCTGTGCCTCCCAAAAATAACTAGGGGCCAGATTGTAAGCTGGGGTAAAATAGAGGAGAGTGGATGCTGAGACCTAGCCCCTCACTTTCAAGTGGAAAGATAACCCAAGGGAAGAGCCAGAGATTTCTGTTTTGCCAACGGCTCTCAGTCAGCTTGTCTCTTGTCTTAATTCAAGTGGGGCTTCTCTAACGCTCCCCAAAGAGGACAGTCCGTGATTAAGTGCTCAGAGCCCACAGGGGTGAGTTAGATTCACAGGACTGTCACTCTGGATGAGCAGCCTGAGAGCCAAGCTCCTTGGCACACACAGGGTCAGAATTGCATGGCTGAAATTCATGTTTTAGGATTTCCTGGGGAGAGGTTTTTGCTATAGTGATTGCTACAGCTCAGTTTCCAACCACCTGAGTCCCATCAAACCAGTTCTGCTGCACACAAATCTATGACCTCTTACTTTGTCCTGAGGGCAGTGTTATATTTCCCAAAAAGCTCTCTAAGGGTGAACGGAAAGAGATTATGCTTGCATCAAATCTTGTATCATTCCTTGTGGGACATATCAATCCCATTCCCAAAGGGAAATTGTCTCTGCAGGTATTTTTCCTACGTGATTTTTCCTGAGTACCCAAACTTTTTTTCTCAGTTGCTGTGATGCCCTGGGGAATCTGCTCAGCGGGTACAGACTTATCTCTAATGGCAAGGAAAGTCTTTTCCCATTCAATTACTAAAATCCCCTGCCTTCCCCATAGCAGATCTCTAGGGTTATTACCAAAGATGGAGAAGTCAAAATTACAGAAAGAGAAACTAAAGACTAAATGGGAACTCATTCCTGTTAGTCTGGAAGTGAAATTCATGTTCTTTCAGAGATTTTCTACTCCCTTCATTAAAAGAATATGCAACAATTTGTATATGTCTAAATACTATAAAGCAGCAAACTCAAGATAAACCTCCGTTCTGGAACAAGGGGAATATGTATGTTCTACAGAAAGGCTAGGCAAGAGCTCCTGCTGATTTTATGATTATTTTTCTGCTCTTCCTGCGTACGTCTTGCTTTCCTCCATAAAAAAAAAAAAGCTTTAAAATACATTAAAAGAAAAAATCCCAACATTTTAAAGAAACAATTCAAAGAAAAGAAATTTCAGTGCACAAAGTAGAGCTAAATATGGAAATCCAAGACATTTTCAGTCCAAAGTTGCATGTTTAAATTCCCTGTCTCTCAGCAGTTTTTATCTAAGAGAAAAGTTTATAGATCAAGACAATCCCACTTCTCTCTGCATGTTGCTCATAGGTCATGAGTTCCATAGAGGAAGGAAAATTGCAACCTTTATTTGAACTTATCATTTTGCAGACACTCTCCCTTAATTCTTGAGGAGAAAAAAGACAGATTTGTGGGAATCATAAAATTATTCTGCTTGAAATTTGTGCTGGTTTTCTCTATCTGATCCAACGCCTTAAAACAAAATATGTTGGGTTTTTTTTCCTGTGATTTAATCACAAGAATTGGGAGTGGGAGCATAATGGGNGGACACTTCAAAAACAGCCCTTCCAGTTGCCTTTGCCAGGAAAGAACAGCCAGGGCAGTGCTGGAGGAGATTGAATTTAGTGATTACTTTAAGGGATTTGCTGTCTCTTTCTTTATCCCTTTCTCTCTCTGTTTTTTTCTTTCTTTTTTTCTTCTCCCCCCCCTTTTCCCTCCCTCTTATCCCTTTCGTGGTGCATTTGTCTTCGAGGAACCTGGGGTGTTCTTTTCATCAGTTCAATCTCTCTCTGGCACTTGAGTCCTGATTGGCTGAAGGACTTAAGGGAAAAAAAATCTTTAATTAAGTAGATAATCTCTTCTTAGGAAGTTCTGCGGCTCCATTTCACCAGCCCCCTTTAGCTCTTACTTTAGGATTGGTTATCCCTTGCAGAAGGTGGGATTCAGGAGGCATCTGCCTCTTCATCACACCAGGACTGCCGGGTGGAAAATAACTCCATCCCTTCCCTAAATCAGTTGTGGGGTGGTTTTTTTTTGGTTTGGTGATTTGTTTTTGGTTTTGTTGTTCGTTTTTTTTCCCTATTCTCTGGTGGTGGTGGTACCCAGGTTTGGGGGTTTTTTAGGATCTCCTTTCTCCCACTTTATTTGGATTTTATATTTCACATGGACCCTTATCTGGGCATCTTCTTCCTCACTCCCTTCTTCCAGTCCTGCTATGCCTGGTGAGTATCAAGAGCATCTCAGTCTGTCACAGGCAGGTGCTCTTCCCAGATACCCTAAGGAAATTCCTCTTCACCTTCCTAAATGTCTCCTCATTCTCACTTAGCTCAGTTCTGTGTTTAATAGAATCAGGTATTTAACCAAGTCCCTATACACTCATTGGCAGAGAGGTTAGATCTATGAAAGTCCCCCTTTTCCTCTGTGCCTCCCAAAAATAACTAGGGGCCAGATTGTAAGCTGGGGTAAAATAGAGGAGAGTGGATGCTGAGACCTAGCCCCTCACTTTCAAGTGGAAAGATAACCCAAGGGAAGAGCCAGAGATTTCTGTTTTGCCAACGGCTCTCAGTCAGCTTGTCTCTTGTCTTAATTCAAGTGGGGCTTCTCTAACGCTCCCCAAAGAGGACAGTCCGTGATTAAGTGCTCAGAGCCCACAGGGGTGAGTTAGATTCACAGGACTGTCACTCTGGATGAGCAGCCTGAGAGCCAAGCTCCTTGGCACACACAGGGTCAGAATTGCATGGCTGAAATTCATGTTTTAGGATTTCCTGGGGAGAGGTTTTTGCTATAGTGATTGCTACAGCTCAGTTTCCAACCACCTGAGTCCCATCAAACCAGTTCTGCTGCACACAAATCTATGACCTCTTACTTTGTCCTGAGGGCAGTGTTATATTTCCCAAAAAGCTCTCTAAGGGTGAACGGAAAGAGATTATGCTTGCATCAAATCTTGTATCATTCCTTGTGGGACATATCAATCCCATTCCCAAAGGGAAATTGTCTCTGCAGGTATTTTTCCTACGTGATTTTTCCTGAGTACCCAAACTTTTTTTCTCAGTTGCTGTGATGCCCTGGGGAATCTGCTCAGCGGGTACAGACTTATCTCTAATGGCAAGGAAAGTCTTTTCCCATTCAATTACTAAAATCCCCTGCCTTCCCCATAGCAGATCTCTAGGGTTATTACCAAAGATGGAGAAGTCAAAATTACAGAAAGAGAAACTAAAGACTAAATGGGAACTCATTCCTGTTAGTCTGGAAGTGAAATTCATGTTCTTTCAGAGATTTTCTACTCCCTTCATTAAAAGAATATGCAACAATTTGTATATGTCTAAATACTATAAAGCAGCAAACTCAAGATAAACCTCCGTTCTGGAACAAGGGGAATATGTATGTTCTACAGAAAGGCTAGGCAAGAGCTCCTGCTGATTTTATGATTATTTTTCTGCTCTTCCTGCGTACGTCTTGCTTTCCTCCATAAAAAAAAAAAAGCTTTAAAATACATTAAAAGAAAAAATCCCAACATTTTAAAGAAACAATTCAAAGAAAAGAAATTTCAGTGCACAAAGTAGAGCTAAATATGGAAATCCAAGACATTTTCAGTCCAAAGTTGCATGTTTAAATTCCCTGTCTCTCAGCAGTTTTTATCTAAGAGAAAAGTTTATAGATCAAGACAATCCCACTTCTCTCTGCATGTTGCTCATAGGTCATGAGTTCCATAGAGGAAGGAAAATTGCAACCTTTATTTGAACTTATCATTTTGCAGACACTCTCCCTTAATTCTTGAGGAGAAAAAAGACAGATTTGTGGGAATCATAAAATTATTCTGCTTGAAATTTGTGCTGGTTTTCTCTATCTGATCCAACGCCTTAAAACAAAATATGTTGGGTTTTTTTTCCTGTGATTTAATCACAAGAATTGGGAGTGGGAGCATAATGGGGAGCAATATAGAACAACAAAAATGTTTATTTTATATATATATATATATGTAGCCATTTCCCTTCTTTGAATGTGGATTAGATTTTACCATTTAACAGACCATTCAACCAGTGTATTTTTTCTAGGTGATCAAAATGTCAGGATTGCATTTAGCAACAAAATCCTCAAAATAAATAAAACAGAGAAAAATGAAGAAAAAAGAAGTAAAGTTCCAAATATTATTGAGTTGATGCCAGGTTTCCTTTCCTGTGGGAATAATATAAAGATCTCTAACTCACTTCTAAATGTATTCTTTACACTTCAGCTAAGGACTGCCTTTGGTTTCCAGCCTCCCTGATTTTCTAATAACCTCGGGGAGCTCGTATTGAGAACAAAACTCAGATCCAAAGGGAAATTCCATCCATTTTCTCTATTTACAATAATGATGGTAAAGATGTAAATCCAGCTTTATCATTTTCTAAAGAGCAGAACCAGCAGCACAGTAGCCTGAGTGGGTGGTAAGGTATCAGACAAATATTGCAATAAGAGATTAGATAAGGCTCTTAGGGCATATTAAACTGAGGAGTGTGATGTTATTGGTTAAAGTTGTAACTGAGACAGAATTATCAGAGGCTTATTAGTATTTGATATGAGTAAAACATAATGGGACAGCTGCTGCTTGGCAGGGTTCTTTGCTTTCAGAGTCAATAAAACTATGATAGAAAACTCCTGCTGAAGATATTCACTAGCTTTGAGATAATTTTCTAATATTGGATCCAATGAAAATCTCTTGCCCTAGATTTACTTTTTACCTGGAGACGTAGAGTTGTGCTGAGGGAAGCAGCGCGTGCCCTGGCCAGGGCCCTGCACAGCCTGGGGAGGGGGCAGAGGAACTTGGGGGTCTCCTCCCTCTACCTGCTTAGCTATGACCCTGCTCCACTTCAGTCCATGTAATGCTGTCCTGTGTCAGGACATTCTGCTTTCCTTAGCAATGGAATGAAAATGTAGTAGAAATACATAATTTCTTTTTAAAAATCACACTACAGAGAAAATATTGAGGAGAGATTTTGGTAGTGATTCCTATTTGCAGCACAGAGGTGATTCTAGAGACACTGCCACTAGTGTACTACATCTGTGTAAGTAGGGGTTTAATTGCTCTGTGCTCTTACTGGAGACTTTATACAGAATGGAGATGCATTTTTCTTAGCTAAAATATAAGAGCAAAGACAAACCACACAGATTCTGTCTCTATTATTATCTTTCCTTCCTCCTCAACACAAGTAAGAAAAATTTCAGCCAGCCTCCAGCCATATGACAGTCCCATCTCCCCTTCTCTTAAACCCACCTCCTGTCGCAAGAGTTAAATGTTGGGGTGTCAAGGGCACCAAACACTTGAAATTTTGTGAATTCTTTACTTGTCTAAGTCCTACAAAGTGAGCCAACAGCATGCCTGCCTGTTGATCAGAGAGCTCAAGGAAAATGCCTTCTATCTCTCTGACTTTACAAACTGTTTAGAATATCCTGCTGGGAAATTGCTACTGTATCATTTGCTCAGCTGCAGATGGAGAATTGGCATATCCTGAACTTGGCCTTTTTGTGAACCTTGAAGTTTATCCTGGAAGGAACAGATCCTCTGGTTCAATGCAGTCATGTCAATTGACTCCTGCTAACAGGCTGGTTTGCTGCAAACTCTGATGTTGTGGATTACCGTCCTCCTCCTAAAGCTGTCTTTGCAACTTCTCAGATGTTCCTAATCCAAAGGTTTGAGGCAAATCCCTCCTACACACTGTGAATTTGGGTTTTTTACCCACATGGGAAGCAATACAGATGGGATATATCTCTTGTTTTGGTGACAAAAGCAAGATAAGAGAGGACTTGCATCTAGCTCCTGCCTATGCAGGAGCATTTTACCAGAGTTTTCTCACAGCGGCTACCAGGGGCTCAGATTCACACTGACACTATTCTGAGTGTGGTCCCCATAGCAAAGCACTTAAGGTCAAGGCAATGGACAGAAGGGAAACCAGATGGAAAAATGACTTGTTCATGCTGCTACCCAGTTGCGTTAGGATGGGGACCCATGGAGCTTACACAGTCTGATTAGTCCCAGGTTCATGGCCCTGTGTGATGCAGGTCACCCGATGCTCTAATCACTCAGCTACAGATGCCGTCTCTCCAAGTCCCAGGAAATATTTAATTAGCTGTACAATGCAGAAGCAGCTTCCAAAGGAAAATTCCTCTGCAAAACAACCATCGACTTCGTGCTAAAGTACCCATGGGGGCTGGAGCACAGCTGGGTCTGAATCCCAAGCCTGGAACAAAGGGAAAGACTCTCCTGTTCTTGCATATCCCACTCCTGACCCAGGGGAATCTTTCCCAAAGCAAGCTTCATCAATATAAACACATTTTCACCAAAAAAACCCCCACAAAAACCAAACCAAAACAAAAGAAAGCTAGACTTGCCAGAATGAAATGTTGCAAACTCATTCTCATAACTCCTTATAAACTGTAACAGCAAAGATCAGGTTTCTTGTGATTTTGACCAAGCTAAAGTAATGAGACCTCACTGTTTGTGGTGTACTTTGGAAAAGATGTCTGTGGGTGCAGTTCTAATGGAGGTTAAGTGGGCTTGCTAACTGCACAAGCGGTTTGCCAGGGCAGGATAGCATCCTCTCTCAATCTCTCACGTGTCTGATGTCTAGGCACCAGTCCTGCCACCCCGTCTGTCCCTGTGTCTATGGCAGGGCTGCACTTTGACCCTCAGCTATGGACAGCAGCGCCTGCTTCTGCCTGTGCTTGAGCCCACCCTGGGATGGCCCCCCAGTGTCTGTGCTGGATTTGTAGCACAAAAAGACAGTATCTTTCTCTCCCTTATGAGGAAATACTTGTGGCTCATTTGAAGCAGAACATAATCTCGAGAAGAAGCTGAAGAGCCAAGTTTCTATCAGTGCATGCTCTCATTTTCCCGATCACTCACTCACTGCAAGGTCTCCATTCATTCCGCCTCTCTGGCCTCAGTGTCCTCTCTGGGTAACAGCAGCACTCACGTATTCCTCTGAAGTGCTGGGTTCCAGTAGGGAAAATGTTCCACAGACTCACCAGAAATAGTGATGAGTGTGATTTTACAAACCTGGAGTGAGTAGAATTAGGTATTTTTAGGAGACTCTCTCTTTTCATACTTCATTTCTGACTTGGGGTATTTGGAGTTGGCTCTTGGGATTTTTCAAAGTGTCAGTCCTTTCTGCCATGATGCAGCTAAGCAGGATTCACCCAGCCATTCTCCAGATTCTGCAGGTGGTCACTGCACCATAGGGAGTCCTAATGCTGACTGACCATTTGCACAGAAACATTCTTTCTTACTGGAGAAGAATCAGACCGGACAGCATCTGTTCTGCAAGGCCATAGGGATAGTGTTGGAGACAAGCCACACTGCCTGACCCTTGGAGGCGATCGCTCCACACCTTCAGTGGAAAGACCAGAAAGCTCAATTTTGTCTAGGACCTCCCACCCACCCCAACCCCCCAGGGTCCCTTGCACAGTGTTCAGGAGGATGGGAAGGACATGTATATTTGTGCTCAGCCATCACCATAACCTGACCAAGAGGAAAGTGTGGGCAGTCAGACATGGCATCACAGGAAAACAAGGAACTGTGATATGGAGAGATGCATCTGGACGCATATTGCAAAGGGGCAGCGGTGTGATGCCCTCCTTCCCTCAGCATAGTCCCACTCCTGGGGCTGGGGGAAATGCTACCTTGAATTTAGTCAAGTGAGATAAAAAGCAAGGCTGAGGGAACAGGAAAGCCAAACAATAGGTGGATTGGTACAAAGGGTAGCTGAGCAGAGGAAAGCAAAAGGAGGGAGCAGTGAAGGAACTGCAGCCCAGTACAGCCTGACTGAGGGGAGCAGGGTGGGGAGAACGGGACTGCACTGTCCTGTCTTTTAGGGAGCAGCAAGAGGACATGGGGGAGACACCAGAGGTGCCTGCAGCCAGGAGACAGGCAGACTGTGGGGGAGTGAGAGGAAAGCCCTGGGATGCCTGGCATTCCCCAGGCCCCTCCACCATCACCCCCCTCCCTGCTGACACTGTCTCTATCTTCCAGGTCAGTGAATAATTTCCTGATGACGGGCCCCAAGGTAAGAGAAATCCCTTTGATCTCTGTCCCTGATTCCACTAAAGCCAGGGAGGGAAGGAGAGAGAGAGAGGGGGGCTCCTCCTTCCCACTCCTCTCCACCCAGCCTTGGCCAGAGCTCCCCTCACCCCCAAATTTCCAGCAAGACAGCAGAGAAAGGCCAGGAAAGATTTGCTGTGAGCTGCAACTTGTAAGCTCCTTGGGCTGCATGAGCTCTGAGCAATGCTGACCTGGCGTTCTTTTAAGCTGGTTGGGGTCAGATTCTGGAGATTTGTCTACTGACACCAGCCAAGGCCCTCACCTGACATCTATTGCTTCCTGAGGATGAGATTGGCATCAGGGCCCACAATGATCCAGCCAGAAAGTATTTTCTGTAGGCCTTGTAAAACATACTTCCTCAAGAAGCACAGCTACAATTGCCAGGACTTTGTTCCATATATTTGACCACTCACATCCTTGTGCTCCTCTTTCAGAGGTTTTTTTTCTTAGCCAGGACCAGTTGTAAAATATTAATAACAAAATAGCCAGATTTTGTACTGGCTATTCCCCAGGAACACCTCCAGGCCCATCTAACTCCCAATACACTGGTGGAGCAACTTTGCCCCAAAGCACTAGCTCTCCCCCTTGGGCTGTGGTGAAAAACAAGGCAGGCTGAGGCATCTGCTGGCCTGGGGCTCCCTGATCTGAGCAGAAAGCTCGGTTTCCTCTCATGGTGGAGAGATAAGGGGTTCCCCATGGCAGAGGCTGGCTGACACATTTCCTAATGTGGCTAACAGCCAAGAGCTCAGCTTTCACCCCTGGAGGCTCAGGCTCTGACCCGGCACAGCAGAAAATTGGCTTGCTGGCGGTGAGCTTCCCAGGGAAGCCAAGCCTGGGAGACCTCCTGAGCTCTGTATTTCTTGTCTTTGTAAGAGGGCATGCAGGTCACTTTCAGTTGAAAATACGCATCGTCCCCGTGCTGACCCCCAGCTCTGCTCCTAGGCCTATCTCATCTACTCCAGCAGTGTGGCAGCTGGGGCGCAGAGCGGCATCGAGGAGTGCAAGTTCCAGTTCGCCTGGGACCGCTGGAACTGCCCAGAGAGGGCGCTGCAGCTCTCCAGCCACGGTGGGCTGCGCAGTGGTAAGGAAAGCGTTGGATATCACTACTGGGACCCCCTTGCTACAGCTTAGAGCCCATAGCTCCCTCCTCTCTTCCCAAGTGCCTCCTTTTCTTCCCCATTCCCGCCTGGGAAGTGCCTTTCCCAGGAATCCCGCAGAGGGATCTCCCGAGGAGGTGCCTTCACCCATCAGCTCCCAGGTACGCTAGGATCTAGCTCCAAGGCCTCCTTGCAATGCCAGCCTTACCCATGGACCTGCTGAACCCCAGCTGGTGCAGGACCAACCCTCACTCAACTGCCTCCCCACAAGGATGCACTCCCCTGATCTGCACATGGCCTGAAGGAAACACCATGCCTAGATGGTGTCCCAGGGTATCCCAGGGAGGCTGAGAGCCAGTACAGGCTGGCTGGGTAGCAAGCAGAGGGATAAGGCTAAAGGGAGCAGGAAAGAGTTCATCAGTGGCTGTGCTCTGGCCAAGAGGCAGGAGAAAAGTCTTCCTACATCTTCCAGACGTCAGAATCACCCTAGGCAGAAATCCAGCATCCCTGACCTGGGCCACTGTAGGGCATGGGGCTTTGGTCATTGTCATAGATCCTATTCCTTACCTATTTGCAGGTCCCAATAAATATTTCAGTGCATATCTGGCCCTCTAGACCTATGTTGGATGTTGGGCTGGGCTCACACATGCTCCATAAAAGCAGGACCTGGGTGTGGAGGAGAGCCTTAGGCCTCTGCTGGGACTGGCAGCAGAAAAGCGACCAGAGCCCCAGGCAGAGGTGGACAAAGGTTTCAAAGTGGGGCCTTGAGGAGACAATTGCAGCACAAGGCCTGCTCTGAGACCACAAGCAGGTCCCCAAATCATTCCTGTCAAGGTTATCTGCTCAGATCTACTCCTTGCTGATATTAAATGAAAGCCAAAGGCTCAGTGAAGCCAGCCAGATGATTTCCAGACTGATCCTGGTGGGTAGGTATGGACACTGCTCAGAGCCCTTTCAGCAGAAGGTAAGGGGACTGTGGGGAAGAAGCTCTTTGATACTTGGAGAGGACCCCTTCCTGTTGGGGGTGTATTAGTGAGAAGTGGGGAACATTGGCTGAATGTTCTATATCAACACTGTTGAGCTCCCACAAGGACAGCCAGGTGCTACCTCATCCACACCCTTTCAAATGGCACGAGTTAGTCTGGATCATATTTGGGAGCTTCTGCCTTTATGCAGTTCAAGCCCAAAGAAAGCTAATCTGATATGTAGGGCCTCTTCTTCATCCCACAAAGTCTTCCCCACTGCAGATGTCCTGTGCAGACGCCTGCATGGTAGGAACAATTTCTAACACTGCCCTTGCCATGAAATCTTTTGCATATCTGCTCTCTTTGTATTCCCCCTTGACAGCAAACCGAGAAACAGCCTTTGTCCACGCCATCAGCTCTGCGGGCGTCATGTACACACTGACCCGAAACTGCAGCCTGGGGGATTTTGACAACTGTGGCTGTGACGACTCCCGCAATGGACAGCTGGGTAAGGAGAGATGAGCTGCTGCCCCTCACTCGTCCCAGGCAGCAGGAGAAGCTCTTCTCTCCTCCACTGAGACCTGCAGAAACACCTCCCCATCCTGGTCCCCACACCTAGGAACAATGCTCAGAGCAGAGCTTTCAATGGTTTAAACCAAAATAGCTCTGTGGAAGCTAATGGAGCCACCTCCAGTTTACACCAGCCAAGCTTTCCGTTACTTTCTAAATGAGCAGGAAAGTAGAAGGGCTTGCAGTTTCCCTGGTTCAAATCAAGAACCCTATTTAAGCTGCTGGAGAGAATGACTAGATCATATGTGCAGATGAGTGGTTCTGTTGCCATGCACCTAAATGATCTTGGCATGGCAGCACAGATCTCGGTATAGCAACACAGGTCAGGGACCTCAGGGTTCCCAGGGTCTGCAGGACCAGGTTGGCCCCACAGGAGAATGACCATGAGGAAAAGCAGGGTGGCATTCATAAACCTCTCAAGCACTTGTCAGCATGGCAGGCACACAAGAGCAGAACGAGGAGAATCACTGTGGCAGCACAAAGCCATCACGCCCTCCACATGACAGTGGGATCAAGGCTCTCAGCCACCAAGCACCCCTGGTGGGGAACTCCAGGCTGCACCACTCCAGCTCTCCGCTCAGCTTTCACACAAAACACTGACATTAAGGGGTTTTGTTTTGAATAGAAAGAGGTCAAATTTCAAATGATCAAAATCTTTTAAAAGCCATGTCCTGTCCAGCCACACTAGGAAGTCAGTATGTGTCACTTTATGACAAACTCTGGAGAGTCCAGTATTTAGTAATTTACTTTACTGGCTGATAGTTTTGAAAATAGCCACTACTGCCTAGGTGTCCAAAGTTTGGGAATGCCTGTCTCTAGCAGAACAAGACTTTTGGGCAACAACACATCAAATTCTATCTTCTCTAGAAAATCAAGTTAGTCATGCTACATTCCTTTTCCCCCACATAGATTTGTTTTTAATAAAAACCTTTCCATTGTGCACTTAAAACTTTGTAAGGCACAGGGAACCTTTGGGCTTGACCAAAACAGCATCATTCAATTCAGCCACTGGACTGAATCCAAGCTGGTAAAAGGTCTTCCTACTTCCACCAGTCCCAGTTCTTGATTTGGACTACATCATCCACTGCAATTACCCACCTCCCATGAAACACTCCTGTCTTTCCCTGGGAGAGGGGATGACGATGCCCTGGTCAAGTCCAGGCAAGGGCTGGGCCTTGCCAGAGAGGCGCAAGGCCATTAGACCACAACTCCCAAGATGTACCAATGTGGCATTTCTGCGTCAGAATGTTCCAGATTTCAAATCTTCATTAATAATCTGGCATCTTTCTCTAGGAGGAAAAAACCTGCATGATATTCTTCCAGTCTCACTCAGCTCCCACTCAGTTTGAAAAAGTACCTTCCACATATTTTTGTGTAATTTCACAGTTCTGTACTGACTCCCTTGTTTCTTGATGGTAACTAGAAAATCAAACCCTTTTAAGACAAACAACAAACAACATCTCAGAATTCTGGGTGTGCCAAAACCAGGGCCGCCTTGATGCATGTGTGCTGGGCTTGAGCTGTTCTAGGCAGAGGGGAATCTGTTGCCTCTGACCAGGATGCCTCCATCAGTTTGTTAATCCAAGTTAGCAAGATTCTATTCCTGCAATTCACACTGAACCAGCTGAAATCAGGGTTTGAGAGGTGATTAGAGACCCAAAGGCTTATTGTATGTCTGCTACTGCATGATAACTGACAGCTTCTAAATCCTGCTCTATAGAAAGCCTGGAAAGCCCTGAATTTTTTGTACAGGACATTCCCCTTTGCTGCCTGCATGAGCCACTTACTGTCCAGGCCTCAGGAGAAATGTCATGAACTCATGGGAGGGAATCTGGGTGAAAGGCTGGAATTGCCCCACAGCCTCCATTCCCACCCATCACTTCTGAAACCTCTTCTGGTTCTTTGACAGCACACATCTCATCTCCTTTCTTAGGGGGACAAGGCTGGCTGTGGGGGGGCTGCAGCGATAACGTAGGCTTTGGGGAAGCTATTTCCAAGCAGTTTGTGGATGCCCTGGAGACTGGACAAGATGCCAGAGCTGCTATGAACCTGCATAACAACGAGGCAGGTAGAAAGGTGAGCCCCTCTCTCCCTCCAGAGCTGACAGTGCATACCAAATTGTCTCTGAACATTCACTGTGGAGAGTCACAATTTGATGTGGCTAAAAACCCATGTCCAGAAGAAACAGTGTCCGGGGGGGATGGCAGCAGTACAACAGTGTCTGCTCTAAGGTAGCAAAGATTCTGTGTTATAGTGTTAATGACTTTCTGCAGTCCTCTTTCTCCCAGTTCAAGGAGGGGAGCACTGTGGAAAAATAAATCTGTGAGCTTCAGGACTATTGTGCAGGGAGAATTGATGCCAAATCTCTTTCACAGGCCTGAAGCCATGTGTCTGCATGTATTGCAGTACAGAAACAGCCCCTCCATGTTTTTTTCTTGAACTCCTCTCTCTGCTCACCCTGTAGGCAGTGAAAGGGACCATGAAGCGGACATGCAAATGCCATGGTGTGTCGGGGAGCTGCACCACCCAGACCTGCTGGCTGCAGTTGCCCGAGTTTCGGGAGGTGGGCACTTACCTCAAAGAGAGGTACCACAAAGCCCTGAAGGTGGACTTGCTGCAGGGAGCAGGGAACAGCGCTGCCAGCCGGGGTGCCATTGCTGAGACCTTCAGTTCCATCTCCAAGAAGGAACTCGTCCATTTGGAAGACTCGCCTGACTACTGCTTGGAGAACAAGACACTGGGGCTGCTGGGCACGGAGGGCAGGGAGTGCCTGAAGAGAGGCAAGGCGCTCAGCAAGTGGGAGAAGCGGAGCTGCCGGCGCCTGTGTGGGGACTGCGGGCTGGCAGTGGAGGAGAGGCGAGCTGAGATGGTGTCCAGCTGCAACTGCAAATTCCACTGGTGCTGTGCTGTGCGCTGCGAGCAGTGCCGCAAACGGGTCACCAAGTACTTCTGTGTCCGCAAGGAGAAGCGGGAGCGGAGCGGAGGCGGTGGAGCCAGCCGCAAGCTCAAGAGAAAGCTCTGACTTGCTTCTGCACCTCCACAGTCCTGTCCGCTCCGCTCCTCTCCTCTCCTGCCCTTCCCATCAGCTCCTGGCACCATTTGTTTGGCATAGTTTTGTCTCATTCCCACTGCTGCCTCACTGGGGCTCGGGCAAAGCAAAAGAGCCTTGCATGAGTGCTCAGGCCTTGCCCATACAGGGCATTAGTGCAGTGGGTAATGCCTTCTGGGGAGACCTTCAAGTGTTAACAAAACAAAGTGAGACTCGGTCCCTTCAACTCAGTGTCACTCTATCCAGTGACTATGGCATTATCTCTGAAAACACAGGAGGTCTTGGTGGCTTCTGTGGTTTTGAGCTTGTCTGTTCCCCAAACAAGCATCTACTCTGGGCTTTTGAGTAAGATAAAAAGTACAAGGAAACTGAGATGGCACCAACAATTGGGCAACTCAGATAAATAATCTGTAAATGGGAAGAGGCTTTTAAAAAATAGAGGTACTAAAACAGTTATTGCCTCAAGCCTACACTATGAGGAAATAGAAAAGTCACGCAACTCCTTTCTCAGCAACTCAGCCTCCAGGAACCCCACAGCTTTGCTTCTCACACCTTGACAGCTTTGCTAAGCTCTCCGGTGCTTTACTTTGCATTTGAAATGGCAGAAGCAAGATGAAAAAAATGGGCTGCTTGACCTGCTTACACAGCTGTCCAAAAAAGGGGTCCCATCACTTGGTTTTTACATGTCACTTCTAAGCCTCCAGGTCTGGTTTCCCTTTTTAGGCCAGCATTCCTATCGAAGACCCTAACTGATGCCACAAAGATGTTCTCACACTTCTCCAATACTTCCTTCCTCCCAAATCTCTCCCAGAGAGGAGCTGCCAAGTTGAGCTACTCCCCATGTCCTGGTGTACTTGCTAAGCACTCTTACCCTGTCAGCTAACTAACTAAATAATTCTTCCTAGTCTGAGAAAATAATGTCAGTTACTATTTAATGGCGGTGTAAATAGGAAAGTGAAGCACTTTGAAGTTTAATTTATTGCACAGTTACTGTGATGTATACATAACAGTTTCTCCTCTACCACTTATTGTATATATTCTATAGGCTAAGCAAGCAGCAGGAAGATTTGGTTGATGCATCTCTGTTCCCTTGCTGAGGCTAGGGGAGGGAGGTAAGAAGCTGCCAGCTGCAGGACTTGGGGAAGCTCACTGCACCATCACACTTCCCCTGTGCTGCAATAATATCATCTACTTTGCTGTTTGAAGTGTCCTTTAGCCAGACGAGAAGCCAGCAGAGCTGTTACTGGCCATTAGACCCATCTTGTAGCCAATATTTGTAAACCAATAGCCAATGCAATAAATCAGTAACCAAGTGCTTGCAAAATGCTGTTGTGTCTAAATGGCTGGGTGTTCTTTCATCCCATTTTGTGTGTGTACATATAAATTTAAGAATCCTGGAGATTAAAACACACTGCTTGTGCATCTGAGCCCAGAAGACCTAGCCAGTTCCAGCTAGCACAACCTCAGCCCTTACCACGAGGGGAAAGGATGTCCTCACCTGAGCTTGCTTGAGTAAGCATCCAACTGCAATGCAACTGCCAGGAGGAAATGGGGTGGGAGGGGGCCAGGCAGGGCCCAGTTGCTCACTACATAGCTGATATATTAAAGACACTTAGCAGCCTGTATTTGTCTCCGCATTATCAATTAGTCCCTTGATTCTAGGACTACCTCCAGGGAGCAGGAATTTGGACCTAAGGTCTCACCAGAGCAAGAGCATTCTTCTCAAGCAAGAATCTGGCCTTTCAAAACTTGCAAGAAATCTTGGCCCATTCTCAGGGAAAACTGAAACACTTCCACTTCACACACAAACCACCACTGTTTGCACAGAGGTTCTTACTAGCACAGTGACCCTGCCAAAGGTCTCTCTTGCATCCCCATCAGCAGTTCCTCTATGTTCCTGTGGTTGGTCAGGAGGGGAAAGAGGAAGCGTCTCGACCACCAGGGAAAGCTCCAGCGTGTGCCTCCCTTTCCCTTCTGGCTCTTGCCGTACCACGGCCATCTGGAAAAGCTGCAGAAGCCGGTTCCCTCTCCCTCCCTCCCGCGGCCCATCTCCATCCCATCCCTGCCGGCCGAGGGGAGCTGTGGGGCTGCCCCGTGCGAGCCCCGCCGCCGCTCGCCGCTTCCGCGGGGAACGGCGGCGCCGCAGCTGCAGAATGTGCTGAGCTCAGCAGCGGCGCCCCCCTCCCGCCGCACGGAGCCCTCGGCGGTAAAGGCCCTGCTGCCATTGTGGGCAGGATTGGATGCTTCCATGTATTCATTTCGGTTTAATGAAGGCGCATTCCTCAGAGGAGAAATATTTACATTCAGCTTCCCAGGTGGTCACCTTCGCCCAGATGACACACAAACAGGCAGCCCCCCCCNAGCCTCTTTAGAGGGCGCGGGAGGAGGGGAGACAGCCGAGGGGGGGCTGCTGGGGCAGCAGAATAGAGAAGGGAACAAAATGCTAATAAATCAGCCAGCCAGCCCTTTTCCCCTCCCCTCAGCGGAGTCAATGGAAAGTGTCATTTCACATGCTAATCCCCCTCCGATCTCTTTACAACACCTTTTCCGAAAAGTGTTTGGGAAAAGTCCTTGTGGCCCGTTTACAGCTCCCCGCCGCTTCAGATTCCTTCTTGTCTAAGGCCGCGGCCCCGGTGTGGGTCTCTCCCTCCAGCAGGGCTCCTTACAAAAAACACCTCAACAAAGACTTTGGAGTTCATCAGCCTCCCACTGAAATTCACAGCTGCTGAACAAACTAATCCCCTCTCTTGGCCTTTCTTCCTTTCAATGGGTTCTTGGCTTCAAAGACACTTTGGGAAAGGACTTTGTGGGGACTCACACTGCTCCCTCAATAGAAGTTAGTGCAAGCATTATCTTCAGAGCAAGTGGCTTTACAAACAAATACTGCCTAACAATCTCTGCCCCTCCAGCTCCCCCAAACACACACAAGCCTAGCCTGCAGACATGATGTTATCTGCCACAGGATTAGAGCTGTTCTCAGTGCCCAGGGATCCTTTCCTGCTGCCCCCTTCCCCCGCAAATTCTTTGTCAACCCAAAGGCCTTCTCACCCAACTGAAAATGCTTTCTCTGGTGCCCGGGTGCTGTGAAGCCATGAGCCTGCATGGGAGGGGGCAGTGCTCACTGCCCATAGACTGAGATATTGCCAGAGAGACGGTACTGTAAACAGAGGAGCACTTTCCAGCGGCGTTTGAAGGGTAATATACCACACCAGGGCTGCAGAGACAGGGCTTCCGACAGAAGCCTCTCCAAGACTTTCAAAGGAGTCACCTCACTTCCCCTCTGTGCCTGCTTTCACTACAAAGGCTTTAGGGATGGTGCTTACACAGGTAAACATGAAGCAAAACAGAGCAACAGAGGGGCAGGTGGGAAGGACTCACATCAAAGGCAGGATAAACAGCCAGTCCCTGCACAAGTACCGGGTAGCAGTAGCTATGCGTGCTGGAGGGAACTAATGTCATGTGTATCTGAGAAATATGTGGAAAATCGGTGCTTATTTCTCAGCAGTATAAGTGGCCCGAGTTAAAGAGAGCAAAGGGCTGGACTGCACAGGGTACTATAACTGAATCCTGAAAGGCAGAATCTAAAAAATGCCAGGCTTGTTAAGTGATCTCAGAAAGCTGGGACTTCCCTTACAGACTCATTAAGCAAATATATGCCACCTGAGCTATCTGTGTTACAACCCCATTCTGATACTGCGTGAGTGTTACCTTTGAAAATCAGCTTTGTTTGTCCCTGCTGCGGGACAGCTGTTAGGTCAGGCTGTTTGCTAACTGCTCCAGACCAAAAGCTGTTCAAGACTCCTTCACACTGGGTGTTTGCCTCTGTCAGCAGCAGAACTACAAAGGGCTTGTTTTCCTTGAATGCATGTGGTGTGTTCCTAACACCCAAAACTGTCATATAACCTGGGCCCTTCCTGGCAACAGCCCTTCAAATTTTCACCATCCAAACAATCTTTCCAACCCTTTGCTTCCTCCCACGTCCTCCAACCTTAGGCTGTGTAATACAGTCCTTCATATTTCAGTTTCATGTGTGCTGACTGGCAGGCTTGTACATACATACTAGCTAGCTGACAGAAAAATAAATACATCAGAATTTCTTTCTTTTGTAAGAAGGAAGTTTGATTCCCCCACCTTTATCTCAGTACTATGTTACAATTCAGCTCTTCTTACCTCATTAAAAGATTAAATGAAATCAGCCAACAGATTCCTAAGTTATTAACTAATGACAAGAACTGACAATTCAAGGGTATAAACTTCCACACAGGTCCAATCCTTATCCTAGTTCAAGCTGCATGGCTTCAGTGGTGTAACATTTATTTCCAATGGGAGACAATGTCATCAAGGGCTCTCTGTTTACTTACTGACATACTTCCAAGTCTTGATGTCAAGTATGAAATCCCCAACACTGCTGAGATTCCCCAAAAGAACCTGAGTCTGGGGGCCTTCTTGTGGCTGATGCAGATGAATGGTCACAATGGACACAGGTGATCTGCAGAAGATCAATGCAGCCTTAGGGAGCGGGTAAGACCTGAAGTCTCACCACACCAGGATGGATGCTGCCCATAGCAGCGGAGCCCAAAATCTGGTGTGCCCCACACAGTTCTCAACTGCCCCCTCAGTGAGTGGCCATGCAGACTGAGGAAGTCCCGTGCAGCCAGAGGTGACAAGCCTATGAAAAAAAAGCATCACAAAACACAGCCTTTATTTCACTGTTCTGTAATTTCTCAGTGCATCAAAATGCAGCAATAGAAACAACACAGCAGCAACAAGGAGGCACTTTGACCTGGAAAGGAGAGAATGAGACATGTCCTCTTCCTTCCTTCTCTGATTCTCCTCCCTCCTAAGTCTCGTGTTAGGCTATGTTAATTCGTGTATGTCACTGAACCATAGGTCCACGATAGCATTATCACTCAAGCAGCAAGCAGAGCAGGTAGGGGCTGGCTGCATCCAAATCTTGGGAATAAGCCTTGCTCTCAGCTATGGATCAACGATTATGCTGCCTGGTTAGTAAGAAGGATGTTGTGAGAGAAGGCAAGGAGGGAGGAAGTGAGGGAAATATACACACACAAAGATGTACCCTAAAATCCCATCTGCCTTCCCAGACTTCTTCCTCAGAACAGACATGCTTCATTCATCTACTCCCAGAGGAATTGCCACAGTGACAAGTCTCAGCACAATTAATATCTTCAAGTCTTGACCGCATCACCCCCAGCAGCATATTCCTACCACCATAGGGACAAGGGGCCTTTGAGAACCACCTTTGCATGTATCTGTAATTGTAGGCAGTATGAATGCACCACACCTGTAGCAATGAGCTCTCTCTCCCTGCTCAAGTCTGGGCTCGTCAAGGTAGCTCAAGGGAAATCTTTATGTGACTTAAACAATCCCTGCTGCTCCTAAAGTCCCTAGGCAATCGGAAAAACCTGAAGTAGGAAGCCTTTAGATAACACCAGCGGGTAAAAGTCCAGCTGTGCTAAAATAAAAGAAATGAAAAAGGTCAGGAGCCAGAAAGGGCAGCTTTTAGCCCCAAGACAGGATGTGACCAGCTCTGGTCACAGAGCACAACCTGCCAACATTCCTGAATGGGAGAGCCCCTGGAACTGGAAAGCAAAATCATCCCTGGACTTGAAACATTATGGGCTTGAGCCTGCAGCTGATGGGGGAAAGATATAAAGGAAGGTGGATAGAGGGTAAGCAGGAGACTTGACTTTTAAAAACAAGAGAGCTGGGTAAAGAAGAAAGAGAACCAAAGCTGGCCCAGAGTAGACTAGTAGTTAGCCCCTGCTGTAGCAGGATATGGGTGCAGAGGGGTGAAAGGGTGAGTCAAGGATGAGAATGAAGAGAAAGAAGGAGACAGGAGAGATCCTTTCTGCAGCCCAACAGAGTGAGGACACACCAGCCTAGGTTCCCAAGGCAGCCCAGCTACCACTGAGGAAGTTTACTCTGCAGCTGGGAATAGTGCCTGAGGCTCTTCTGTGGTGGTGCTGCAGGTACCAGCCCTGTTTGTTTCCTGAAAAATAGAAGGCAATGTCAGCCTAGGAGGGAAGGAGTTTCCCCTTTGTGGTGGGGATATAGAGAAGAAGAAGGACCTCTGTGCAACTTGGACAGCCTGAAACTGAGATCCCTGGGCTGAAAAGTGGCCTCCGACTAGTAATAAAGAAGAGAGAAAGAACAGTCTCCAGGAGCTGCAGGCACTAGTGGGCTGTCTGGAAAGTGGATGGGGCCAGGTGTGCTGGCCTAGCACAGTTCCAGGCACTGGCACAGACCTACTTCTCCAGAGTCAGAAGGAGAGTCCACAACCTGCAGCACATCAACAGGTGAGGCGGTCCACCAGCTTTTGGTGTGCACTGTTCCAGCTGCTTCACACTTTACACATTCAGTTTGCCTGCTATGGTCATGAGGACTTTCAGGATGGGCATGAAACCAGACACCTCACTGAAACTGCTGCTGCTCACAACTTGGGTGTGAACCAGGAGACCTTGCGGGTAGTTCTTAGCCTCAATGCATCGGGCAATTTCGTGGAGACCCATGAGGATGGTTGGAGAGAGCTGTGGAGAGGGACAAGAAATGAGTCAGCATGTTCAGCAGTATAGCACAGGTCTCCCTCCCTCCTCATCCTTCCTTACTGTTCTCCACTTCACCAAACAGCACCTATACAGACAAGCACTGGCAGGAAGGATAGCTACTTCTTCCCTTGCTTTCCCAGACTACAACTGCCAGTTGGCATCAGCAACTGGCATTACCAACTTCAGAGTTTTCTAAGCCAATTACACTGTGTTCACACTTAACCACTCCCAACTGCCCCTTCCCATCTGGGATCTATATGCCAGTATACTTCTCGAAGGGTAAAAGCACCTTGCAGATACCTCTTCAGCTTTTCCTTACACTATGTCTGGGCCAAAGTTAAAAAAGAAGATACAAGGCTGGCTGGATTCGTCATTACAAGGTTTGGCACTCCCCTTGTCTTCCAAGAGAATATGTGCTGGTTACACTGCTACAGACACCAAGAGCCACAACCCAGTGCCAAGGTGGGCTCAGGGGCCCAGCTGGACCACAAGGAGTGGTGGCATCTACTTACGGCCTGCTCGCGGAGCTTCTCATACAAACACTCCAGCCGCTGCAACGCGTCCTCCAGCTTCCTTCGTGTTTTCTGAAGCAAAACAGGTATTGCTTGTCTGTCAGAACTTCAAAGGCACCTCTCCAGAGCCAAAGTACTTTCACTCAATCCCTCCCTTCCTCTGTCTTTCCACAGCACTTAACAATTCAGCTGCATCTCAGCCTCTGACAGCCAGGGTCTGTGATACAAGCCAGCCATGCCCTCACTCTGCACACGTACAGACATGTACAGATATGCACATTCTCTCCCCAACACAGAAAGATGGATTGCCCCTTTTCCCATCTCCCAGTCTAGGCATTCCTCCCTTCTGCCAGTACTTGCAGACCACAGGATAGAGTGACTACTTCCAAAGTGTGAGAAACATCCACTAATTGACCCATGGGGTGTTCAGACAGCCTCACCCTGACTGACCCAAGAATGAACTTCTTCCTGGTCTCCTTAGGGAAAAGAGGGAATATCCTTCCCACTCTAGGTAACCACCAAGGAAAGTGACTGAGTATTGAAGTTGTAATGAGACTGACATCATTAACCCCATCTTGAATAATCCACTCAAAGGTAACTTATTCCATGAACACAAATGCCTGGCTCTGGGCACAGCTGGAAAAGGCCTGGAAGCCACAGAAGTTCAGGTGCCTTGCACTGCTGTACAGAGCCAGCTATTCAACCACCATCTGAGTCAAGTGCTTAAGCTCAAACCAACAGGCCTTTCTGTCCATAGAGGAAAGCTTTAGATTATCCCCCAGAAATTGCTATGCTGCACTCTCAGAAAGCACAGAGCAGACACCCTGAAGATGCTGCTCTAATTGCTTGACTCTGGGTTAGCAGTCTGGGCTCAGTGTTCATCCTAACACCTGTCAAGCACAGGTATTCTGGAAGGCCTCTTAGCGGCCCCAAGCCCTGGGAAGACTTAGTAACCTAACACAATATGCAAACACTGCTTTTCTGCTTCTAGACAGTCTGGCTTGACACAGTGACCCCGATGCGACATGTGCCAATAGCCTTTCAGGAAACAGAGTGGAGAAATTACAGTTGGACACAAAGATTGTTTTCTCTTTCTCTTCCACCTAGGATATCTCAACCTTTCCCTCTAAGCTCTTAAGATAGCTGGTAATACCAGCTCTGCAGGAACTACCTGCAGATCAGGCCAGTGAAACTGAATTAGCTGAGTAAATTCTTCTACTTTCCTTAAAAGAAAGAGCCAGGAGGACAGAATCATTGCTCTAAGAAGGCAATGAGAAGCAGTGGATAAAAGTTAGAGAATGCATCTCAGTTCCCAAAGATGAAGAAGTCTGCAGCCTAAAGGAAGGAGGCAAATGGAGATTAACTTGGTTATAGGGACAAGACTTTTCCTCTTTTTACCCAACCAAAAGAAGGAAGCACCAGTCAACCATCTATAAGGGATAAAAAGTCAAAGATCAGAGAAGGGAGGACTTACTGGATCAGAGGCAACAGCCGAGCAGCGTTGCACCAACCCTTCAAACGTAGCCTTCAAAGCCTGGTGCTCAGGGGGCAGCTCCTTCCTCTCAATGCTTTCCCCAGATAGCTGGTGATACTGACAGAAAAAAAAAGCAGCCGAATGAATGCAACAGGAGCATGAAAGGCTGGAGCAGATAAATTCCCTTCTTCAAACTAGAGAACAGAGAAAATTTCACCCCTTCACAAACCCAGAGAATATCTGGAAGCACAGAGTTAGGTTATCATCTTCAGACTGTGATAGAGCTCCAGGCCTTCATGGATTCTCAACTCCCAGCAGGCTGACAGCCTGCCTGGTCTCCCTCGCTCTCTCCTGCCATACCCAGGTGTCATTTTTCCAACCTGCCAACTCCTGTAATGCTCAGGCAGGGATGCCTTATAGGGGCTGGGGAGCAGCATAAACCCTCTGCAGCTGCCAAGTAGTAAGAACCTCAAAAGCTGAGTTTTTTTTCTACTTGATAACATGCTGGTGCCTGGGGAATGCCCCACTTTCCCTGGTACCTGTAGGCTGCCTTCCTTGGGTGCTCCTGGGGGTGACTGGCCAGATTCTTGCAACCTGGATAGCTGAGGATGGATCCCTTGGGGTTCAGCAGGCAGGCCCATTACTGGAGCTGTGATGGGGGCCAGAGGAGTAAATTTCTCAGGCAACTGTCGGCAAAGCAAGGAGCGGAAAAAAACAATCAAGAAAACCAAGTCCAGGGAAGAAGGGTTGGTTGCTTCTCCACAGAAAAATTAAACATCCTTTCTAACTTGAAGAGTCCCCAGTTCTCAAGATGATGGAAGAACACATCCCTGTTCTTTCAGCCCCCCGACTCAAAGAATGGGGCCCTTCCTCTTCCATCCTAGATGAACAGTTAAAGCAACAGCAAGAAAACCGCTCTGGAATTGTTCAATCAAACAGATCCGTTACCCCTGAGAGCACTGGTCCTCAGAAAGCTGCTTGGTCTCTGCAACGGCACGAGTCCTGAATGTAGAGATTAGCAGCAGTAAAGTGTCCAACTGAGCAAGTATTGGGCAAAATCCCACGACATGGGGGGGGGATTCCTCTTGCAAACACTTCATCATGCCCCTGCTAAGCCAGAGAGTCATGACAGATTCTCTCCAACAGGGCTAGATCAAAAGGAGATGGCTTTAACAAGGGGCTAATCCTGTTGTAGTGAGCACAGCCTGAAGCAGGTTCCCAGCTATGATGCCAGAAAAAAGGGCGAGAAGTCTGTTCCAAGCTAAAGAAGAGGAGTGGGGGGTGGGAAGGATGCCAAAGAAGCTTCTTGTCACACCTGCCAGCAGGCAGCAGTGATAGAAATGGGGTAGTGAGAGCATTTGTTGCAGAAGAGCTCAGCTCACAGGCCCTCCAGTGCAATCATGACAAGGCAGAGAGCTGCAGGACCAATACGGCAGGCAGCTAAAAAGCTACACCTGTCCCAACTTCTCTCAACACAAGCGGCCTTATCATTTGGTATCAGCATCTGAGGAAAATCACTGTTGGTCCCCCTGTGCTGATGGAAAATGCTGCCTCTAGTTGTCAGGTGTGAAGAGAATGTGACCTCTTCAGCCACTATCAAAAAAATTGTGTAGGCAAGGGCATAGGATTAAATTCATATTTTTAACAACAAATTACTGTAGGCAGCCTGGGAAGTACTGACAGAGGATGCAACATTAGAACTGATAACCATGTTACAAAACAGCCACCCAGCAGAACAGCATGTGACTTTGGATGGCAAAGAGTCAAGATTACTTAGACTCCAGGCCTAGCCATGCATGCATGCATGCAGATGTAGACAGTGCAACAGGGATAGAGACCTGTGGAGTTTGACAGCGAGCATTTATAGGAACGTATATGTTACATGGAACTCCCTGGTTGAAAGACAACCAACACACATTGTAGCTGAAAACTTACCTTTTTCTTTTGAAGGCCTCCTCTTCCAGTAGAGGGATCATTCCAAGATTCCTGAGCTGCCAGGACAGAGGACAAGTCACAAACCTTAGATTGTGAGAAGCTGGCTGCAGCAACAATTCATGGTTGCTTGCACAGTTTAGAACTTCCTTTGGGAGAAGGCCCTTTGGCTCTAATTCCCGTGTCATTGCACTTTTAGACTGTTTCAGCCGAGGAATTTCATACCCAGCTCACAGGCCCATGAGATGTTCTTGCTTCCCCTTCCCTCTCTTACTTTAATTTGTAGTAACCATAGCCTTCATGAGGTGATGTCTGATCAGACTGAACTGGCACACACTCACTCCCATACAGGAAAACTTTTTTTCTCTAACTACCTGAAGCTTTCTGGATCCTGTATAAGCTGCAGAAGTCAGCCTCAGAGTCAGGCCTGAGCCTTGGTGGGGACCTGCATAAGTGGGCACCTCACATTTCAGGAAGTTCTTGGGGCTCCCCGGAGAATCTGGCACTGTGGTACCACAGCAAGAGCTGCACTACAGGTAAGAGGGCTTCTAACCAGCACTCACAGGAATGCTCATGGTGGCAATCCAAAGCAATACAGGCTGTTCTGATAAAGTCAGAAAGACTTAGGGGTGGGTTCCTTTCCAAAATCATGTTCAGAACCAAAGCTTAGAAAAATTTGCTGACTGCCAAATAGAAGGGAATAGACTTAACCAGTAAATGCTTTGGGAGCAGAGGGGTGTCTTGGCAGATGCTTCTGTGGTACTCTAACTTTACTCCAGGTAATTTAAAATCCATCAGACAACATGACATCAAAAGATTCGTGTCCACTCTTCATTCTGCAAAGGTCAAATTGCAACTACCTTGTCTGCTGCTGTCCTGTAGAGGTACCTGCATCCTTAGACAAACCCCCACTATTAATAACCTCAAGCCCATGAGAAAGGAATAATCTGTGAGAAAACAGAATAATTCTAAGGGGGCAATATCAGAATTGCTGGAGCTCTGAGCCACACTTAATGAGCTACTGATCCTGAACTGAGCTTTAAAAATCACAGGGGAAAGATGCAAAAGGTGCTTCATTACTTTAATTACCTTTATTATTAAAATTCTGGCAGCCTCTTTTTGCCCTCCCTTTTCCCATGATTTCAAGACTCGCTCTCTGATGAGTTTGGATCAGAAGTTTAATTAAGTTGGCACCTATTTCTAGCTTGGGGATTCTGTGCCCTAGACTCTGCTGGCCCCCACTGAGTCTGCGGCCTAGCAGTCCTTGGCACAATTCCAACCCAGTGGCACTTTGTATCCTCACTGGAAATAGCTATTTAAATTGTAGTCTTTAAACCAGGCACTTAATCTTCAGACATGAGAGACAACAGACCCTGGTGCATTTTGCTGGGGTGAAATGCTATCTTCCCTATGCTACTTGTGAAATAGGCCTTCTCACCATCCCTGAAAGGAGTGCCTCATGGCAGCAGTCTCCAGCAATGCCTGTCCTAGAAAAAACAAGACGATCAGAGGCCGGAATCAGGGATTATCCTGTCCAGAAAGGAGATGAGCCAACATGTTGCTGTCCTTCACCCTGTCCCTGACACTCTCAGGAACTTGGGATTTCTGCAAGTGGAGGTGTCTGTTCATTGTGTTAGTAATAATGTTCATGAGCTGTAGATACTATGTTCAAGAATTTCCAAAGCAAGCAATTTTGGCCAGTCAGATTGAGTGAATTTACAGTCCCTTTTCTGTAGGGAAAAGGGACAGTAAAATTACTTCCTATTTTTTCCCACATTAAGAAAAACATACATCAAAACTAGAACAATAATAGCAGGCAAGAAAGCACTCTCAAGGAAGCCAGTTGGCACTGCTAAACCAAGCATACCATTGCCATACATTGCCATTAAAACTGGGGGCAAATACTGACAAGGAGAAGGGAATTTCTCAGTAGTGAATTCCTGAAGGGCATCTTCAGCCTAAGGAAGTGCTTGAAATCCTTCCCATGGAATCATCTTCCCTTGACAGGGAGAAAATACTGAGGTATTTTGTTTCTCTGCTGAAGGGACAACTCCCTCTCTGAAGTCCCATTCCACACAGCTAGACTGCTTGGGGGTGTAAGTGCCTGTAAGTACCTGGATTTCCTAAATAAAGCTGTGAGATTTGTGCCTGGTAGATGGTCCTGCCAAAAAGCAGCAATCTCTGCAGTGACAGGTCACAAAGACATTAAGCCTTACCCCACTGACAATGTAGATTAGAAAATTACTACCTTCCAATACCAATGAATCCCAAGGAGAGAAATCAGTACAAAGTATCAGTCAGAAAATCCCTTGGGTCCAAATTTTCCCCAACAATCGAACTAAGATGCAAAGCCAAACCTCACCCTTTAACTAAAGCCAAAAGGGATTTCCAGTTCCCCTTGGAAGAGAGCCCCCAAATTCTGCTTGGGAAGCTCTACTCCACCACTGTTTCTGCTGGGACTTCACCTCTTCCAAACCACAGGGAGAAAGCACAAGCAAAACCATGCACAAGGCTGGGAGAGTAACAGGGAGAGATGAGTTACAACCACTGGCCTGTTCCTTGCCTAGAGAACCAAGACAGGAAAACTGTCTGCTTCCTAGTCCTGCTGGCCCAGCAACTGCCTGAAAAGACAGAGACTGAAAATGGTCTAATACCTCCAGAACTGGAGGAAAATAGAGAAAAAAGAAGTGGGAGGCCCTATTTTCTGTACCCAGACTCCTGAGTAAAAGCATAGTACTTTTATTTTGCTTCCAATATCCCCAGCTGTCACTTACGAGTCCTCAGGACAGGTACGTTCCCTACCCCAAGCATGCAAGGAAACCACAAACAGCCGTGAGCATGCACACATGCACACACATCAAAACATGCATTTCACTGGAAGCAGTGACATTGCCTGCCCCACAGGTCTAGAGGTTTCTCTGGGTACTACCTGCATGATCCGTGTGGGGATCTAGCCAAGGGAAGAAACCTGAAAATCAAGGCAGGGTGGAAAAGACATGATCACCAACAGCTTTCATTCAGTGAGTAATTTCACTGGACTACTATGCCAAAAGCTTTTCAGGCAGGAATTTGTCCAGCTGTAGCTTAGAGCATTTGGTGTGTAGTCCCCGCAGACTTCACACAGTGGGATTTGCTATCCCTGGTTAAACACAGGTCAGCAAAGGATTTCAGGTGAAGACAAACATCATAGCCTCAGTTCCTTCACTCTCAGCAAACATGTCTTGGAGAAGCATCTGCTCAAAAATCTATGGATTGTCAGCCTTGTTGTTAGAGATCTCCACAGCCTGGCTAAGCCTGTCCCTTGAGACAGCAAACAGAGAATTAACAAACACCAGATATTCTAGGAAATAGAAGGAATGCCCATCCATGGGGAACTAGGTCCAACAACACTCTTTCTATTCATCATGCTAGCAAGGACTTCACAAGATAGACTGGATTCAAACTGTAGACCCAGAGGGGTCTAAAACACTGCAGTGAGGAATCCAGAAGTGATTCCCAGACAAGCCCTTTATGACAACAGGAAGAAAATAGGAGCACTAAAGCACAGCAGACCGAGAAATTTAATCCTGAAGCTAAGTAAAGGGTATCTCATGGACAGGGACGCTCTCCCACCATTTCAAATACACTTCTCACATAAGTTGCATAAGCAAGGATGAGATGAGCAAACCTTCTACCAGGCATTCCATGGGAACCACTACCCTTTCCATCAGAGCAGATGCTTTTGGAGTAGATGACTATTCAGGGTGCACCGAGGACCTGAAGAGACATCATCTTGCAACTACAACATGGGAGACAGAACAACTGCACAGGCTGAATGAAATGGTCACCGTTATTGTGTTTCACCACCACAGCAAGACTCAGCACTCCGTGCCTGTAACGTTTGCCTCAGCACCACATCCAGCCTTTAGGGAGATACACCCGACCACTGAAGAGCCACGTCCATTACGTACTGAAAACCCCGCCTTGGCTTGTCCTGGACACACAGGTCACACAAGCAGTACTTACCTGTGGGAGGAGGAGGAATGGCTGCTGGCAGTGGTTTAGTAGATGGAGCTCCAGGACCTCCCTGAGGATAACCCATGTTCATAGGGCAGTTGAAAGGTGCTGAAGAGAAGTCTAGAGGAGACGGGTTTGCTACAGGGAGAGGATAAGCTGAAGGAAGCTGAGATGATGGGACTGAGGCTGGAGTGAAGAGGGAAGGTCTGGGTGGTGGAACACCAGGAGATGTCATGGGCATGGACTGTCCTGGCAGAGAGGGCTGGCTGGAGAAGGGAGCAGGACCAACAGGTCTGACTCCCACGGGTCCAAATGGCTGAGACTGTGAAACAGCTACAACAAAGAGAGTGTATCAGCATGACTTGTTTCATGTGCCAACTACTCCTGACACTGTCCTTCTTGGTAGTAAGCCTTCTCTTCTTCAAGCCATACCCTTCAATATCCATGTCCCCCCTAGCCCAGGCTACATCAGTCAAACTGCCACCAAGCCCGCTGTAGCTTTTCTACCCCCATATATGCTTAGTATCAGCATACATGCAGCAACAGCTATTACAACTAAATATGGCAGAAGCACCGAGAAGCCTCTTAGACAGCTGACTTGTTCTTTGTCAGTACAACAGGCCTGTGAGAAAAAAAACTAGAGCAGCCACCCACATTGAAGGCTTTAGTCTCAGAAAACCTAGAAATGGATGCAACTATCAGACAATGCTGACCTGGCCCTGAGACAGTTGCTGGATTCGAGCCCAAGTTGTACTGTGGATATGGATGCCCTCGGGAATAGACACTTGTTTGTGGACCCGTGCTGGCCTGGGGAGGGGCAAGGTGGTGAGGTGTCACAGACATCGCTGGCACTGGCTGAGGTGTGAAGTTGGAAGGCACTGAAGGCTGAGATGGTGCTGAAGGGGCAAATGATGACTGATAGTTGGGCTGCAATTTAAAAACAAAAAACTTGCAAATGGCTGACAGAGTCATATGCATACACGTACAAGCAGATGCAATTTCTATCTCTGTCACTTCTCAGGCAACAGAAGCTGCTGCTCCTGTTGGTGCCCTGGATGCACTCGATCAAAGGGCCTTTCCCACCACATAACTTGCTCAACAAGATGAGCACCACACTCTTCAGAGTATTCTCCAGCTCTCAAAAGGGTTAGCCCTCAGGAGCAAGTTCCCATATAATGACTTCCTGAAAGCACAACCAGAGGAAATAACGAAGGAACAGTAATGGAATAATAGAGGCTGGAAGCAAAACTTTGCTAACAGTCTTCTTGTGCAAGAACTGAGATGAAGCTATGAAACCATACTACACTTAATTTTACTAAGGTATCAGGGTAATATGAGTAAATGACCACTGCCCCTTTCACCTTAATATTTGAGACCTTGGTGGATCACTACACTTGTAACGTTCTCCTCCAGGGACTGCATGTAGGACAGGGCTTTGTGAAAAGATGCCAGACAGCTCATTTTGGATTGTCACAGAGCTTGTGTTTGCTCCAGTGAAGGACATCACCGCGGAGTTCCTCAGTGTCTGCAGTTTATGTCATCTCGTATTACTTCATATGCCTTCCACAACCCAGTTACCTTCCTCCCCCTTCCCAAGTCATGAATATCTGAGTTTAGGACCTACCTTCTCTGGATGTCTGGGATCTGCTTTGTGGGCTGCTCCTTCAAGGGTGGAACCACCCGTGGCTGCTGTGGGTTTAATGACCCCTACATTGACATGAGTGTAGGGAAAAGGGGGCGGCTGCTGATCACCCACATTCTCTCCTTGAGCATGAAAGAGCCGGTCTCGGAGCTGTTCAATCAGGAACTGAAACAAACTGTGCTTTAGAAGAAGCATTTTGAGAGCCCCAGATGGAAAATGCTGGGGAGGCATTTAAAGTAGACTCTGACCTAAAGCACTATGAATCAAACTGCAAAACCAACCATGTCCCAGCAGCCACCAGGAAAAAAGACTCAGCAAATGGTAAATGCCAATGTGGGACATCACCCGCCATACTCCCAGGCAGATGAAGTCTCTCTGATGCTTCCCTCAGTCTTTAGAGTATTCCCTCCCCAACTCCTACCCACATTTAGGCACTAGATGGATTTATTTCAAACTGCCAGATGACCTCCCCATTTCCTTCCTCTACCAGCTAGTTTCAAGAAGAGAGGCAGCTTCCCTGGAGAGCTGCTTCCCAGTGTTGTTCTCCATCAACCATTTTACAGTTCTATAGCTCCTTTCCTTTTCCTTGAATCAAAGGCACTACAAAGAAAATGCAAATGAAGACAAAACCCATATCCCGGAACACCTTCCACTCTACCCCTCTATTCTCAAGTTAACATAACTAAGGTGAAACTTAAAGTCCTGATGCATGTCAAAACCCCAGCTCTCTCTCATACAAAGCACCATTTTCCCCCCCTCTACTACTCTTTCCCACAACAGCTTGCTGCTCACTCACCTCTTTAGAGCTGCTGGGTAGGTAATTCATTGCAGCTGCCAAGCATCCTTGTGATGCCAGGAGATTGGCATACTGGGTGATTCGTTCTGCCAAGACAGGGCCTGGTGCTGGTCCTGCTGTGCCTCGGAGCATCTCAATGGACCTGCTCAGCACCATCACCTTCTCTATAAGATCCTGAATAATCCAGGGGGAAGGAAGAAATGGGACTACTCAGAATTTGACTAGTTTTACTGGACCACCTCATGCTGAGCCAACACCAGACGGCTCTCCCCACTTTCAGCTGACATTAGGGCCAATATGGACAGAAGTTACTCCCCTCTGTACCACATACTGTCACTGATGACCATTTCTGCAGGTGCACTTGGAGAAAAACAGGAACCAGGAAGCAAACCCTGACATTGCTACTTTAATAGTAAGGGAAAAAAAGAAAATCAGAAGCCACAAGATCATTCCAATCAACTGTGACCATTTTACTAGGAAGCTGCTATTGTTATGAACAATCAGTTTGGAAGATGAAGGCTTAAAACCATCTCAAGAGAAATTCACTAGAAGAAACTACTACAGCTGGCAAAAGGACCAGAAGGTTTTTAGTTACTCAAAACTCTTTCAAATCCTAGAAATGAAAGTAATGTTTACAGCTGCAGAATGATACGTGCTGATATCTGGGAGGAGGTCAGTTTCAAAAACAACCAGGAGTGCTGAAGATGCTTTTACTCAGTAGTGGGATTACAAAACCAGGCAACTCTGTAGCAGAGGGCATTATCTGTAGATATCCAAATGGAAGACTTGTCTAGTTCATTCTAGCAAGTGACAGACACAACAGGGCTTAGTGACTTAGCCAGAACTGGTTTAAGTATAACAGATTACTGAGATTAACTCAGTTGGTCAGAGCATAGTGCTGGTAATGCCAAGGTTGTGGGTTCAATCCCCATATGGGATTCACTTAAGAGTTGGACTCAATCCTTGTGGGTCCCTTTCAAGTCGTATTATTCTGTGATTCTGTGAAATAATGAACAGGAATGAAGAGAGGTAGGTAACAACATTGACTTAGAAGTCCTGATTTATCTGAAAGATGTGACTTCCCATATGTGATCATTCTACTTGCAGTGGGAATATCATGATCCAGACTTCATTTTATTTTGCTAAGGCTGTTCTGACGGTACAGCCAGATAACTGCAGCATTAAGTTATAAATGACAAGCACAGCAGCAAATATGTCCCAGGCTACTACCAGTAGGTAGTAGAAAAGGTAAAAAAAAGGTATAGCTCAAACTTTGCTGAGTAAAAGGAAGCTCAGGGATGACATCAGTATCTAAGAGAGGCAGGTAGGCTGTAACTCCTGTCTGTGGCTTGATTTACATGCAATGTAAACACACAAACCCTGAATGATTAAGAGTACAAGCCTCCTTTCAAAGCAGGCCCATAATCCAGGCTAGAGGGAGATACCTGGGTGAGTACAAACAGGTCTCCACTGTCTCCTGGAAGCCAGATACCCTGACAGGAAAATGTGAACGGTTCAGGGCTACCAAACTGGCCTAAAGAAGAGTCAAACCAATAGTGCCTGTACCTGTAGGGCAAGTGGTGATGAAGTCTCATGGTTTTTTACCCAGCATTCCACCAGCCTCTCCACATTGCCTGATGAGATATAGCAAAGGCAGGCATCATTGGACAGGGCTGCATCTCCCTCTGACTCCAGGCGGGCACCCAGCATGTCTAGAGAGGAAGAGATGCAGCCAACATTTAACACACTCCCCTTTGGAAGAGCTCATTAACCCCAACACTTTGAATCTGCACCTAATTAGAATCATAGAATCATTTAGACCAGGAAAGCACATTAAGATCAAGTCTAACTGTAAACCTAGCACTGCCAAGTCCCACTGAACCAAGATTTTAAGTGCCACATATACTTGTTTTTTAAATAACTCCAGGGATGGTGACTCCACCACTTCCTGGGGCAGCCTGTTCCAATGCTTGACAACCTGTTGAGTCTAGGTGGTTTTCCTAATGCCCAATTTAAACTTGCCCTGGTGCCACTTGAAGCTGTTTCTTCTTCTCCTATCACCTGCTATTCTGGAGAAGTACAACCTCCTTTTGGGTAGTTGTAGAGTCTGTTGGATAACAGAGAAATGGGAAGGAAACCCAAAGCCCACCTGGTTGAAAAAAACCCAAATTTTTTCTATATCCGCCAATTTTTAAATGTCTGCTCAAACACATAAAAGAAAGAAATGACAGATGAGTTCAGTGAAAAAAATACAATACTTTTTTTTAATTTCCAGAAGAGGTGTGGGAATCTCCAAGCAATAGTAGGGTGCTGAAACCTGTTTTAGATGGAATGAAGCCCACTGGACCTTTTACTGTAAACAAAATACCTTTCTCTACAGAATAGAAGTCACCCTCTTTGTTTCTCAGCCTAGGGATAGCATCTATCCTGTTTTTTTTCCATGCTACTTCCAGAGGTCACAGGAAATATCAACTTATACAACTTTACACCATGATTCTCAGCTACAGTGTGCACCTATCATTCTCCTAACTCAAGAGTCCACACATTTAAGTTCCAGGTAGGTGTAATGAGTAAGAAGTGCTTTCTTTTCCTTACTCTAACCACTTTGTTCTGTAAGCAGTCCAGAGGTATCCCCTGCAAGGGAAGTTGTATCAAAACACTGCATACCACAGAGCTGAGTGTAGTCTTCGTGCTTTGAGTATGTTAACAAGATGGCCAGTGCCTCCTTCCAGCTCTGTAGATCACACGTGCAAACAATATCTTGCCAGTTCTGCTGCACAATGGAGGAAAGCAGCTGTAAGGGAAGCAGAAGGCTTGTCAGTCACTGAAAACAAAGATAAGCTGACAGTCTAAGCAACGGTTCACTTTCAAACATGCTTTCCACCATGCAGCAACTTCCTCACTTTAAATTAAGGTCCAACAATCTCAGCACCCCTATGTTAACAGTACTTGGAATCTGATGCCTCTAAAGAAAGTAAAAAGGCCCAACAAAACACTTAGAAGAATATGGAAACAGCCACACTACGCAAGACTAAAGATCTAACACATATCTTGTCTCAGAGCAGCCATTATCAATGACTGGGAACAGAGTGTTAAGATATCCCAACCTCTGTTACACTTTCTCATTTGTAAATTAATAAGCTAGGAACTTCCTAGTTGAGCTGTTAAGGGGCAGTATACACCACAGGTTACAAGCATGAGAAGCTGAGACACAAACCATTAAAAAGGAATAGAGAACACAGACATACTATGTAGACAACATAAAATTGTCATAAAACTACCAAGATATTAGAGTAAATGTCACATCAATATGAGATGCACAGATTCTGCTGACATTCCACTTCCTTCATTGAAGAAAAAAGCATTTCCACATATATTCAGAGAAACATTTGGCAAGACAGTGCACACCTTCCCCTGCTCAGTGTGTACACAAAACCATCACTTACCACAGAGAGATTTGTTTTCCGCTTGGCAAAGTAGCGTTTCTGGGTTTCCTTTAGGAGGTTATCCCCACCAGCTATAGCTAAGATGATGGCATCAGCAAAGCGCTCTGCTCGCATGCACAGCTCCACTGCACCCTCAAAATTCCCCAACAAAAGGGCTTGGCTGATGAGTCCATCTGTATCTACAGAGGTGAGAAGCAGAGTCAAGCCCAAGAGTCATCACACAGATTAATTGATGATGCTTGTTTTAAAGAGCAGGCAGTAAAAAGCAGTAACAGCTAAAAGCCCAGCTAAAAGAAAATTTGGAAACCCCACTGACTTGACTCTTAAGTCTTCCCTCATCTAGAAGATTCTTTTATATTTTTAATGGGTCTCTTATCTGGGAAAAGTATTTCTATGCTCAATGAGATATGCTGCATAACACTTGAAGGGGTCATATGTTTTAAAAGTATTAGTCTGCTGGAGTGAACTAGATTTTTCCTGGTCTCTCCTTATTTTCTAGTTTTCCCTCCTCTCTCCTTTTCCTAAGAGGGCAGAAACACTCTTTACGTAACATACCTTCTGTGACAGGAATCTCCAATGTGCTCATATTCTGTGGGATGAGGTTATCAAAAAAGGCTGAAGAGGAAGAAACAGCAGCTACATCATCGCTGGAACTCATCAAAAGCTGTGCAAAAAGTGCAAGAGCTTATTTAATTCACTGCACACACATATCCTACCCAAAATAGTTTAGTGGATTACAGGGTGGTATGGAGCTGTTCTCCATTTGGTTGTGCATGCTCATATAAATCTAATTTCAATCTGGAAACTCCTGTCACTGCGCAATCAATCTGCACAGTTTCATGTTGGAAGCAACAAGAGCAGTGCTGCAACTGACAAAGCTTAGGAGATTGATGGTGCAAGACATTCAATGCCAACAGCACTGCTGTCAGCCCTTGAGCAAGCTGAACTATTTTGGATGGAACACAAACAAGACAAACAAGCAAAATCTGCAAATAACAGGTTGGATCACATTTACTGAAATGCAGGACACAATTGCTACTCCTAGAATATCTCAGCCAGTGTTTGAGGCTTGTGAAGATGATTACTAATCAGAGGATATAAGTTTTAGATACCTCAGAGGAGAAAAATTTAGTGAACCAGGCCCTGGAAGGCATCTGAAGATGGACATCCCAAATTATGTGAAAATACATTTCAGAGGACTAGAGATGAAAAACAGCACAGCAGAAGCTTCACATTGGAAATCCAGAACAGTAGCCTCAAGCTAAGCTGGGGTGAGGCTAATTCTGCCACTGAAGAAATCAACACAGGTGAAGCAAACCTTCTTGCAGGAATAACAGCCAGGAGTCCTTCACTGTTCACTGATTAGTTTTAAAGACTGAAGGGAAAGTTATTATCATTAAGTCTGACCCTGGGAGGGTTTGACAGGCCTGTGAACTGCCCTCTGCAATGCCAGCATTAAGCCCAACAAGTTGTGGTTGGAATTAGACCTTCCAGTTCATTCTGCCCTCCTCTGCTCTCCCAAGCTGGCAAGATGTAGAGGATATACCTGATCTGGTGCAGCATTTGTATCACCTGCCTCAGGAAGGGGCTGTTTATCCGGGATCCCGTTACTCAAACATGAGGCAATCTAGAAAAGTAACAGACACACACAGAGTAAAACAAAGCAAGCACCTGGACAGCAAAGCTACCAAGAGACTGGCAAGTCCCAGACACAATTCACCCAACTCTTTCACCAGTTTGAAAACTTCCACCTCACCCTATTCCTGACTGGCTGCCTATCAGTGACTGTTTATCCTTTTCAGAGCATTATCCATCAGTACTATGCCAGACTGTCTCCACCTGTCACCTTCTTCCCAGTTGAAGAGTCCCCTGAGAGGCAGAGAGCTGAATGCCAAAAGAAGCTCTCACAGCTGCACTGTTGTTAAACACTTCCCAGTTCACCAGCAACTGAAAGCAAGATATTTGGGCTCAAGACCCCTTTGGCTTGATTCAGTGCAGCTGAAGTTACACCCTTACAAGTGCTTGTTTTTGCTTTTTAGTGGGGTACACTTCATATGAATCCCAGCTGAAATTTCACACAGTTTGGTCTTTTGTGTGTTATGAGATCACTTCCTCAGTTCCAGTAGGACCCTACAACTTTGCTGCAGCAGCTTTAGTCCTGTAAAGGTTTCTATCTATTGGAAATACCCCTTACCTTTTTTTGCAGATCCTCTTTACTGTAGCCCAGCAGCTTAAGAAGTTTAGTCCTGGACTCCTGTTCCAAATTCACCTGAGTCCCAATGGATATTAAAAAGACAAAAAATATGTAAAATCATAGACATCTACACACTGAAAATTGTTAGCTGCTTCTGGAAGCAGCAAAGTTCAGAGCTCAGTTTACAGATAAAGAATTCAGCAATGAGAAGTTGACCTAATAACTGTTGTGTAAAGATATATAGAATTCAACTTATAATCATGATAAAAGAGTAAAACTCAAGTTTGCCACAGTTACAACTGAGGTACAACTGTGTATCAAGACCATGACTGTAGACATACCTAGTGTACTTGGTCATTAATTCCCTGGATAGTCTAGGAGTTGCCAAGCTAATCTCTTCATAGACAAAATTTTATGATTTGAGTCTGGATGAACTGAGACAAAGTGGTTGCCTGAATTGCTAGCTGGCTTCACAAGAATTAGTTAAATGTTACAGAAGCTCCCTGGATGAGGATTTCAGACACTCCCAAAAATTCCCACAGGCTGCACACAGCCTAATTGATAGGCACTATTTATATGCTTTAACGCATGACTAACATTCTGCAAGGAGAATCTGTCTGTCTCAGTCCCATGCTACTCCTTCTACACAAATGATCAAACTGTAGGTGGATAAGATACTTGTAAACAGCCCATTTCAGAAACTGCTCCTGCAGAAGCAGGAATGGTGCTACAGGACACTTTTGTACAGAAGCCTAGTTTGTAGTTTAGGACAATCAATTGTAATAGATCCTTTATGTGCTGGAGTGGTCTCTCAGGACCACACACCAGATGGATTATAAAACTTGACTAGAAATGACAGTTCGATGTGTCTCATACAATGCAACTGAAGACATTGTTGCAGTGGAGACCACCATCACCACCTACATTAACAGCTGGCCATCCTATTCAAGATTCCCCACACAAATATAATACTATGGCAAAGATCTCAATATTTTGCCCTCCACAGAGTCTGCTACAAGTGTCTGTAAACCACTGCCAAGACTAAGCCCTGCCTCTTCAGAAGGACGACCACTTCTTACTACCAAACTCTCATGTTACCAAACTGCCCACGAAAGCTAGTCAGTCCTCATGCCACCACAGGTCTCTCCCTTGCTTAGGGGTACCTCACTGTCCATTTGGACTTCACCTTGAAAAATAATAATGTACAGCTCCACAGGTAGCAGGCAAATATAGCCTAGCAGTGTATTGAGATGAAAAAACCTGTTTCGGGAAGTCCAAACAAGTCCACTGAAAAGATCATTCCTAATGGAAACCAAGACAACCTCCAAGGGCTCAACTTGCTTTAGAAAAGTAATGAGTTTATTCATTCAATTCCATTTTTTATTTTAAAGAACGGGAATATAAAGGGCTAGAGAGAGGACCATATTCCACCCCAGGACCATAAAAGAACAGGCCTCTGTATTTCACCACAGCCACCCTACCTTCAAGAAGTTCCAAAGGTTCTCATCAAATGGCAACTTGGCTGTCTGGATCTTGCTCTGGCAGTAATCAAGGAGGCTCCCCGACTGCAAGGCCATCTGCAGTTCTTTGGATCGGAGTAGGAATTCAGTTTCAGTAGTGACTTGACTGATGAATACCTGATGTGGATAAGTCTGCTGCGTTTGCTGTCCAGGAGCTTTGGTAAGACCAAAGGTAATCAGTTTTCCTCCAAACTGAGAATGACAGAGGGAGACAGAGTACATATTCTCATAAACAAAGGGAAAAGCTACTCACTTAGTTCTTCATTTAACAAGGCAGACCCAAGCTCCAGCAGTGATCACAGGGAACCCAAGAGTTCAGTTGTATGGATGGTATCAACATTGAGGGAGTTCACACTACAAGCCCTTCAGCTGAACCGAACACTGATAAACTTGACACGTGTGCATATCTGATCAGGCCAAGCCAATTGCAAGTGCCAGAGAGGCACAGAGGAAAAAGTACCATTCAAAAGAACTGTTAGTTCTTTTGTTACATGGAGAGGCAGACTGCAATGATAAAAACTATGAGGTGAAGAGCAGGCACTAGACAGAGAACAAGTCAAGCAACAGGCTAAAAGAACAATTCAGCCATCCAATTTAGGAGCAAAGATGTGAGGAAAATTAAATGCCTGGATAGCAAAGAGACAGAGGAGAATGGGAATGCATGCCAGCCTACAAGGACAGCATTTACGAGTTTTTCTCAGATTTTGTTAACTCCTACTTATAATCTCCCATTCTCTGCTACAAGACTCTTTCTTGTTGGAAATATACCTGAATGTAGAGTAAACAAAGTTCACTTCATGGGACACCACAAGGCACCTTAAGTAGGCATTAAAACAACTAGCAACAGGGAGATACAGGCTTCTCCAGTAAACTAAAGGATTGTGTCACAAGCCAACACATTTATTACATTTTCAGCTAAGGATGCTCCATTCACTTACTGCAAATGAAACCCCCACAGGTCTGCGAATCCACTTGGGTGGCTTTTTTAATGGTGGAATCAAGGTGGTCTGAGTTACTTGCTCTGGCACCTGCAGAGGAGGAAGGCTCTGTCCTGTGCTAAAGGGATCCAGGTTGTTGAAGGAGGAAGAGATCTAGAATCAGATGGAAAAAGGAAGAAAATACAATTCAATTCCTCTCTGTCTGGAGTAAGCACAAAAAAACTATTACTTAAGAATTAGTTACTTTCCATACTAATGAAGAATGAGGTGAGTACAGCAGCTCTTTCTGGAATACCACTGAGACCCTGTGCAAGAGAAATGGCATTTCAAAACAGTTCCAGCAATTGTTTATCGAGAAAGTTTTACCCTAAGAGGTTTTCAAGTAGTTTTTCCTTAGCAAGATGCAAATTTCCTAAAAATTACTGCTAGGCCTAGCACCCAGCTCAAACACAGGAGTTGCAAAATTACCTGTTTTATGCAAGATAATGACAACATATGGTCAAAAGTTGTCCAGCTTATTTCTTGTTTTTCTCACAAAGGAATTCTGACTCCCTTTTTTTTTGCTGAGTCTTTCAAATGGGTTAGTTTCAAGGACTGCCTCAAGCTTTTTGGCTTAGATGAGACTGGTGAAATAAAACTTTCTTGTCTAGACAAGAGACCCTGAGCCCGATTTCTGACATTTAGGGAGTTGGTGAACATATATACAATGCTGTTCACAAGCACTTTTCATTTTTAACATTGTTTGCATGGATTTGTTGTTCAAGTTTGACTGGACCATAGGGAATAGCTTTAAGATTCAGCTAACCAGCATACCCAAAAAGAACCAACATCAGACTGATCAAGCTAAGGTTGCCAAATCTTAGAATCACAGGCAATGTTTTGTCTTTCTTCAGAGGAAATCAATTCCAAAGAAAGAATATTTTTTGAGGAACAGTTTATATCCAACACATCAAACACTCTAAACCTTAAAGAAATAAATATATACAACTAGATCTGCAACAGAGTTTCTGTCCTGAGACTATTGAATTCATAAGAGAGAGACCTCTTGGTCACAAACTCCCTGTCACCATAACTGCCATTATCTCCTTCTGCTTGTGTTCTTACTTGTTATTCAATTTATTCAGGAATTATTCAACACTACTGTCCCTCAGTTTTGAACAGTGGAAGTGTGGTGCATGCACATGAAGAATGCAGAGAGAGAAAATTCTCCATGGGTTAAATAAATCCTTAATCTCCCACAGCTGTTGCTTGATAGAGTATTTTCTATATCTTGCAAATCCTATGAAACTGAACTCAGTCAGCTGTAAATGACTATATAAATAACACTTAAGCCAGCTCATACGTATTCTCTTAAAACCTGTATTGAAAGGCATTTGTTGGCTGGCACAGAGGGAAGGAATTAAAAGACTAGACACCAGATTAAAACTAAAATTTTAGACAGTAGTGACATTTAATCTGTTCAGAGTTTGCTCATCTCTTCATTGGCCAAGTAATGGGTTTCAGTATCAAAAACATTAACATCCTCCAAGTTGTACTCAAAAGACTTGAGGAAAACTGCTAATAGTGGTTTATAAGCCACTTTATAAAATTACCTTCTAAACTAATGAAGAATAACATATCCTGTTAATTAGTATCAATGTATTTAATGTTAACCTAATGACAAGAAAAGCTTGTGTGCTGCTTTATTTTTACTCTAATAGTAATAACAATAAAATGTATCTTAACATCACAACTGTGCTTGCTCTTGGTTCTCTTTACAAACCTTGTCAGAGGTAATGTGGTCTCCCTTTGGGACCTGGCGGGATTATTAAGCCCTCACACAGGTAGCTCCTGGTTCCCACATCACACAGCCATAGGTCCTGGTGCGTGGGACAGGTTGCATCACTTAGAAGTGACCCTGTTACACACATGTGCTTCCACCTCTCTGAGCAGTCAAGAGAGAAACCGCCAGTCTGTCAAGGTCTTTACAGTCACAGGACTTTACCTTGTCAGCCTGTGTCTTCTGCTGAGCTTCTAAGTTCCCACCCATAACAGAATAAATGTTGATCCATCCATCAAAAGTGGCAGCAGAGAAGACTGAAGGATTCCTAGGACACCACTGGATATCAAAGCACCACTGACTCCGAATGGGCAATTCATACACCACCTGTCACAGAAAGAGAGAAGATAGAAGCACAACACAGCCTCCTGCATTCCCCAAACTTCTTGCCCACAACAAGCGTGTCACTTTATTTACATATCACCATTGCATACAAATCTCTTATTTTTGCTTCTCGAAGGGTGCATTTGCAACCAAATTATAGCACCTTGAACAGCTGAAAGTCACAGAAAGCTCATGTTAAAATGGATTCTGACTGTAGAACAAAATCCAAAAGTGAGAAGTCACTTTTGCTCTGCTTTCTAAGTACTATTGTATCAGACTACTATAGCATTGTCACATTTGCTGTTAACCAAGGGAGAGACACCAGAAAACAACACAATAAAACAAGAAGTAGAGAGGCAAGAATGTGTCATGATCAAGAACACATAAACAGAAAGAATAGTGTGCAGTAACAAATGTGACAAGGAAAATAAAGAGCTTAAAAAAAAAAGAACAAGAAGAGAGGAATATAATAGATGCACATGAACTATGAAGGACGTTGCAGCCAACAAGTTTATGGTTCAGCACTCAAAAAGCCAAAGTTCAATTCATGGCCCAATCACAGACTTCCTGCCTGATGTTGGGCAACTCACTAACACAGCCTTGACTTTAAACCTCTCATTTGTAAAAAAATATGTTTCCTTTATGGTTTACAGGAACAAAGCACAGACAATCATAGCTCTGTTTTCTGCAGGAATATGATGTGTGTTTTCTGTTCCAGGTAGAAGCAAATTAATATAATTCGCTTATATTAAAATCTAGATTGTCAAATAGAAAAACTAACAAACAAATCCCAAAAACCAAACATCCCCCAAACCCAAGAAACCAATACTTCCCTCAAACTTACGAGATCAGCCATTCTGTATAACTGTACTAATTCTTAATACTGCAAAGCTTCCCAACTTTTTCATCTGAAAATTTGCTGTTCATTGGTACCAAGTCAAAAAGAGCCCCCTAACAGTAGTTTACACATGAAGGTCTAATTTGAATTTGGACTCTGTAAATCTATAGCAGCATGCATAAAAATAAGTCAGCCATGCTAATTTTTTTTAAGTTTTCTACTAAAAGATAGTGAAAATATTTTTGTAAAAATTAGACATCAAGAATGTTTCAGAGTCTGATTGACTTCTAACCACTAGAGATCTAGACAAAGTGAGCATCAAATCCCATGAAACTACAAAAGCAGCATTTCACGCATTTTAGGAAAATGGATTCATTTTTTTCCTTGCCTGCAAGGCAAACATGGTCAGCTGAGCGATATTGTCCCATGAAATTAATCTAGCCTGGGGCTCCCATCTGGACTTTGCTCAATATTGTTAGAGCACTTTCCCCATGCTATCATCAAGATCAACTGCATTGTCCAAAGTTCAGTTTTATCCAGGAACTAATGGGTGTGCATTAAAAAAATTTAAACAGCCCCACTTTAATTCAGGCGATACCTAAATATACCAAGTATGGTAATTCTGAGATACATGACTAGATAAGCACATACATATGAAACCATTTTACTATAAATAAAGTTTACACACATTGTTTAACTACACTGTTCCTACAATTGGTCCTTGGTCTCCTTCAAATTTCCTCCCAAAAGAACTTACTACTCCAGGAGAAGGAAAAAGAAGAAACACATGGAAACAAAACACTAAAGTGTGAGCATAGCAAGAGTAATCATAAATAGTTGAAACTAAATTTTAATTAAAGTTTTCTTCCTTTTCTGGTCGCTGGACAAAGATGTATCAGCAAAAACCTATTTCAGTCTGGATATGGACCACACTCATTCACTTCAGACAGAAAGAATGCATAAGACACGTTTGAGGGAATTACATTGGCACTCCACAAGATACAGGGAAGGACAAACAGCGAAGCACACAATATAAAGTAGACCATGTGAACTGATAGCTGTGGTTATGTACCTCCCCCATACTTGGGTTCCAGCACAAGATCCGGTTGTCTTTGGCACTACTCAACAGCAGTTCAGGATCAGCCTGGCACCAAGAAACAGAGAGAACACCCCTAAAAGAGATCAGAAAGAAATCAATCATATTTCCTGTACCGTCTGCTCTGCCACAGAAGTCATTAAGAAAGCACCATGCACCAGCACCTTGACTCAGAAATGCTAGTTTTCACCTCTACCTTGAACCAGATTCATCTGGGAAAGAAAGCAAGCCCAGGAGAAAACCATAGTTCCCTAAAGTCCAGTCTCTCAGATGTCTGCCTTGGAAAGATGCAACACAACATGCCAGTCCTCACCTCGTGTGCCCTTCCAGCTGGCTAAGAGGAGAGGTAGCAAAGCGTAAGTCCCATATTTGGATCACTGGCAAACGGTCATCCTCAGAGGAAAGGACTAGCTGGGTTGCAACTTCTGGATGCCAGGCCATTCCTGAGCAATGCATCTAGGGACAAAAATAGCACAGCCTGAAAATTCAGCAAAGCCAGCTGGCAATAACACAAATGGGCCAAAGCCATGTCATTCTGTACTGAGCTTGCCTAGAATGCTTGACATAAACCAAGTCTAGTAATGTCTTGCTCCGGGCAGCAAGTATTTCTACCTTCCCTTCGCAGCAAAAAAGACCTCACTAACCATATAGAAGTTGAAATCCAAAGCTGACCTAGGAAGAAAGCTGGGAGGCTTCTCATAAATGAGCTGTGAACACAGAAACTGAACACAAGAGTGCATGAATTTTAGGAATAGTAAGGGGTTTTATTTCCCTGATGGGATTTTCACCCCATCAATCCCCTTATTAGGGGTCTTTTCCTTTCATAGTCCTGTTTAAAGGGTTTAAAAGATGAGCGGAACCTGTAGCTTCGGTCTTCAAAGGTGTTTATTCCCCACTTCATTCAGGAAAGAATAAAAAGAGGTACTTTGATGCTACATCTCCAAGAGAATTCCAACAGCTCCTAATATAAAACCACTTTTCCCAAGAGTCTGTGCCACTGCTTTGTAGTCACATGTGGCATGTTGTAAGCTAGTTAGAAACACAGCCTTTTCTCCACTCACTCTGTTGCTGTGGTCACTGACTTTGATGATGGGCTCATTCTTCCTGAGGTCCCAAACCACAGCCTTGCCACTGGGGTGAGCAGAGGACAGGATATGCTGCACCTGCCGATTCCAGGACACCACACTGATGTCTTCATGAGGCTGTCAAGACAGGAAAGGCCACGCATCCATTATTCCCAGGCTGAGGGAACACCAATCACAGGAGTCTGTCAATAGTTTAACTGAGAGAATAGGCATTTGATGATACATAGATTCCCATCTTCAGCTGCTGATCAACTAACTGGAAATACCAGCAGCACTAACCAGAAAGGCTGGGGAAAGTCCTTTACTCAAGAGTACAGTGGACAGTGAAGTTCTATGGGGGAATGTCACCTGGAAAAGTACCTTTGCATTTGAGGAGCAGGTATTTGGATTCTACATTGGCCATATGTGTTATAAATCACTCCAGAGAGAACTGCAGCTGAGCACACGTATGTTTCTACTCCAACTTCTCAGATGAACTTAAATGGAAAGGTGACCTTGTGTAACATTTCAGGAGTGCAGTGAGATGGAAAACGATGCAGTATTCATGGCTAATTACTGTTATTGTATCTACCGCAATGTAGGAGATAGGCAAGGAAACAAACAGGAGACTTACTGGAGGAAAACCCTGGCCTGCTTTTACTAAAGTTTACTATGATTTTTCTACTTTCAGGAGTTGATTGCCTTGAATAATATAGTAAGTATCAGAAGATCAGAAACTTCTTCCTCTTCAAACTCGGGAAACATTATCTGGGAGCAATAGCCAAGATGCATTTAATGGCTCACTGGCTCTGCTAGGGATATGACTTTCATGAGATATGAAAAGCCTCAGTTGAACCCTGAAATAAATTCATTCCTCAGAGAAGGTCCAATAAACCTTCTTAATCCATCACACATGCCCCAGCTGGATCACAAGATAAACTGGTCAGTTATTTGATTCAAATCCACAAAGAGCTTACCCATCCATGCAAAGTGCATCCTTCCAGAGATTGCCAGTCTACCTCCCCTCCCTTTACAACACTTCTTCCACCCCCCAAGACTGAAACCAATCAGTCTCTTCTGATTCATGTCTCTCCTGACAGACTTCAAAGTCATTCCCCTTTCACAGACTGATGAGGCTAGGATGTCTCCACACACATCTTTTTGTCTTGCCTACTGAGATACAAAACTGCAGGAGTATTGCACAGAGAAAAACTTGTTTACCTGTGACTTAGTCCCTGGAGTCATAGGCACACTGAAATTATTCAAGTCCCAGATGAAAATTTCAGAATCATTGGCTCCGGAAGCCAAGAGATTACTCTGTAGAAAAAAAGAGGAAAATCTCAGCTGAAACTCCTGCTCACAGATTTCTTAAAAATAAATGGAAGCAAAAACCCCAAAATCTTTCAAAGTGAGATGAGAGCTGTATTTCACAGCCACTGCCATGCATAAAGATACTAATTGGATTATAGACCAAGCACATCTCTGGCCTCCATGCCGTCCACTGTGGCATAGTACAGACACACTTAAAATTTGCCTGTTTTGTGCAGGTGGCTGCTGTTAATCACGATGAAATTGTGCCACAGGCCTGGAAGCCACTGTCTCTGGCCAGCTGAGCCTTTACTCTGCATCCTGGCACCAAGATCATTTCTTCTGAGAAGATGCAAGTTTCTCACAACTGAGTGCAGACAATTTTCCATTTGCCTTCGTGCTACCACAAGAACCATGTTCTGTTCACTTCTCATTTATGTTGCACTACTTTCAAATATGATCAGAGCCCCACTGAATTAAACACCAACTGAACAAATCAAAAAACAGAAGTTATGATTTCGAAAGGACAATGGTTTGACACATAACAATGTTACAAGACATGTTTTTATAGAGATGCAAGTGATCTGAACAAGGTCACAGGAATTTGGCAGCAAAGCTGTTGAACAGAACCCAAATCGGAGTCTCAAACCAGCCTTGTGTCACAACTACTGTGCCTCTTAAGCTAAAATGTGTCCCTTCACTTTACAAATCTATACACAAAGGAACATATTTTCTAACACGGAGGTTAACTTTCCTTTGGTATCTTAATGTTACACACCTGGAAAGGGTTGAAGTCAAGGGCTCGAACAGGACCTGAATGCTTCTCTGTCTGCCCAATAACAGGGTCACCCTTTGAAGTCAAGATGCGCTGCACACTGTACATTGTCAGGACTCCATTATCCCCTCCACCAATGATCACTCCAGAGGACTCCGCAGACCCATTTCCAAAGTTCCCCCAGATCAGCTTATGAAACCTAAAAGAAGAAGAAAATGAAGCTGGCATAGGCCGTGATGTTTGGTGGAAATCCAGAAATCCTCTTCATTACGAAAACTCACATCCATGTTTCAACCTATCAAACATATCCATCAGTCTGCACTTTAAACAATCATCTCCCTTTTAAGAGGACCGTGGCTCTTGCATGCAAAAAAAGAAATAAGCTTCCTTCCAATTACTTTTGAAGAGAACTTAAAAAGGAAGAGCTTGTCTCTATTTTTTTGGCTGTTTGTTTAAAACTTTTAGGACCTCACAAAGGATTTGGTGGGTGAAATCCTCTAGCCTATACTTTATTGAAAATCAGTTGAGATCTATGTGCCTTCATTTCTAGAGCTGTTATCAGGAAAACATGTTTACACCCTTTAAAATCTTCTAGTTAGAAATCCAAGCTGTGTTTTACACTGGATGCAGATGTTGCTCACACTGATGAGCCTAAGAAATCATCTTGTTTTAAAGAGCTGGAATGTAAGTTTCACTCTCTCTATAGTCTCTTCAGTGCAAGTTGTTAGTCCCAGCAAATTCACATTATACAGAATGTCTCTACTGACTGACTACCATACAAGTAATTTTGGATTTCCCTAATAGTTCAACTGCTCTCCTTTTATACCCAATATGATCTCTATCAACAAAATTGTTCCATTTTTGAAGAGAAATCAATTGATTCAAAAGATCACTTTATATGCTGTAAGCATTATCTCCTCCTCTCCTTTCTTGCACCAGAAAACCCTTTGCAGTTTCATTGATTGATACATCACTATGAGCCTCTAGTACCTGTTTGAGGCAGGAAGGGCTCCTTTCTGCTTCATGTCCAGGGAGGGATCCCTGAAGTCAACCTCAAATATTTCCAAGGTTGCATTTGTACTGAAGGATGCATCCAGTTGTTGGGCAGATGTTCCTAGCAGAAGTACAAGGGCAACATAAGTGGGCATTTTTATCAAAAGCACAAGATACAAAAAAAGTAAGGCACTGAAAACCTATTCTTCATAGTCAACACAACCTTGGCATTGTAACAGTTCAAAAGAGGACGTCTGAACACCTCAGAAAAAGGAATCAACAATTATGACAAAGACTTTGGAAGAAATTAAAAGTTCTACAGGAAATTCTGGTCACCAATGTTACTGTTACACAGATAACTTACTTTCTTGGGATAGCTGCAACTCAGGCGCCCTCCTCCAAGCAACTGTGGCTTTTGATATTAAGTTCTTCTTGAAATTACAAATGCACTGACATAATGAAATCCAGCTACAATTCTGATCCCAAGTACTTCTGCATACTGCACCTCAATCGTGACACGTCTTAACCAGACATTGTAAACCCACTCCACAGCGTAAGTTCTTCAACTGTAATCAACTAAACATGCCTCAACAACCCACAAGTCACAAATTGGTAGCTTCCTTCTCTCTCCTTATTCTTATGGAATAAAAGCTACAACTTGATTTAACATTGCCTAGTGGGACACTGCCAGGCAAACTGTCCCCCAGTTACTAAAGGGATGCTTACAGCATGGAAAGTGCCCAAAGGACTATTAAAAAGCAGTACAAATTATGAAACTACACAGCTTCTGATCTAAAATGAACTGAAGCCAAGACCTTTGGTTCAACCAAAACTCTTGCCTTGCTCTCTCTCAAACTTCCCCAATGCAAATCCTTCCTAGAGGCTGCAGTTCTTCACAAACTGATCCAGTGTGGGTCCCCTCCATGGGGTGGTCTTTCAGAACAGATTACCTCAACCTCAGTCCCCCATAGGGTCACAAGTCCTGCCAGCAAACCTGTTCCAGCATGGGCTCCTGTCTCCATAGGGTCACAGGCCCTACCAAAAGCCTGCTCCAGCATGGGCTTTCCACAGGATCCTTTGCTCCAGCACGGTGGATTGTAGTTTGGTATCTCTTCCACCATGGATCTCCATGGGCTATGGGGGTGACAGCCTACCTCACTAAGGTCTTCACCACAGGCTGCAGGGGAATCTCTGCTCTGGCGCCTGAAGCACCTCCAGCACATCCTTCTGTATGGACCTTGGTGACTGCAGCATTGTTTCTCTCACATATTCTCATTCCTCTCTTGTGTTTCAGTTACACAGGGCATTTTTTTTCCCTCTTATTAACCATGTTACCCTGGAGATGCTCCCACTGGCACTGCTGGGCTCAGCCTCACACAACGGTGGGTCCAGCTGGCAGTCGGCTGGCACTGGCTCCAGGAGACACAGGGGAGCTTCTAGCAGCTTCTTACAGAAGCCACCCCAGCTACCAAAGCCTTACCCTGCAAACCCAACAAAACCACCAGAGCTGTCAGCTCCATGCAAACAAACCTGCCTGCTGCCAACTCAGTGAACAGGCTCACTTTCTGCTTCAGGAAATAAAATTACTACAAGAATAGTGACTAATCAATAAAATCAACAAAATAAAATTTAAGGTTTTGCAAAAGTACTGAAAATGGAATATTAACCAAAACAGGCAACTTCAGGGAGAAGAAGTTTATAGTATTTGATTGTCAAGCTACATGATTATGACAGAAGACAGAGAAGTACAAGTGACCCTAAATGAACATTACTTGAATTAACTATTTTCCCCCCACAAGCATAGGAAGTGTGTAATGCAGAATAGCAAGCAATGTTGGAGTCCATACAGTCTTAATTAGAAATCAAAAAATTATGTATTCAACCTTTGAAAAATCACTCACGTTTAAAATGTCCAAGTTGGGCACAGAAGTAATTCTCTACCACTTACTTTAAAAAAACATAAAAGCTGTAATGTTTTTGGTATCTTGCTTGTAAGTTTTCCAGACACTATCAAGGTGGAAACTGTTGAACGCTAAAACCCATACAACTCTACATAAATTTTTTCTGTGATTCATACTCTAATATTAACAAATTGTGAAGAACTTTACCTGTTGCTAGGTAAATAGGGTGGTTGTTTGCCGGACTCCATGCCTGCACAGCCGTTCGTTCAATTTCTTTTAGCTTCATTTTCTAGACTCTGAAAGAAATTTCACACAGAGTTTAGAACAGAGAGATACAGTTGATGCGAAAACATTCACATCAGAAACATGATGAGAACACATTGCTCTCAAAAGAGTGAAGTTAGTTGCTACTTCCTGAGGCAGCGAATACAGTTTTACAGGAATGAATCAGGATATTTAAGAATTCATTAACCTCCCTGCCCCAATCCCACTGTCTGACCCCAGATTTTCTGTCATATATAGCTCTCTCTTTCATATGTCCCAATTACAGGAGAGTTTCAGAAAAAAGAAGGGGATCTAAATTAGCATACTCAAGTCTTCACTGCAGGCTGGTTTAAATAAGCTGCAGAAATTAATTTAAGTAATTTTTTTTATCTAGCACTAGTTGCTCTCTCCAAACAAGCTAATGTCAGCGTATACATAAGCAAAAAGGGAGCAGAAGGAATCTCAGGGCAGGCTAAATTCCAAGCAGAAAAGTGACGTGGCAACAGAAAGCAAAGTGCAAAGCTATCATGCGCCCATTCAGTTAATGCACTTTGTTCTTGCTCCTCCAAAAAGTGAAAGGAAAAAAAAATCATTTGACTTTCTCTTTGAACCAGCAAATGGTAGAAGGTGAGAAGAAGTAATCCACAAGTAACTACAGGGTTTCAATCTCAGCACTGAGAGCACTTCTTTATTTACTCAGGATAGATGGGAGTGACACCTGTGTAATGGGAACCAAATTTCCCCATTTCTCCAGAGAGAGATTAGTTGGGCAACAGTGTAGCAGGTTAACTGAAAATCAAACATCAACAGCAGGCAGCTGGGAGGCTGCAAAACTGAATATAAAGACAACTGAATACAATACAAATAATTATTGTTCTGAGTAGGACCCTGTTCCTACTAAGGAGAAAGCACCCGGCACTCCACTCCTGATCACAAACAGGCCTTCTAAGCATCATAAATGATGTGTGGACATTCACAGGCTAGTGGAGTCACTCTCATGAGCAGTGCCTAAACTTTTTGAGCTTGGCTGCACTGCAGTCTTTTAACTCTAGCTAAACAGAAGAGTACGCTCAGATGATATCATGCTGAATAAAGTGAAATTGTCAGCAGGCAGCACAGCAAAACCCTCTGCATCTTGTCAGTTTGCAGTAATTAACCTGTCCTGGTTACTTGACACTGTTGGTGTGAACCACAACCTGCATCACACGACCCTCTGTTCAGATGCAGAGCTTATAAGAAACTGGCCTCCTGGAGTCCACAGAAAGGGGAAGTTTGGTCAGCATTACTTCTTGGGCTTCGACCTCCCAGCTAATAATTCTACCTTTTTTTAGGGTTTCTTTTGCCTCACGAGTCAGAAGTTAAGGACATCTTCTCTCTCTCCCATGCACTACTAGGATATGCTGATAGACTAGAATCTGTTTAATGCTTTTTAGCATTAGTCTGCAGCAGTATCTCCCAAAGCTCAGACTGTCAACTGCTATTCTCACATTAAGCTTATCCCAACTTAGTTAAGGCCCAACAGAATCTGAAAAGAACTAGTACAGTTTAAAAAGTGCAACTATTCTTCATGCCACCAACGAATAGAGGTGGAAAGGTCATCTCCTCATTACCATAACAAATCTCTAAAGTTTACTTTCCAATCTTCAGTGTACACTTTGTGGAGTACACGTTAGGGGTGCACCGCACTCTCTCTGCAGTGCATCTCTCAAGATGTTCCAGCACTTACTCATGCCTCCCATACTACTGCAGAAACCCTGTCCAGGTCTCCTCCTTTCATTGCCAGAGGGGAGTGAAAATATCCCCACAAGTTAGGTGAATCTTACAGCAACAGTCTATTGCACAAGGCTCTAGCTGACTCCACCACCGTGGGGGGGGGCAGGACAGCTGGTGTGCTCCTCACAATTCCCTTTCTTGCGTCCTCCTCCTCCAGTTACAATCTATCAGTTGTAGGAGCTGGCTATACACTCAGGCCTCACTGCTTCTTGGCTTTTGATAGGGCAACTTCCCTGTGAACATTAATAGAGGATGGCCAACAGACCCCTTCCTTACAGGAAATTAACTGGTAGGGAATCAGTGAAAAGTGCAACTATCACAAACTTAGTTGAGTAAACGGTACAAGCTCCCCCTCCTTACCTCTGTGCTGGACTGACTGCATGGCTGAAATAATTTACATTTAATGGGCAAATAAAGATAAGCTGCAAAATTTGTGTGGAACAAAATTGATCCATTGTTTGGCTTTTCTTGTCAATAGAGTGTTTTACATAAGAAAGTCAATTACTGCATCATTACTGTTCTCTTTTCACAAACTTAAGTCAGGACAGAATGTGAAGGCAAAGTGTCTTGGTCATGGTAACCCATCCAAATGGAGGAAAGCAAACAACACTCCTTTTAGAGTGGCTCAATGTCAACAGAACAACTGTAGAAGCGCTAGATCATAGGTATTGAACAAGTTCACTGTGTCCCTGGCCCTAAAGGCAAACCAGCAGCAGTTCCAACAGACTTGAGAAGGCCCACAGAGGATGTATAAGAAGCTAAAAGACCACAGTATCAACTACCTCCTAAAAACATCCGAGCAGTTCAGCTCCGCTGCAGCTGAGGATCTGCAAAGATACAGCAGCAACTCCCCCTTAAGTCAGTGAACTCTGAGTTTGAAAGGGGGAAAAAAAAGCCTGATTTGAGTCTTCCTTTTGGAGAAATGATCCTTCTAAACAGTATGCATATCTGTATCCCGGAGAGGACTCACAATCCTTAAAGAAGGAAAAAGCCTTTCTTTAGCAAACTCTTCTGCCTGCCTGAGAAAAATTTGCAAGTATTAAAAGCTTCCACAATAGAATTTTTAGAGAGAGGTTGCCACCTGCTGTCATCTTGCAAAATAGCATCTAAGACTTCCAAGAAAAAGCTCATGCTTTTCTCCGGACCTCTAATTAATTCAAGACAATTCCTCACCCTTCTTCTACAGACATCCATCCAATTACAGATCTAATATATTAATGAAACTCAGCCCCACAGGGAGTGGATAGAAGCAGCAACTCCCCACAGCTTTCCCCAGACATTGCTTCCTGCACAGCCCCTGAAGGGTAACAATGCCTGCAAAGCAAAACCTGACAGGTCAGAGCACACCTCAACACTGAGAAATGGAGAGTATGCAGCTAAAAAGTGAAAATTCCCAATTTACATTAGACCATTAGATAGAAGCAGCAACTCCCCACAGCTTTCCCCAGACATTGCTTCCTGCACAGCCCCTGAAGGGTAACAATGCCTGCAAAGCAAAACCTGACAGGTCAGAGCACACCTCAACACTGAGAAATGGAGAGCATGCAGCTAAAAAGTGAAAATTCCCAATTTACATTAGACCATGCAAACAATGTTGTTGGAGGCAAAAATTTCTCACCTTTGCTAACCTGAAATACTTACAGCTCTACAGTACATTATAGTAAGACCATGGCTGTTGTATGAGTCAAATGACCCTCAAAGCTGTCGTAATAATTATCCCTCATAGCACTCTAGTGAGGCCTTCGCTCTCTTGCACCATCCAAATACTGTCTATCAGAAATCCCCTGCCACTGACTTTCCCAGTCTGCCTCCGGCCATCCAGCCATTCCTCTCTGAACAGTTCCTACTGATATTGGACTTTCAGCACTGCACACAAAGGATCTGATGGGCTGACCTCCCCACACAAAAGTGAAACTTGGGCAGAAGAAAAAAGATTTATCCAAGGTCACCCAGGTGACAAGCAGACACCCTAAGACCTGAAAAACATTCCCCCTACCATGACACAATGGTTAAGACACAAACTGTCCCTACAGTTTCCACATCCCAGTGTTGATTTAAAATCTCTGTACTGCCCCTTCCACTTTTCTGACACCCTCCCTTGGCAGCTCCCCAACACCCCATAGCCAGGCTGTTCTCGTATGTGCTTATTATAAACCCCGATTACAGAAGGCAGAGAGACACTCAGCTAATCTCAGCTAATCACTGGTGTGTGCAAGGTGGGGTTGTTGCAGGGCAGGGCTCAGCACATTCCTCCATGACGGATCCAATGGTATATAAAAAAACTTCTTGCGCTCTGCGCAGTTTCAGAAGCTGTTGCCCATTGCACAGCGCTGCTCAGATGGCAGTGCACACACGTCTCAAATGTGCTTGACTGCACAACAGCATTACCCCGTGGGATGGTGAAAAAGAACAAGGGTCTGGGAGAAAAGCATTGACCTCGGACACCGAGTGTCAGACAGGGGCTCTGGGCTACGCCAAGGCCTCTCCGCGGCCCAGGTCACACAGCTGAG
>WBMY01010284.1:1366064-1440133 GCA_013397315.1 Donacobius atricapilla
ACTGTTAATTAACCTCGTTTTCAGGCGCAGAGCTCCGCAGCAGGCAGGTTGAGGCAGCGGGCTGTGCTGCTTCCATCAGGGCAGTGGCAATGCCCGAGGCGCAGCGCTGGCGCCCGCTCCTCCGCCTTTGAGAGGAAGGGGCCGCCGGCTGAAGGCGCGCGGGGCGCACGGGGCCCGGGGCTGCCGAGACGATCCTTCTCCTTCCCGTCTCCTGCCGCGGATCTTCTCCTGCCGGGGCTGCAGAGACGATCCTTCTCCTTCCCGTCTCCTGCCGCGGGTCTTCCCCTGCCGGGGCTCCCAGGGCCCAGGGCTGTCCACGGAAAGGGACTGCAGGGGAAGGGCTGCGGAGTCCCCTGCAGCCTCCGCCCGCGCGGGGGCGCTGCCGCGGCGCTGCCGCTCCCGCTCCCTCTCCATGGCCCTCTGCCCTCCGCCTTCGCCCTCCACTTCCGGCGTTGCCATGGGGGCGCAGCTTCCGCTTCCGCCTTCCTTACGGGTTCTCCGGTGGAGGCGGCGATGGCGGCGGCCTCGTCCTCCTCCTCTTCCTCTTCCTCTTCTTCTTCTTCTTCTTCCTCCTCCTCCTCCTCCTCCTCATCCTCTTCTTCCTCATGCTCCTCTTCGGCGGCGGCCGCGGGCTGCCGGGAGGGCTCGGCGGTGGCGGCAGGGCCCGGCTGGAACGACTCCCAGTTCCGCCGCTACTCCTTCGAGACGCGGCCCATCCCGCGGCTCAGCCACAGCGACCCCCGCGCCGAGGAGCTCATCGAGAACGAGGTGAGGGGGATCCCGGGCGCAGTCACCTCCTCATCCCGGCCCTGTCCGTCCGGGGTACCGCGCGGGCTCCGTTGTAGCAGCTGTCCCGCTCCCCTCTGCTGTTGTGGACAGTTGTCTTCGGTGCTACAGCGTTACGTTGTGAAATTCGCAGGAAACGTTTGTTTTAAGCCCCTTGTTGTCGGGATGGATGTTGTGGGAACGTTGTGTAAAACCCCGGGCCCATATTGTTCGTTTATTAAGTGCGAGCGACCACAGATGTGAAGGTTCCTTTGCAGTGGTGACTCTTGTATTGGTTCTGTACCAGCTCGGTCTCATTTTGGTAAGTTTGGTAGTTGGGTTTTTTGAGGAAAGTCTGCAAGAAGGGAAGTTGTGTATGCACAGGTTGGGAACACAGCGCTGACTTGGTTAGGTTGCTTGCTACTGGTAGATGAGGAGATAGGCAATGTCCTTTGTCTTTCTTTTGTAATGGTTCTTTTCACAGCTGAGGCTGGAAGTGACCAGCCAGAATCTACTGTGTCTCCTGGCTACGTGGCAGGACCAAGCAGGCCCAGAAGTGTTGCCAGCTGGTGTTTGTCTAACCTCGCCGATAGAGATTGGCTAAGTAGATAGTGCAATCTGTCCCGCTGCTACCAGGAGCTTACTGTAACCCCAGGCCACCACTTTCTTAAAACTTCCTATCATGTCTTGCTTGGTTTTCTCCCCAGAACAAGATACATGATTGCTTCAAATGCCTTTTCCAATTCCCCATTTTGAAAGGGAGTTTTTGTGGATGCAATAATGACTGTGTTCATTCTTAAGTTCAAGAGGTCTTTGAATTGATAAACTTCCTGTTTCTATCCAGGAGCCAGTGGTGCTGACAGATACGAATCTGGTTTATCCTGCTCTGAAGTGGGACCTGGACTACCTCCAGGAAAACATTGGCAATGGGGACTTCTCAGTGTATAGTGCCAGCACACACAAGTTTTTGTACTATGATGAGAAGAAAATGGCCAATTTTAAGAACTTCAAACCCAAGTCAAGTAGGGAAGAAATGAAGTTTGCTGAGTTTGTGGACAGACTCAAAGAAATACAACAAAAAGGGAGTGCTGAGAGGTAAGTGTTATGTGGCGTGTGGAGGTTTCTCTGTTTCTTCAGACCTAAGTAGGAGCTAGGTTTCTCTTCGGTGGGTGTTGATGATTACTGTGTCTTGAACTTTTTGTTTCTTTTTAATAATCCTGCATTACCTGCAGGGCTGCTAGTTGACAGCAGCCTTGCTACTTTATTAGAAAAGTCATAACAAACAAACTGTTCACACTGGCTGTGGGAATTTATTTATTTTTCCCTCCTCTGTGTGAGGCAGGGTTTGTATAGAGAAAGAATTAAGCGTCACGTTTTTTTGGCAGACTGTGGTATTGGTAGAAAAGCTTGTTATCTGATGAAAAGGTACAGGCTATGGCATTCAGGCTTTCCCACAGAATCCCAAGGCAGCTGGAGCTAACCCCTTTGGGAAATACGAGACCAGGCTGTGCACGTGCTGTGTACTGGTGGTGATGGCCTGTGCCACTAACAGAGCTGTAAGTTACTGAGAGGAGCTTCAAGTGGACATAGAATATAACTATCAGCAGCTGTACTTAAACCCCTAGTGTTTTCAGTCACAGTCCTCTTAAAGGACTTACAGATACTTAATTGTATCTTAATTGTACACTGTACAATGCCCAACACTTTATCCATGCCCACTTGTCATTTGTGCATTTCTCTTCTTTCTCAGCTTAGGGTGTGCTTTTTCCAAGAGAGAATGCCATCCTTGCTCTTAAAAATGCATTTTCTTCCAGCATTGCAGGCAGCAGTCTGTAATACTGTGATTGTTAGTACAGATGCTTGATTCCTCTGATCCTCTATGTCTAAATGCAAACATGGCTTTATGTAACTTGATACTGAAATGTGCAGGCTCTCCTACCTTTTTCCCTCAGGTAGTTCTGCTAGAAGAGGTAACTGATATTGCAGGTGAATTAGAGGGATGGCATTTATCTAGGGATTAGACATGGACATATTTGATAATGGCCGGTCTGTTTAGAGTTTCCTCCTTCTGCCCTGCAGGAGGGTTATCTTTCTTAAAATTATTTAAATTTTTTATTATCAATAATTTTTCCCTTGTAGTTGTTCAAGTCGAATGGAGATCTGTTCTGTTCTGTACTGGGAAACCTTACAGCAGAGTTTGGGGACTTTCTGAAACTGTTTCCTTCCACAGGTGTTGAAGCTGTATAGTGGTAGAACAGAATCTCTAGGAAGTACTTCTCTGTTTTGAAATCTTTCTGAATAGACTGTATGTCTGTGTTCATGACAAAGCTTAATACTTGATTTCTGCTTTCTCTCTTGGACAATTCAGGCTATATCTACAGCAAACACTGAATGACACAGTTGGAAGGAAGATTGTCGTGGATTTCCTCGGCTTCAACTGGAACTGGATTAACAAGCAGCAAGGGAAACGTGGCTGGGGTCAACTGACTTCTAACTTGCTTCTTATTGGCATGGAAGGTAAATAGCTTCCTCAGATTGGAGGAGAAAGGGAGAAGATTGCATCAACCATTCTGTGTTTCAGTTCCAGAAGGTCTTTTCCCCTAGCTTCTGTGTATTCCTTCAGAGGAGGTAGTTTAAAGCTTTGTGTTGGGAGGAGACTGTTGTCACACCTTAACTTGGGTTATAAAGAGGAAACAAGGACAGGAATAGTCTGTGTTTTGCCAGGGATGTAGTGTGAATGTCAGAATGTAATGTGCTCATGGAAAGGCTCTGTGTGATGCTGGTGGGACTGTGTTTCTAGTAACTACTAATCATATCCTGGGATCTGTTTATCTTCAGGCACTTCATGCTTCAGGCACTGTAGGTTTAAAAAGCTCAAAGCCTGCAGATTCAAAAAGCAGAATGGTTTGCAAGTTGAACAGTGTTAGACTTCTGGGCTTTTCATAGGTCCAGTGTCTGCCCAGGAGGAAATCTGATTATTTTGTGAAGCCTTTTTTCCTTATTTGAGCTAGTACACTATGAGGAGAAATTCTCTTTTGATTAAGACCAGATTTTTTTTTTTTTCTTGAAAGGCTAGAGGACAGTGGGTAACTTGAAGATGGGTAAATTCTAAAAGTATCTGGATAGAATTCCAAATCCATGTGGAACCTGACTTAGAGGCAGGTGCCTTAGAAGGCAGAGGTCCCACTAGGCTGTTGACAAGAACATTCTTTTAGAAAGTAATCTCAATAACTGGGCAAGAAATGTACACCATTCTGTGAACGGGACGGCCTATAATCAATGTGGCCAACATATCCAATTACAATTGTTCAATTACACAACTTGGATGGTTTTTTCCCCTTTGCATCAAGTCATACTCAACCTACAGTAGTTTGTCTTTGCCACTTGTTTTACTAGCTGAAAGAACATAATATAAAATCAGTGGACCAACACTTCCTTACAGGCCATATAAGCACTAAAATCCTTTTGACAGGTTATGCACAAGAACTAAGGAATTGTCTTTAACCAGCATGTGCTAGAAAAAGGAATGTCTCTAGAGCGGCATGTGATCATATGATCTATTTCATTAACCTATTGGGTTAACTCTTATCTTAATTCTTGCAGGCCAAGAGAGTAATAATTGAATTGGCAAACAGCTTGAAAAACAGTTGTGAGTGGTACAAAACACCCCACTGGATTAAATTTTAAGATCTAGTGGCAACTGTCAAGCACTGTTAATCAGACTTGAGTGGGTGCTACTGGGAGCCCCAGTGACAGAGGTTGTTTACTTGTTTTCTTGCAAAACTTCTAGGACTTTTTTCAAATCCGACCACTGAACTCTTTTTCTCTAGTCTAATAATCTTTGACAGTCTGTTCCACAACTTGTCGTTTAAACAAAATGTTTTATGAAAAAGCTTCCCATCAACATTCAGCATCTGCTGTTCATTGAAACAAGCTGGAAATCCTAATCCTGTAGAGCATATGCTGAGTATGGATTTGGAACGGATGTTAAGTGGAGTAGCTACTGGTCAATAAAGGCTGACTGATAGAGTGCTCAGTTTGTAACACTCCTGTTGTCATTTTCCTTGTTTAGTTTCTGAATATGTGGGAGTATATTTTCTGTCTGTAGCAAGGAATATAACTTCCTTCTTTTTCATACCTGTACATGAAAGTGTCTTAATTATCTTTTCTCTCTGTGTAGGGAATGTGACACCAGCTCATTATGATGAGCAACAGAACTTCTTTGCTCAGATTAAGGGTTACAAGAGGTGTATCCTGTTTCCTCCTGATCAGTTTGAATGCCTCTACCCTTATCCTGTGCACCATCCATGTGACAGACAGAGCCAGGTGAGAGTAGCAGATCTGTTTTCTGTTCCATGCCAAAAACGGGCATTTGTAATGATGCTAGGTGGGAGGAAGCTGCACTGGAGTTAGAGCTGCAAAACACTTGCTGAGCTTTTGCAAAACCTCTGTTCAGATTTGTTGAGTGGGGAATGCATTGGTGGAAGAACCGGTGGTTTTCTGTTTGTGTCTGGTCCTGACTCACAAGTGCTAGGGCCATAAAAACCTTTCTACTGATAGCACAACGGGATTGCAGTTGCTACCCTCTCTGTTCTGTTTCATTGATTCCTTGGTCAAACACAGATTTGCTGACAGACAAATTGCAAGATTCCTACCTGTGTGGTACTTGGAGGGTACTGCAGGACCACAATGAAATTAAGGTACAAATGGGAATGTAAAAGCCATGCAGGGAAGACCAGGATGATTTGACACTGAGAGCCAGTAATGAGAACTGTCATTGCAGGAAGTTCTCCTGAGTTTCTTAATGTTTTCTTCTATTAGGTGGACTTTGACAATCCTGACTATGAGAAGTTTCCGAACTTCCGGAATGTGGTTGGCTATGAGACGGTGGTGGGTCCTGGGGATGTGCTGTACATACCTATGTACTGGTAAGGAGAATGGTAGGACTGCACTGTGATAAAAACCAGTGGTTTAAAATGTTTTCTACTTGGTGTTGGGTTGGCTCTTAAGAGTATTTTGTTTTTACTTCTCCAGCAACTGTGATATTTTCTGTGATATCTTGGGCCAGCATGCATCTAATTCCTGTCTGTTGGATGAGAATAGTAATTCTCTCTGACATCACATTAATTGCGCATGTACTCACAATATGTGTGAGAAAAGGATCTATATTTAAATAAGGAGAGCTTTCCAGAAGTTTTGAAGTCTTGATGCGGAAGGTATAGGGCAAGGCTTGTCTAGTGCTGTCTGAACTCATTATCCAAGGTATTTCACTATAAGCTAAAGCAATCGTTTCTTTTCTTTTTTTTTATGTGATTTCCATGCAGGTGGCACCACATTGAGTCTCTCCTGAATGGGGGGATTACCATCACTGTGAACTTCTGGTACAAGGTGAGTACAAGTGCAACTTGGATAGCTCCATCCCAGAGGATTTTTTCAGGTAGAGAGATGTGACACTGTTTGTCACATGCATACAGACACATACACTCACTTCGATTAGAAGGCATGAACTGATTTATTTAAAAGGTCTGACTTTATTATATAGTATTGCTACAGAGGCCAGGGATTGGGGGAGAAGGTTGACACCTCTCCCCGTCCCATTGGTCAAGACAACTGTCCATCAGCTGTCCATATCTCTTAAGAACAGGAATGAAAACTTTCCTTGAAACTACGAAAACATTGGCTTTGTTTACATCACCCAAAGCGTGAGAAAAAACCCAAACCACGAAACTGTGAAACAGAAGAGAAGGCTGAAAAATCAGAGCAACAGAGATGTATTGGCACACACTGTCAATATCAGAACTTCATGGCACCAAGTCCTTTGCTTCTGGAAACTACTTTTTCCTCTTTAGAGTTCTATGAAGAGCTGCCTGACTGGGGGAAGGTGGAATAAGCTGCCAATACAGGAAGCATGCAAATGAACTCTTTTTGATATTTCAGGGTGCCCCAACCCCAAAGAGAATTGAGTATCCATTAAAGGCTCATCAGAAAGTGGCAATAATGAGGAACATTGAGAAGATGTTAGGAGAAGCCTTAGGAAATCCACAAGAGGTATGGAACATCACTGGAACATCACTGCCGTTGAATTGTTAAGGCAAAATGCGGAACTTGAGATGACAGCTGTTTGGCTCTCTAGGTGCCACAGTGAGGGTGGCAGAAAGCAGGATTGCTCTTTTGCTGGTTCTTCCTGCAGTCTTCAGAAGGTCATTTGCTTACAAAAAGGCAAGCTCTTAAAATTATAATTCTGGAAAGGACCACTACAAAGAATGATGTAGTTGTTCTTGTATGTGAGAAAAAATGTACTTTGACTTCGAGCACTTCCAGGAAAGTGTTGCTCCCAAACATTCCTTAGCCTTCTGTGCAGCAATGATACCCGTTATTTGCAAAAAAAATGAAACTATTTCAACTGTTGAATCCAAGTCTCTTAAATAACAGAAATCTCCTCTGTTAAGTCACGTGCTTCATCTTTAACAAGTGTCTTGCTCATCTCTAAATGCTGTGCAATCTTAACTGTCTGGTATATTAAAACCCCTGAGGTACTAAGTCTAAAAAGACTGAGGTACTAAGAGTATGCCTTTGAAAATCTGGTCATTTGAAAGTGGAAATGTGGATCAAAGATAGAAATATTCTCATGGTCTGTAATCCTTACCACTGTGCAGAAACTCCTCATTAGCCTTTCCCCTGAGATTATTTTACTGCCATAGCATTCTGAACTTCTCTACATGATCAGTGTGGGAGTCATCTTGACTGAAAAAAAACCCTTAGCAAAATTATTAGTCATAGCCCCTCTTTTTACTCACCCTAGGGACCAGAGAGGATTCAATGAGTGAGAATGTTCCTTCTCTGCCCTGAAAAAAGCAACCTGTGGTGACTATTGACTCCCTTTAATAGCATCTACTTAGAAATCACAAATGTTGGGTGGGAAGTGAAAATGTTTCAAGCGTGTTTCTACTCTGGATGGAATGCTTTGGTGTCACCTGAAGTCAGGTGTTGACAGACAACCCTGCAGTTTTGGTAAGGTATTTCAAGAATGTATTTGTGGGTGCCCCAGTGTTTTTCTAGAAAATACTCTGAAAGTGATTAGGTGTATCTTGGGCTCTATGATCTAGAGGGAGCAGGCTCTGTACTGCCATTTCTGTGTAAGTCTCCTGGCTAATGACCTGTTTTTACTTTGAACAGGTGGGTCCCTTGTTGAATATGATGATTAAGGGCCGGTATGACTAATGCCTGGTGCCCCTGGCTGATGTTGGAGCTGCTTCGTTCACAAGCAATGGAAGATACTGAGCGCTAGTATTGCACGCAGCACTTAACAGACTGATGGGTTTCCTGGCCTATCATGGCCCCACTACAATAAAGGGGCTACTGGAACTGCAAAACCATTAGTACCCTATTCATCCTCCACTCATCTAACTGAACCTCCCAAGAAAGAGTCTGCACTTATTGGAAGCTGGATTCATGCTCACTAACTTGTTTATTTTCTTCCCTCTGCCCTGTTTGCCACAACAAGGAGCATGGCTTCTGGCACTCGGATGTGTTACTTCAGGATTCAGGCATATGAAGAAGAGCTTGGAGGATAACCAGGAGCAATATTGTTTCCACAGCCTCATGGGGTTTGGACCTCCTGGCTGGGTTTGTGTGTTGGTGCCAGCAGTGGATATAAGCTGAGAAATGTTAGGTTTCACAGTCCTCTGTTGTTAGAGGACTTGTCCCCACTCAACTCTGGCACCTTTTTGTATTAATGGAAATGAACATGTGAGATGGCCTCTGTGTGTTGAGCAACTGGACAAATGATTCAGTTACTTCAACCTAAGACATCTACGCTTTGGATGTAGTACAGGGTAGAGATCAGAATGAATTTATCTAGTGTGTGAGCACCAAATCCTATGCTCTCCAAATAACATGTCTTGTATTAGTCTAGATAAATCTCCTTTCTGACAGCTTTTCTGGGGAGTGAAGGCTTCTCTCCTGCTCTTCTGAAGCTGCAGTATGGTTAAAAGGGGATGTAGCATTATGAAGGGAGATGCGTAAGTGCCAGGGCACTCTCCAAGTCTTGAATGATTAAGCCACATTTTTAAATTAAATTTCCGAGGGATGCTGAGCTCAACTGTCAAAACACAGTGTCAGATAGGTACAGAGCCTCACTTCTCCCCACCAGGTGTGCTGGCTCCTCAGACTAACGCAGGAAAGTGCCCTTTTTACTGAAACTGCAAGAACTCAAGCATCTGTGGCTGCGCACAGGCGCGCATGTTTGTGTGATTTTGTGTGGCTCCTGTCTATCAGTTAAATCCATGCCAGTGTGTGGTTCTCTTCCTTGTACAGTCATGTGAAAGAGTTCAGGGCTTTTTGTCTAAATGTGATTAAGTTTATCTTGATCCTTTTTGTGTTCTGGGACTTGACATGGCAGACTGGGAAGTGACAACCTCTGAGTCCTCAGTAGTCATGCTTTCCTCCTTCTCTTCCATGCCGAAGCCTTAGGCTTATGCTTCCATGCAGAAGCCTTAGGTGGAAGCTGGCTTTTTATTCCTTGAGGTGTGCTGCACTGCTGTCCCTGGTTTGGGGGGTAGTGCAAAGGTCTTGTATTTTTGATGTGGTTGTAATGGGTCCCAGGAGGTACAGGTGGGGGACGCTGTTTCATAGCCCACGAATCTCATCCCAGAAAGTGTAGAATTTTTGTTGAGACTTCCCAGTGGTTTCCCTGTTGTGCTGGGCTTGTTCTGATGTGGGTTCTGATAGAAGTATAACATGCTACTTGATAAGTGCTCCATCTTTGGTCTCAGGTCCCATCTTTTGCTGGGACAGCTCATGCACCACTTGTAGTGGGCTTGTCTTTCACAAAAGTGAAAGGCTTCTCAAGCAGGAGGTCCTGACGCAAGTTTTCTGGCTGCTTTACTGGTCAGAATAAATGAAGTTTAATTGGCAGCTACAGGGTCCTTGTTCAAGAAATATGTGTCACTGAGTAGTGTGACTGCCATGTGGCAGACTCTCCAGAGCTATGGTTAGATCTAGACGAAGGTCACTCAGCTGGATGCTTATCAATGCACGGCCTTTGGACAACTGGGGAAGAAGCTGCTGACTGGCCAAAAGCAAGGCCTTCCCAGGAATCTTGGGCACATGCCCTTTATTGAAAGATGCTCAAATTAAATCCCATTTCTGTGCTATTTATTCAGCACATGGTAGTCTTCAGTACTGCTTGTTAGACACCATCAACTCTTGAAGCTCAGGGTGGGAGTTCATATCCCATGTGGAGAGAGAATGGTACTTACAGAACTTCTAGGATCCTTTTTTTTTTTCTTTTATTTGCCAAAGGTCTAACTTTTAAAAGTGTCTGAACAGGTTTTGCTGCACTTGACTTTGTGAAAGCTCATTTACAATGCACTGATGGACTGACTCCCCCCCTTCCCTTTTCACCTTGTGCTTTCAATGCCCCTTGCCATGGTATTGGGAAGCTGTGTGTTCTCTGCTAGGGGTGTGTGTGCAGGGGGTGGGGTGTGACAAACACATGGTACCTTCTGAAGTGTAGTTCTTAAATACAACCAATGTTGAACAACAGAATGGTGTGGCTTTTATTTTGTGAGTGGCGCTATAGAAGAGCTCTATAAGGACATGTGCATATAAAGCTACCTTTCAGTCTGGCAACTCCACTTGTGTTCTTCACTGGTGAAGGCTATTGGTCTCCAGAACTGCCTTCGAAACAGCAATACCAATTGCATTATTATGTGTCTTCACAACTTTCTCCATACTACTTCCATAAGCCTGAAAAGAAAGCTGGGAATAAGATGGTGTCCTTGTACCCTGTCAACAGGAAGTGTTGGTGGGAAGGGAAAAATTCACCTCCCTGCTGACCTGAATGGTGTCACCATACTCTGGTCACTGACTGGGTGACAGGGCAAACTACACCTAATGAGCCAGGCCTAATGAACTCAATTAATTGTCATGGAGATTTTGGGGGGAAGCTTCCTGTGTGTACCTGTGCTGTGTGTTAGCAGTCTTGGGAGGTGAAGTCCTCTCTATCTAGTAAACCCGAGTTATTTTATGGTAATATTAACTCTACAGCAATCTTGAAATCTAACCATTGGTGAAATGTTGACTAATTCTGAACAGATGGCTAAGATGTAGTGAAATAGGGAGGAGGTGAATAGTAGGTGAGGGATGTTGGCTTGGTGGGAGAGAGAGATGCCTCAGCCTGGGCTACCCCAATGGCATTCTCTCCTCACACCTTTAGAGGACAGGGTAAATGTGAAGGGAGTAGGAAAGCCAAGTGCAGGAAGTGTGACTCTGGGTGCTCACCCTTCCCAGCTGTGCCTGCTGGGATCATCATCTCTGAAGACCCTTGCTTCTGTTCCACTGAACTTTGTGATCTGCTATGTCTGATCCTTTCCGCTCTGCACTTGCCTCTTGGATAATGTACAGGTAGCATCACAAAGCTCAGAAATGTTTAGGTTGTGCAAAGAGCAGAGGAAACTGAGGGATGAGCACTGTGTCATTTGAAAACTAGGTCAGAGACCAAGATTTTTCACTTGTACTTTTAGTCTTTTTCTTGTTTTATTAACTTAGGTCCCTTAATACCTTTCTTCTCTTTTTTTTTTTTTTTCCTCCTCGTTTCCGTTTTTGTTAAAAAGTGGAATTCTTCTGAGGAGAAGTCTTAATCCTTGTAAATCATAGCTGCAGGATCTTCCCTGTGTAAAGAGAAGCACATGGGTTTTTGAACTGACCCACTTGTTCACCCCCTTGTTGATCAGGCTCAATGCTTAGCTTACGGAAATTTGGAGTGATAAATGAAGTCCAAGGTGAAGCCAAGAGCTGAGGATCAGGCCTGGGCTGAGGCGGTATCAGACACAGCTGCAGTGCAGGGGCAGTCTGACTCAGCTGGGGGGCACCCTTGGCATCAAAGCAGTTCTTGAGAGAGGGGTAGACCTGGGCCAAGACTTCTTCTGTTCGCAACAGCTCTTATCAATGACCAAGCTGACCCTGAATACAGCCAGCTGTGCTTTAAAGCCCTAGAATGGGAGTAGTGCTCTTAGGGTCTCAGCAATCTCCTGGCAGGCCTTTGTTAATGCATGGTCCCAGCCCTGGAAGCAGAGCAGCAATTGCAGCAGAGGTACTGCCTTTGCTCATACGTTTTTACGTTTAGAGAAATGCATTTCTGCCTCATGTGTGTGAGAAGCTTCCTTGCATTCTTCCTTCTGTCTTCATCTTCTGTTCCTGTTTCGGAACAGAAAGCATCTCTCCCATCAATGTCCTTGGAAGCCCTGAAGCCACCATCTTCCCTGGGCACTTCTATGCATTGGCGCTGCCTAGAAGGAAAGGGAAAGATGCTGTTACTGTGACAAACACATGCAAAGTAAGTTCTAATTACTGCCTCGAAAAGTCAAATATTTGTTGCAAGCAGAGGACTAATTGTGGGGGGAGGGAGCGGAAGTCGAGGCTCGTGGAGTGTAAGTGGAACAGATGCCCGGACGCCTTGGGGAAACGCAGCTTTCCTCTACAAATCAGAGCTTTAAATTACAAGGCTTTTACCAACGAGAACAGTTGTGGGAAGTCGTCTGCTCTCATTTGCGTAATGGCTTCTGTCACTGGTGATTAGACACAGGATGAAGGAAAAGAAATTTGACAATTAGGAATGAGCGATCATTAATCAGAATCTTTGTTAGAAGGAGGGAAGGGGGGGAGAATATCCCACAAACAATGGAGGCAGCCACTAGAGCCACAGTGAAGTCCACAAGATGCATAACTAAGTACTCCTGTTGCTCCACAGACCCATCTCTGCCTTGGTACAGAGCAGCAAAGAGCATTATGTCTGGCTTGGAAAGATTGGGGAGGAAGGCAGCATGGCAAAATCCTTCCAGTCCTGCTCAGTGATTCTCAGATACCTACTTAGTAAGGGAGAGAGCGTATTTGGGAGACCAGTCCTTCCCCCACTGACACCTTGAGCTTCCATCGTGGTGCCTGGCCACAAACTGACAGCAAAAAACACAGAAACAATGACCTAAATTTTCTGTCTCCTTTTTCCACATCTTGCATGCAGTTTGTGGTGTGGAAGAGAGCAGGCAGGGGCCTTGACTGGCATGCAGAAAGCTTAGCATAGGCAACATGAAAGCATTTTCAGGCTCTTTTCCTGATAATGTCATTTTCTACAGGAGCAAGGAGGAACCTGATGGACTGCGTGACAGGTAAAGAAAAGAAGGCAGTGGTGACTTCTCTGTGTCTGTCATTTACTGTCTTACCTCATCATCCAGTCATGCACAACCCTCTATATGCATTTGTTTGGGTTTTGTGGGCTTTCATCAAATTATCGTACATATGAAATCTATGTTACCTGCTTTTCCTAGAGCTGTCACCCATGGTCTTGTCAGGTTAAACATTTCGGTATAGTTTGCATGAAGAGGCATTGCCTCTGATTAAATCAACAGCTCTAACCTGGGAGGGGGCATGACAGACCATTTGTGGGGCATACAATGTTGGTTTGTTCACCTGAAGACTTAAGCTTACTGGATCCATTGATTTCAGTGACAGTTCCTGTCTTTGCAAGGCTGGGTCATTTACTTGAGGTGAAGGTCTCCATCGGGGTGATTATTCTTTCAGTGACTGGAAATAGAAAGGGGAGACCTGAAGCCATGTTGTCTCATTCCCAGCTGGCTCTGAGCTTAGCCAAATGACAGCAGCTTGGATTTTCAGCCTCTTCCCATGGCTAGTGTTCACCACAGGAACTCAAAGGAGAGAGAAAACAGTAGATCTCAGGACAGGATCTAACAGGGCTTTTCATCCAGAGCTCATCATGACGGAAGTTAGGAGAATCACTGATCACGTTGCTTAGGATGGGGAGATATGTCAGGTAGTGACTGTTACTCCCTCTTGAACACAAGAGGAAGGCTGCTTCTCATTCACAGCAACATTTTAAATTCTTGTTTACATTTGGAGGAGTAGACCTTATGCTCTTTGTAGAGTGGGAAGGTAGGTTGTGGTGTAGTAGGTAGTGGGGTCAGAATTCACTTCATAAAACTTGCAGCAAACCCTGAGTGATCCCAGACTTTGACATGGCAGGGCATTGCCCTTGCTGTTGGAAATGTCAATGTACTGGATGGCAGGAGCACGAGTGTGATTTTTGTCTCAGTGTCAGCTGTGTTGTCTTGTTTTGTTTTTTTTCTGAATAGTCAGGATTTGCTATTGAATGCCTTGATGGAGAGGACCTTTAGATGTGACTTAACCTCTCGGAAAGCCAGGAAGGGAGGCTCTCCTGTGTGTAGGTAATCTGTGTTACAAGATCTGCTGCCTACTCTGTGGCCCTTGAGCTGCTTGAGCGCTGCTGGCCTCATGCAGTGAGCTGTGTGAGGGCTTGAGCTGAGCTGAAAGCAGCTAAAGGGGTGAGGTCAAACAGTTTGCTTCTATAAAAGGACAGTCCTCATGCCCACAGAGAGGGCGCATGGGGTTAAAAGCATCCAAGGAGTTAGTTTCTGTGGAAGAGATTAGTACCACAGGCAATGGGCTGATTCTGCTGTAAGTTCCCCTGCCAGGACCTCTGACATTCAGAAGCAGCTCCCAACCATCTGTGTTTCATTGGGTTAAAATCCTTCTGGCAGCAAAGAATGGTGCTGGTGGGTATTTGGGTCAAATGCCAACCACTACAGGCTGTGGAGCTGGAGGCAAGGCCTTGCTTGGCATTTGAAGTAATAAGCTTCTGGTCTGTCAGCTCACGGGAACTGCAGAGATTTGTAGAACTGAGGTGTCACAGGGCCATGTTACTTGGGCTGTCAAGTCTGAAACTGGCTCTGGTGGAGCAGGCCTTAGTGCCCTTTGAGCCTGTGTTTGGGAGTGGTGCACACTCGAGGAAGGAATCTCCAAATGCAATTGGGGGCTGTGAAGGAGCCATTCATCTGCCACCAGTTCACTCCATGCACAGCCTGGGGTCTCTTGCTTCCAATTCCTCGGCAGCACAGAGGCAATCCTGTGTCTCCTGCTTTTGCTATTTGTTTATAGCTCTCCCCATCCCATCTGTCTTTCTCTTCTCCTTCCTCCCATTCCTTTTCCCTCCCTCTCCCTCCTCCCCCTCATTCCCTGTAAGCGATTAATCATTTTGACAGGCTCAGCGATGGCCTTTATTTCCTTGAGGCAGCCAAGAAATGTCTGTGAGCACCTTCTCTGACACCCCTCATGTTCTCTCGCCAATCAGATCAGCCACTTCGCTTGGAGTGACACCGTCAGAAACATGGGGTAGGGAGCAGGGGGAAAACTCCAGCAGAGTCAGCTGGGAAATGGGCAGTGGGGCATCATGGAGTTGGGGTGCCATGTGGGCCTCCATTAGGTGTGATGAATATGTCATTTCACTATAGCTTGAATGTGACATATTTTGCTCCCTCCCTCTCCTGAGGCTCCCCTTCAAATCTTGGTTTCAGCGCAAAGGCAGTTGAGAAGAAATTTGGCTTCTCCAGAAAGTATCAGCCTCCTACAGAGAGACTGAAGGGAAAAGCTGTCAGAGGAGAAAGAAGAGCAGGCTCAGATCATCAAGGGAAAAAGAATGGGAATGATTTAGCAGAGGCATGTGGAAGTCTTCCTGGGAAACTCCCTTTTGTCATGTGCAGGAAGGAAGTTGCTTCTGAGTCTCTGTCATGGTTTACCTGGACTTGTCATGTTGTCACGAGGATGGCCTTCCATTCACATGCAGCCTGAGAAGCTCTTGGGCCACAGTACCTGTTCTTGCAAATGCCCTGCTACGTAGCTAGGATGAAAATAGGGTACATCAGGTGCAGGATATTCCCAGAAGGATTTTATCATCTGCTGTTATCAAGCTTTACAGTACCCACTGTCCCATCAGCCTGGAACCAAGAGATGCTGTAATTTTAGAATTATTCTTTTCCCTCTAATGCATGAAAGCTGATATCTTCCACAGTGGGAATGAGAGGTAATAATAACCATTTGGCTTAGGGGCCCCGGGGATATCTAGGGACCCGTTGTGCAGGGTGATGAATTGTAACTAACATTTACAGAAGTAGAAGAGATTGTGAAGGAGAGAAGGAAGTTGTAGGTGATGAGCTAGAAGTCAGATGGAATGTGAGGTAAAGATCTGGGGCAAAGTGGTCAAGTATCATAAGGCAGGAGACTGAATACAGTGACTCAAGGGATCCTCTCTACTCTTGTGTATTAAACAAGTAAATATGCCCTGAGCTGAGCCTAGAAGAGAGTTAATAAAGGCCCTAGCATGAGACTGTTCCAATCTTTATTAGACCAAGGAGCATGGTGGATAGAATGAGCTATGCTTTGAGGTCGCCACATTTTGTAGTGGGATGGAGGCAGCAACATGGCCACACCCCAAAGCTCAAGGTAGCTTCTCTTCTGTGAGGAGCAGCCAGGCAGGTGATGGCTCCCAGGTGAGTCTAGGAAGCTCACACCCTCTTACTATTTGCCATGTGAGCTTGAGTTCTTGCCCTAAATGAAACGCATGGGAGTTTTAGCAGCAGGCTGAATGGGTTCAGTGAAGCAGCCAAGGAAAAAACCATAATCTCACTCCTACCCATCTTGTTGATTGTTTTCTCCTCAAAAAGGTTGCCTTTTAGGTACAGACCTAAAAACTGATACAGCCTGAGTCCCAGGGGAGGGCAATGAACTCATCTGGAATAAACACCTTTGCTCTTTGAGGGCTGACTGCATCAGATGTCCAGAAGGTAGGAAGTCTCAAACAAAAGAGAAGTTAACATGCACTTTCAGCAGGCAGTGTGTGCTGTCTCTGACAGACACACTGCCCCATGTCTTGGGAGTGGCCTCTGCCAAGGTCACTGTTGGGTTTCTCTCAACCAGCATTTCTCTGAAGTAAATATTGATTTTGTGCTGGTGGTGCTAATCAGTGTTGTTGAAAGAGAGACTGTAAATGCTTGGCAGAACAGTGGTGGCCCTTCTTGGCAGCTAGGTTCACTCATTTGCCTTGTTTTCTGCAGACTTGTGCTCATAGGTCCAGGGTGAGGAACACTGGCTTTGGGCTGCCTGACTAGTGACCACTAACAGCTTTAGTGCCTCTTCTCCAGTGTAGGGTGGTTGTGTTTGCTCCCACGAGTTCAGCCAAGGAAGAAAGATGTTCATTAGCAGCAGAAAATGGCCCGTCCCTAGACAATTTGCATCCAGTAAGTGGTAGTAACATTTCTTTCTTGGACATAAGGAACAGTCTGCACATAGATCTGAATGCAGAGGTTATCCCAGATAACCCAGGATGTAAGGGAAGTATCAGGTGCATATCAGTATCTTTTGTGGCTGTTGTAGGCTACTTTCTTTGGTTTCCAGAGTTATGAGGAGCTTCCTCAGCAAACTAGCCTTATGTCTGTCAGCAGAGCTGGTCAGCAGTGCAGGCTCAGGCAGATGGTAATGGGTTGAGAGCTGTTGATCATTACATGGCAGATGTTTGCTACTTCCTCGCAGTGAGTGTCCACGCCAGGCAGTGGAGAGGGTGGGACATCGCAGGGCAAGGACTGTGGAAGCCAAAGCAGGATTGCCACATCAGCACGGTATTGAGGCTTGCCTCACTGCTGCAGCTGAGCCAGCATTCTCTGCTCTGTGCTGTGCTGAACTGGTGAGAAGAATGAGCTCACATGGGGATGCCAGTGTTGCTGTGTAAATCATGTTACCTCTCCTCTCCTAGAAGACTGTGACCTGGTTGCACCAGCACTGCTGTGGCCCTGAGCCAGGTGAAGTTAAGGGGACCCCCTGTCCCCAGGTGGGGGCTGACTTTCTGGCCAGGACGCTTTGTGCTATTTGAGGTGACAAGGTGACTTGCCGAGTTGCTAATGGGAAGCTGTAGCCATCAGGAGCTGAAATCCCCCACAATGGACAAGCTAGGCTATGTCCAGTTAGTTAAAGACTGAATGAGAACTTGCCTTCACTTTTCAGGCTTTAGGATCTAATTTCAGAACTTGTTTGTGCTGCATGCTGTGCCATTGCTGTCCCAATGGATTTTTTTTCAGGTTCAGGTGCTAATCAACCTTGTCGCAGTCTGTGTCATCCCCTGTCTCCTGGAAAATCTGAGATATCCTTGGTTATTGGCAGGCATGTCCATGTTGTGTAGCTGTTCCAGACTTACAAGCAGCACCTGGTGCTTAATGGGAAAGCTGGAGCATGAAGTTAACTTTGCACATTCTGTTAGGTGACTGAGGTGTTTGTGCCCTTAAAAACTTCAGAATTGGAGACTGGGTCAGTTTGTTTTAAGAATGTCACATTTTGCAGTGCCCATCCAGTGGAGACATTTGTATCTGAGCTCTGTCTGTCTGGGCTGCTCTGAACATTATGGATGTGTTGCTGCTGTCTTTGCGGAGTGGATGAAAGTGTTTGTGGTAAAATGTAATCAAGTGGAAAATTGCAGTGCATATAAACACATATGGCACTCAATGACTGGGCATTAGGCACAGTGACTGCAGGCAAAAAAAAATTTATCTGTAAACGTTTCGCAGCAAGTTTCAAAATCTTAAAGAACAATAAGATATTAGCAATTTAATGGGGTGATTCAGCGAGGCAGTGATCCTTAGGTTGGGAGAACAAGGATGCATGCAGCTGCTGTGACGGGAGTGGTTGGGATTACTCAGCCAAACTCAACAAGCCCTGTCTCCCAGCACGAGACAGCTGCCAAAGGTTTCCTCCACATGGCAATGTGGCTGTGCTTGGAGAGGAGAGAGCCAGGAGGTGGCTCATGAACCTTACCAATGCCACCTTCCAGCCCCCTCCAAGAACCTGCTGTTTACAGCAGCATTTGGAAGAGGTTGTGTGTAGTCAATGAGGCAGAACTGATGGGCGAGGTGGATCAGGCCTGGCTCGGGTCAGGAGCTGTGAAGGCACTGCAGGTCAGCGGCTGCCTTGGCCTCCCAGAAAGGGAGAGCCGGGTCTTGTTCATCTCCTGTGCCTTCAGGCTCCATCTGCTTATGCTGCCCAGGATAGCACCTTTCCAGCTACTGCAGAAAACACAGCAGTCCAAATCCTTCCTCAGGGCAACTATTTTGCACCTTGCCAAGGAGCTCTGTCATCTACTGGAACTGCACTTGGATCTTGCACATCTAAAACCATGGGACTCACTGCCTGAGCAAGGCATCTGTCTCCAAACATCTTGCTTTGATCCCACCACTTACAGAGAACATGCCAGCATGTGAAAATTATTTTTTCCTAAGTGACAAAAGTAACAGAAAAGTTTTTTCTTCTCGTGCCACATGCTGACTCCCCTTTTTCTGACAGGAAAAAAGTTACCTGTGAGTAGGGGGAGGAAAGCACCTTGCCAGTGCCAACTGGCTGTACCTTTCCCAAAGGACACAGGAAAGTAGCTTGAATACTAGGAGGAATATAGCTTTGGTGGCTCAACTGACTGCCCTGAGGTCCTGGATCTGGGAGCCAAAATTGCACAGCAATTAATGGGAAAACAGCTTCTGAAGGAATAAAGAGGGCACCAACTAAGAAAACCAAGGATATTGGCAATTTGACCCAGCAAAGCCTGGCTGATTCCAATCCTCTCTGGGGAGAAATCTTCTCAAACGAACCCGTGAGTAAGATCTGCCCAAGTGAAATAAAAATAAACAAAATCAGTGTTTCTTGGCCATAAGTGGCTGCTTTCCAGGAGTTTGAGGAACACAGCAGAGCCCAAAGCTGATGCAAGTAGGAGCAGTACGTTGTCTTCAGCTCTCTGCACGGGATCTTTAATTTTCAGACTGGTTCATATAAAACCATGAGAACATGCCTTTTCTTGTATTTGATCCTGCAAATGGAGACCCAAGTACCTGGATCATTAACAAAGTATAACTTGGGTGAGATTACAGGCAGGCATGTGATGGTGTCCTTGGCTTCATCTAGCAGACTGCCTAGAGCTGGATTTTGGTAAGACAACATGCCTGCCTCATTTGCATATTCAACTCTGAATAAAATTGGTGAAAATAATGGTGGGAGAAGCTTTGAATGAATTGTTATTAAATAAAGCTTATTTCCAGTATATGTTTTTATCCATTTAAGAAATTCTTGCCTTTAATCTTATCTCTTTAAATGTGGTATACCAGAAAGAAAACTTGTATTTCTTGCCTTGTGTCACCTGCTCGTTTAGGCAGTTGTGGTGCTTACATCTGTAAGCATTCTTGCTCTTTCTGATACGTAAGTACCACAGGGAAGTCACAGAACTAGGAAATCAAGCTCATAAGGCATGTCTAACACTACTGAGTACAGATACATTTACCTACAGAATTCCCCTGTCTTTATAACAATCAGATGAAGCCAGCCCTCTAAGGATTGTCCAGAAAACTCACAAAGCTCTCTACTGTGGTCATTTTTGAATGTGAAGTTCTCAAGACTTGTCCCTTTTCAAAGGCTCTGCATTTGCTTGAGCTAGCTTCCTGCCTGTTCTACTCTCTGCTTTACAACCTATGGACTGTAGCTTGTTGCCAGCTTCCTATTTTCTCTGGGTATTTCCATGCTCCTGCAGCACTAAACTCAGTGGATTTGAGTCTCTGGCCCTCAGATGAAAGAAGGGGTTACTAATCCCTGTCCTTTGCCAACTTGATGTCATTAGTCTGCACATAGATCTGGAGGCAGAGGTCTCCTAGACTGTGTACCTGTGGTGTTCAGAGCAGCAGTCTTTACCTACTTACCTACCTACCTACCTCAGCCTTTTGCTGAGAACAGCAGCTCTTACTTCCTGCCAGCTGAGAGAGAGGATGATGTCTGCTGGGTTTTGGGCAGAGCTGTAATGCCCAATTTCCATGGGGAAGGGCAGGACTAAAAAACAGTAAGGCTTTCCCTTTCTGGATACACTGATATCATCATAGAGGGCTTCTTTCTGCCCTCTTCTCTGTCCATCCATAAATCCTCTTGTGAACCTTGCGTGCATGGTGCTAGATGAAAACATCCTCAGGACATGTGGACTACTCGAACCTCCCCACTCTGGTTTGTGTTTGCTTCAAGTTCCCTGGATTTCAGATGCATCAAGGGTAATTTCATTCATCCTGCCCTAGAGCTGGGGTCAGATCAGGCAGGAAGCCTGTGGATGAAGGGAACAGAGCTGTGGCCCAGGGTTGAGGGGGTTCAAGTGCAGATGGAAGTAAATATGTGATGACTGGATTTTCTTGGAAGTATTTATTATGGTGTGTTTGCCTGACACCTAGATAGAGGTCTCTGGCATCAGAGGCAGCTTCTAGGTGAGCTCTCAGTCATGGAACTGCCCTCCAGCATGAGCCACAGGCTGAGGCAGGACCCTGCACTTGTGAGCTGATGTGTACCAGTTTCCCCAGGGAATTGCTGGGAAAATGTGGGTGTAGCTGGGAGAGCCTTTGCTGAGCTGCTGACATACAGGAGGTGCTTCTGAGGAACACTAAGAGAGGGAGGGCCTTATGGTTCCCAGTGGACAACTGGCATCTGCCCTGGCCCTGAAGGTCCTGCCTGCATTGGCAGCTGCTTCTGTCCCCAGGGATTACAGTACAGTTGCTGTCACCCTGATGAAGATGCACATGGATCTGCCTTCTGTCTTATGATCCCGGGAGGGGAGAAAGTCCATGAGCGATTAATTGTGTGAGAGACTTTGTAACTAGCTGCTGAACCAGAAGACTTCTCTTTTTGAGTAGGTACAGTCACCTCCACTGCTCCTATGACTCAAACACTTCTCTTAGACAGGCAGCTGATGGTGGTGCCTTTTACGCAGCTCAAGGACAGAAAAATGCTCCTCAGCAAACTTTATTTGCTTGCTGTAGCAGGTGGTTTGATGCTCAATAGGCAAACTGGAGATGGTAGGGTTGATAGAGTTCATGTGCTGGCTATTGCTATGACAGATTATGAAACCACCTGAGTCGCTTGTCCCATTGTCCCCACCCACATGGACGCTATGGTACTTAGCCAAGTCTGGCTGTCACACCTGAAAGAGCTGTGCAGCTCAAGCACAGCCAGGGAGAGATTCTAAGTCAAAAAGCAGCTGTTCAGTCACTTGGTGTAAGCTGGTGGGTAACTGAGGGAATTCTCCCTGTTTCTTTTGTCTAAACCCCTCCTTCCCAAAAGGCCTTCTGTCAGGGTTTGAAGGCACTGGGACAGAAAATCTACTGCTGCTCTGAAGAATTTGCTCCAGAGGTGAAAGGCTCCCATCACTTCATATAAAACCCATTTCTGAACCCCATTTTTGACTGAAATTTGTCTGCATTTACTGTAGGTTCTTTTCTTTCTCTGTCAGCATCTGAAACTTGTATGGAAAGGGCCACACTCCCCTGGCCCCCAATACTCAAGCTGCCTTTGACCTCTGGGTGCTGCTCCAGCTGCTCTGCTGATTTTTGGTTTATTTGGGCTGCAGCTGCCCTTGCTGAACAGCAGCCAGACCTTGCTGGTTGGCCTGGCCCGTCCTGCAGGAGGATCTGCCATCAGGCCAGCTGCTGCCTTTTCTGTACCTGCAGTCTCTGATGCTATGATGACAACGTGCCTTTCCTAAAGTGACTCTCCAGGTCTGCAAGGGAGGACTTCGCTCCTCAGGAGCGGCTGTGATGAGCTCTCTCTTGGTGCAGTGGCCAAGGCATTGCTGTACAGCTGTCAGAACCTCTCGCTCCTTGCCCAGCAGGACAGAGCTGATGCTGATGCCTGCTGATGTTGGGATTGCCTCCCGCATCCAAGAGACTGGATTGTTGTTGCTGGTTTATTAGATGTTGCCCTGGAAAGGTTTTGTCAAATACCCAAGGCACAACCAGACCAACACTGCCCAGCTGTTTCCAGGCACTGGACAAAGTGTATCTACCTGATGCTGGTTGGGTCTGCAAATGCCCATTCACACTGGGACGACAAAAAAGCAGGGGTGGGTGGGCAAATTCCCATGGTGTGGCTCTGCATGAGGGTTACAGTGAAGGGAGGGGTGGCTGCGGTGGAAAATGAAAGCCCCAGGATCTGACAGTGGCAGTGCTTTCCAAGTGCTTAAAGGCAGATGAATAATCGATTGGTGAACAAATAGAGAGCCATCCTGTGCGTCCAAAAGAGGAGAGCTCAGATCCAAAGGGGCCGGGATTTGAAGTGTCCGGACCACGGTGATCAATTCGGGGACAGTGGTATTGATGGAGATGTCTGCGGTAAGTTGAGGGGGAGAGCAATGAAAAAGCCTGGCTAAAATAAAGGCAGATAGACAAAACCAACCTCTCCCCTAGTAGGAAAGCCGGCGACNGCCGCGCGGATGCTCTCGGCCCAGCCGCTGCAGCGACTTCAGGCTGAGCTCTCAGCGGGGTCAAAAACCTGATTCTGAACTGAGACACCTTAGGAGCTTTTTTTTTCCCGTGAAAATCTCCCCTGGCACAGAGCCCTCCTGTTAGATACACCAGGCATGAATCTGAATCCAGTTTCAGCCTCAGTTTGGAACTTATCTGCTAGACTTGGGTTGGACTTGCCTCTTCTCGACCATTCCTGGAGTTTCTGGGGATGTACGTGGGACCAGGTGCCTACACCTGAACACCAGCGTTAGGAAGGATGCTGTCTGCTGTGCTAGATGTGTACAAGTACAAGCATATGGTACAAGTCATATTTTCATTGTGCCACATGTGTTGTCATACACCAACACAAACCAAACCTGCTGAGGTCTGTGTGTACTCTAGTCACACAGCCAGGAGATCTTGTATATGTGAACTCTAATTTTGGTTACTCCCATTTTCCTTTCTTCCTGCCCCTCTCCCCCAATATCACAAAACAAAAGAAAAATTCTCCCCTGTTTAATCCGATTTCCTAGCAGATAAATCAAATCCAGACCTGTTTTCCACGGTTTGCATTGCTTTGTTTCTTTGCCCCACTGGCTTCTTTTATCTTTCTCTGCACTGGAAATAACACCGGAGTGAGTGTATCTCACCTCCGCTTGGAAGAAGCTTCCAGTACCTCTCTGTACTCACAGCAATGGAACAGCCCCAGCAGCCTGTGGCCACACTGGCCTCAGCTGTGATGTCTGCCAGTCCACAGGAAAGGCAGAGGGACAGATGACAGAGGGACCCCTTCCGAAGTGGTGATGCTCTAACTCCTGTGCTCACTGTTTCTGGTGCAGGGGGGTCTTGTTCTGCACCCTTTTTTACACCACCAGCAGGGTTGGGACTGGGTGCTGGGGCCCCTCTCAGTGCTCCCCGCCCCACTTCCCTCGGCCCAGGCCCAACCGGAGAGCTACCTGCCTTTTTCGCCTTGCTCGTCCTCCCGGCAGGGAAGGGAAGAACCTGTACATCGGCTCTCTGCAGGGAAGGCGCGGCGGGGGAGCCAAGGGACCGGCGCGGCTGCGGGGCTGCAATGAGCGCTCTGGACCCACGAGGGCAGCAGAACACTGCGGGAGAAGCGGGCTCAGCCCGGGGCCTGCGTGACAAAAGGGACCCCGACTCGGGGTCCTTCACAGGCAGCGGGGTCCGGGACTGCTGCCTGGGTCGCTCAGAAGATGCTGCGGAAGAGGTCAGGCACACTGCCCGCCTAGGGAAGGAAGGACCCATCTCTGTCCCCTCTTGGGACCAGGGCTTGCCCTAGGCTTGCCAGGGGTCTGAGACTTCGGGGAAGACATTCATGGGAACGGGGCTGTGCCCCAGGCAGATGCCGAGGGGATGGATCTAGAAATGCACATCATTACATGCCTGTGTCCTTGCCCTGGTGTCAGCTGGAGCACTTCTGGGTCTGCCCTATGCTTGGCCGCCTTTGCAGAGGAGGTCTGTCCCGGGAAACACATTGGAAAGGAATCTGTTTTGGTGGTTTTCTCTGCATCTGCATGCCAGGGCTCTGTACATGGTTCACCAAGCATCACAACTGTATTTCTCGTGGCTCAGAGAAGATTGAATGCCGTTTTCAGTGCACCTAAGGTGGAGAGCATCCTGACTCTGGGCAGGTGGTGTGGTCAGTGGCTGAACTTACGCCTTCCTCTTCTCCCAGCAGAGGAAAAGCCCCTCAGGTGGAAACGACTGAGTCAAGGATGTGTTTAATACCCCAGTAGAGCCACAGAGCTCTGGTTCCCCAATGCTCCTGAGATGTGGGGATGCCAGTGGCTAAGGTGAGCACTGACCTAGTGCTTTGCATGCAAATGCAAAGCCCTGAATAAAGCAAATGCTGTGAAGAGCTTACACCTTTTCCCCTGCTAGTTACATACCTACCACTGCAGCCAAGCCATACTGTGCTCAGAGAGCACAGCCAGACACTGCCATTCCAGACCTCTGCTCACCAAGTCTGTGCTCCTAGCCCTTCTCTGCAGCCCCCTCCCTTTCCCTTCTTGCCAATCCTCTTGTACTGTATTCTTGGCAAGGGTGCTGGCTCTCAGCCCCTGCACCTCATGTGCCCTATTGATAGCTGGTAATTTATGTAAATCTCCTAATATATGGATTCTGGGATCAGGACAGGGGGTTTGTGTGTGAGATGAGATTAATATGTTTGCAGATTCTCTCTGCAAAGAGAATGAGAGAAGCAGGCAGGGTTGGGATGCTCGCCCTAGGTCTCTATTAGTACCTCTGTGTGCACTCACCATGCTCAATCTCTGCCTTCACGTGGCTGGTGGTGCAGGGGACTCTCCCGGCTTTGGCCACCCTGGTCACCCATAGCCAGCCTTTGGCCCATCTGCCTGGGACTGCCCATTTCTGGGTGCCCACAATGTGCCTGGTAGTGGTTTCTGCCTCTGCTCCACCAAAGTTTCAGCATCTCCAGAAGGTGGCCAGGCTGAGCTGTGACAGGGACTGCTGCTGCTGCAGGATTGTGTGGGCCCCTGAAAATGCTGGAAAACTGTGGTTCAGCTTTATTCTTGCTGTGACAGTTCAGGACAAGGGAGGCTGCCTGTAGCCCCTGTCCTCATGTGCAGCTGGGGATCAGCCCTTCCTGCTCCAGGTCAAACTCAGTGATAAGTGGTGCAAGCAGCAGGGCATAGGCTGGGGGCGACCAGTGTGACAGAGGGGTGGCAGGGTACAGGGCCCTGGGCAGGGGGAAGATGGTGATGCCAGTTTTGATAGACACACTGGCTGACATGCTGTGCCCCGGCTGAAGGATTCGGCAGTGGGCTGCCATGTGCCCCTGTCCTGTCTCTCCTGAGGACTGCAGTCTCTCAGGTGAGAAGTGCTACATGTACACCCAGCCCTGGTCAGGGTGTGTGCCTTATCTGTACACATCTCCTGGCCTGGCAGCAGCACCTGGCTGCCTGGGCTCAGCCTGGATGGGAAGGCAGAGCCCACCAAAGCATGGTGGAGGCCAAGAGAAGTTAGGGCACAGGGGGAGTAGGTGGCAGGGAAGGAATCCACCCTCTGATTCAGATGTTCCTGAGGAGTTCCCATTCTATACCCGACATTTAGAAACCAGGAATCCTGCTGATGGATAGGATTTGATGTGATGGAGTATATTTCACACTGTGTCATTTATCCTGGTGCTGCCTCATGTGAAATGTCAGCCGTCGAGGAGGCTTTTCTGATCGCTCTTTGAAGTACTGGTTTCTGATGAACTCAGGAGAAAGATGCTGTTACCAACGTAGGTCAGGAACCAGGAGTGAAAACAACTTTTCTCCTCTCTGTGTACGGTCCCTTAGTAGGACCTGCCAGATCAACCTGACTTTTTGAGGGTCACAGTGGGGGTCCTGATGCCCCTCCTGCTCCTGGTGTATCCCTCCTCGTTTTGGGACCATACAAACCCCTTCCTTCCACTCCATATCTCTCTGACAGCACCCTGTCTCACGCTCCCTCTCCCCGCCTGTGTCTGGATTTGCTCCCAATACTCTTTTTAGCCTTTGGAGGAATATTTTCAAGTCTCCTGGGGTTGCTGCTGTTGACAATGGAAATCTATTGTGTTTTATGTGCCTGGAAAATGAATTTCCATGTCAGAAGAGGAGAGCAATTACCACAAGCAAGAGAGATCAAATTGGGTCTTTAAAAAGAAAATAAAGTTCAGATCTTATCTGATTAATGAGATTTCTTCCAAACCTTAACAAATCTTAATTACAGTGACTCTGCTGGAAGGGATGAGGTAAAGCTAGGATTGGGGGCTATCTAAACAGAACCGCTCTCTTCTGAGCTAGAGTACATCCCTGCATGAAAGCAGCAGGGACAGCCATTGACTGTGGAAAGCTGCTCAGCTGGAAATCAGCAAGGCAGGATTCTCCATGGAGCCTGAGCAGCTCCTTCCCCAAAGGCTGGCAGTGCTGGGGGAGAATCCCACCAGCCCCGACCAGCAGTGAGCCCTCTGCTTTGCTCTGCCCCAGATCCTGGCATCCTTTTTGCTCCAGATTCCCCTGCTTCTACAAATTTTTCACTTTTTAATTTTTTTCCTTTTCTATAATAAAAAAAAAATTATTCAATTGCTGAGGATTTTTGTTCTCCCTTTCTCAATTTTTAAAAAAGAAGCCTCCTGCTTAAAAATAAGCTGAGGGGAGCTAAGTTGTTTATTCAGTTTAAGCTCACAAAACATTTTCTGATGATTTGACTGGGTCGCCTGCATAACACAGAACAGAGATTGTTCCCCTGCTACCCCTTTACTGAACACAATAACTTTCTTCCTGAAAGAATAAAAGTCTTGAGCGGAAGATGTTGAGAAAGGAAAACTCTAGTCCTTCCCGTAACAGCTGCTCTGATGGTTAATCACCCTGACTTCCTTGGACAAAGTGAAACAAAATTTTAAAAGGTCCAGTACTTTATTCTTAATTGGACTAGTTTGGCTTCAGCATTTATCCATTGGCTCTAGTTACAGATTTCTCTGGCAGATTAAAGAGTTTTTTAATACCTGGTATTTCTTCCTTAGGAAGAAATTTATATACAGGAAGCAAGTCACCTCTTAATCCTTTTAATAGACTAAATAAATGGTTCTCTTTGGATCCTTGGTGTAGTGCATTTCCCCCCCAGTTTTCGGTAATGTTTGGGGTTCTTCTATCCTGTTACCAGAATACAAGATGAGATAGAAACAAGGGGACACAGGAATGAGTCCAAACCACTAGAAAATCAGACAGCCAAATCTTCCCTTCTTTTTGTCTCAATGTGCATGAACACATTGTTTCCCTTCACATTATCTTTGGAACAAATTTGGGAAAATATCACTCATCTGAAAGATATTTTCTCAATCTCTACGATTATAGACTAATCATTAATAGCTATAACCAGAGATAGAACTGGCTGTCAGCATCCGAGTGAGGGGTAAAATGACAGCAAATCGGTGTATTTAGGTAGATGTAGATTTTCAGGGTGTTGGTGGGATTTGCAGGAGGGTTTGTGGAGCATCCCCTCTCTGTGGCACACGGCAGAGCCGGGGAGTGAACGGGCTGCAACAGGAGCTCCCCGGCCAGCTCTGGGAAGGAGGCAGCCCCAGAAGCTGAAGTCGTGCAAGGGAGCCAGACACAGCAGAATCTGAGAAGGAGGAAAATCAGGCAGCTACCAATGATGTACATACATGCTCTAAAAACTTTCTACTGTTGGACTTCTAGGATCAGCACCTAGTGTGTTTGCAGCTTAAACTGCTAGGCACAAATTCTGCTTCTGTTCCTGATATATTCACCAAGATTTCACCCTCTCCTCTCAATCCAGCAAAGTTTCAAAATGTGTGAATAATTTGAATTACTTTTGCCTCATTTCCACTGCCTGATAAGATTCTCATCTGCCTGTCTTGTTTGCCTGATTTATGAAGGTTTGGGTTTTTTAGGCATGGCTTCTGTTTTTACTGAGGAAGAAAATTTTTTTCTTACAATGAATTTTGGGTTTACTGTCAGCTTTCTCCTCATGGCCCTGACTTGGTGGACTGCCTCTGCAGTTACTCCACTTCAAGCATATGCTTAAATCTTCTCAGAAGAAATAATCTTGGGCACAGAATTAAAACCAAGTATTTTCATAAATTGAGAGTCAGATCTTCAGCACATATCTAGTTTTGTTTCGCTCCTAGCTGTGATTACATTTGCAACTTTTAATTTCTTTCAGGATAGTGAATGGGAGAGGAGCAGCCACAAATATATTTAGAGAAACCTGTTGTTTTCTTTCTGTTTCTTTACATTTTACCATGAAAGCTGGTTTTTGAATTTAGAGAAAGGACACTTCTCCCCTAGTACTAACAACATAAACTTTTTAAAAATCACAGAGCAAGCCCTCAAACCAGAAAGATTATAAAAATAACATAGTTGGGATTCTTGTACTGGCTTTCTGTGTTAAGGGGATGCATGCATCACATTTTCAAGCCATTCTCTGCATTGTCCACGGTTAGAAAGTTACTTTTTAATTGAAGGCTGAAATCCTGATTCTAACACATACTCTTTTTCTTCCTGTGCCTCCTTCTTCCCCAAAGTTTGCACATTATTTTTTAGCTTGAGGATCTAATTTCTGCCTGTGATACTGCTCTCCCAAGGCAGTGCCACTGGGTTAGGAGGAAGAAAGCAGACACTGAAGCTCACCAAGCCAGTGTGAATCTACAAGCAGAGCCTGGCTTGACCGTGCCGACTCTTCAAAAATTGTGGGCTTGATCCCTATTCACCTTTCACAGTTGCAAAACTGGCTTAAAAATCACAATGTAAAAAAAAAAAAAAAAAAAAAAAAAAAAAAAAAAAAAAAAAAAGGGAATTAGCAAGTGGCTTCTTTTCTGATGCCATTGTGTTGTGGAACAGCAGGCCAGCTTTCAAGCTTTTTGCTGCATCCACAACAAATAGTTATTTCTTAAGAAAAAGGATTAAAAAAGTCTGCTCAGAGCTTTGCATATAATCCTATGACTCCAGGACCCAAGGCTTTGAGTAATATCAAAATCGAAATAAATTCTCCCTGTGAGAATCATAAGAATCTGCCAAATTAGTTCACAGGGGTAAACAAACAGCCAAATATTAGTATTCTACACTAAGAGCTAAATCCTATAAGTGGGGCCAGGGTTGCACATGGATTATCCTTTTATAGTTCAGGCATGGATTTACCAAGGGGATTATAGGCCATCCCCTCCCCACCCTCCCTTCCTCCCCTCCATCCCTGGCGTTGCCCAGTGCTGCACACTCCCACTGCACCGTAGAGTTCCTCCCACTGCCCAACACCCTTCCCTGGCCACAGTGATGCATCTGCCCCCTTGCTTTTCCACCCCGAGCACCCTGGGAGCAGTCACCCCCTTCTCAAGACGACAAAGGCAGGACTGGGAGCAATGCAGAAGTCAGTTAGTCCCAGGTCCTGAATGGGTGCAGCACTCCTGGGGGATGGGGGATTAGTCCCCAGATGTCCCAACCTCCTTTCTTCTTGCCACTACTCTGCCTTACCCGATGCTGTTTCCTGAACAGGGATAATGACAATTCAAACTGACACCCTGCTTCAGTTTTCCTTCCCTACTGGTCTGCTACTGCAGTCCTGATGGCTTGTCACTCTTAATATCCTGCACATCCTGCACACTTCCACTGAGTCCCTCGGAGTGTCGGAAGGCTTTGATTGCACCCAGGGTAGCTTGCATGATGCTGAAGTGCCACATACTTACAGATTTGATGAACTTATTCCTTCCTTGACTCTTTTTCCCTACTGTATGCACCTACATATGTGCAGGTGCATGTACAATCACACACATACCTTTTATTATCAAGGTAAACGGGTATTTTTAAGTGGAATTTTGCTACTTCTTCTAGGCAGAAACAATTCTGCAACATCATTTGTTTGCTCTGATATTTTTATTTGTGCATTTTATAGATTATTACTATTATATAAAAGTGCCCAGTGCTTTACGAGACACAAAATACAGATAATCTCTGTCATGAAGAGTGCACAATCTAAACAAAACAGACAACATAGACAGGGCTCCCAGAGAGGCACAGAGGAGTGAAGATGAGTCTTGTTTCGGTTTTGTAAATATACTGCTAACATTATTGGACAAGAGATAGACATGTTTTCTTCTTCTTCCGCTTCCATCCTCCCATTTATTAATGCTTCCCTCTCATTCACACAATAGAATTATGATGCAACATGAAATAAAGCCTGGTTTAGGCTGCTGGCCCCAATTCAACAACCCTGAATCCCAACCTTGCTCCCTGGTGCTCACGTGCTTAAGATTTCTCTGGATTGGTGCCTTAGATCATGCAGTCTATTGACAGCTGCCCTTTTGCTTACAAATGAAACCGACCCTAGATCAATAAGAAAAAAGCGTTATTCTCTTCACCTGTTTAATGCCACGGCTATGGGTTGCTGTGAGATTTGTAAACAAGATGATGTCTACAGGGAAAGCTGTAAGACAAAGAACACCCCTAGCAAAGGGAGTGGGTGTTCTGTGTTTACATACAAATCACCTACTGGGGCTTTTTTCAGTGGGCCCCAGAAATTTGCCGTGTGGACTGACAAGCAGGGGCTGTTTATTGTCTAGTGGTCCTCTGCCTGATGCACAGACCCAGCACTTTAAAAGGGCACTCACAGCTTGATCAGTTTTCATCAAGGCGCATTTTGGAAAGAATCTGCATTTGGGTAAGGGGCATTTCTAAAATAATTTTTATGATTCTCTCTTTTTTTNTTTTTTGCTTCCTTCCTCCACACCCATACTTACCTCTCCTCCTAATAATTTAAAGGATTTGAGGCTAATAAGAGCAATAGAATTCTATGACTCAGAGATTCTATGACTCAGAGAAAATCATGTATGTAGTCCTGGACAAAGGCAGTGGAAAAGGGGTTAAAGTCGGTGCCCAACCACATCAGGTACAGGTCCCCGGAGTAGAAGAACTGTCTGGCTGCAAGGGGCTCACCTGGCACTTGGCTGACAGATTTGATTGCATTGTGACCCAGATCCAATGGATATCTTCTCTGGCTCAGATTCCTATTTGGAAGATAGAGATGCATTGTGCAGTTAGGGAAGTTCATGTGCAAAAGAAAATTGAACATCAGTTGAGATGCTCTGCACATGTTTCTCATCTCAGCATACTTAGTTACTCAGACTTCACATTTCCTGGGTAGTGTCTGGAGGGACTTCCCCTCAGGCATCAGTTACAGAGGTTTGGAGGACTGGGGAAGGTGCTAGGAGAGCCACCGCGGGTATCCCTAAGTGGGAGGAGGACACTTCAGGAAGGTACACTGGAAAATGCAGAGATGAAGCCAGGATGTTCCCTCTTGAACTCACTGAGCGAGACACTGCAAGGCTGAAGGGCTGACTGGGGAGGTGTGAATGCTGGCCACAACGGTGGTTCTGCACTGGCCTTGGACCAGTCACTTACCCCTCCGTGCCCTCTTTCCTTTTTGTTGCCTGTGCCGTTGGTCAGCATTCTGGGGGCGGCAAGTCCTCTCCTTTGGCCATTTATAGTGCTTGATTGCTACTGAAACAGCCGGCACATCTGTGGCCCAAGGTCCCCTCCCTCCTCCTCCAAGCAGAGCACAGTGGGTCGCATTGCTGGCATGCCATGGCGATGATTCAAACCCTACAGATGACCCACATTTGCTTCTGCACCTAAGTTGTGTCCAGCATCAGACCAGTCACTTTGGCAGGGGGCTTTGGCTACTGCCCCAGCAAGTTAGATCTTAGACCCTGTTGGTCTGATGCTGAAACTGGGGCCTTCTCCCTGGGGGTATCTACACTGTCCTGGCTAACCCGGCTGACTGTTGTTTTTACCAATGCACAGTTTCATTCCCAGCACATTCTTCTTCTGAAACTGATACATCAGTTTTAATTAGTTAGGTTTTCTTTTTCTGTCTAGAGGAGCCTCCTGCCTTCAAAGACCAACTTTCAAACATTAACTCATCTAAATGTTTCCCCCCCCACCACATGAACCCCTCCCTATCCTGCGTTGTAAATTAAGTCCAGTCCTGTCCTTTTAGCAGGCGGGTACTTAATGTGATAAATTCAGCTTAGTGTCTTCTTAAGTGTGTGCATGAGTGTGTGTTTATCTGCGTGTATGTATGGGTGCGCCCACGTGTGTGTGTAAAGAAGGAACAAAATAAAGTTGTATCAAGCCATAAATTACGCCTCTACCCTCATGAATTGCTAAGGAAAAGCTCAATTTTTGGACTTTTCTTTCAACTAAATGAGATAATTAATGTAAGAGGGGAAAAAAAGGGGGGAGACTTTCCTCCTCCCTGGAGCCCTTAGCCTTGATGTTTGGCTATGAAACGCCAAGGTTGCAGTGGGGTGGAGATCTCAGTTCTGGAGTGGGGGGAAACAGTGAAGGAGACAGAGATCTGGGAGGGTGGGGGTCATGGGGGCGGGCGAATGTTTTCATTTTGCCAGGGCCGTGGGAGGGACTGTAATGCGGGCTGTGACCCTATTTAATAAAATGGCTAGGAAAGCAAGGGGCCAGAAGGGGGGGCGAGAGGGAGACACAGTGGCTGGGGTTGGCAGGAGACTGTCATGAGATGAAAGTGTCCCTTCGTCCATTCCTTTCCTCCCTCTCTGCTGTCAGCACTTTTTAATGTCAAACAGTGTGAGTGGTCGATGGGGTTAGCTTCTGTCTCCTCATATGTACTTTTTTTTCACTTTCCCCAGAGCCTCAGCCAGATGAATTCACTGCTTGGGAGCAACTGGAGAGCGGTGCAGGTGGTCCTGCAGGCGTCCTTTTCACTAGGACCTTGAGCTGAACTTCTTTCAAGTCTTTCTCTGAGGCAAAAGCTTGTCAGGGAATGTCTCCTTTCTGCCCTGCCACCCTCAAGTCCTAGACCACCCTGGGTGTAAAGCTGGTCTTACAAAGCTTCCCCTGAGACCAGTGTGGGCATCACACAGTGAATCCTGTCCCACATGATAATCCAGTCCCTGCACACTGTGCTGAAATTTAGGGAACTTGAGTGTCTCTTTGGTCCCTGCCACCAGTCTGTTGGGAGACCCTTGGTCATGCATCATGCAATACCTCAGCTTCCCTGCCTTTAAAATGGCAGTAATCATCACTACCTCATTTGCAATGAACTTGGAGGTGTATGAAATATACACAGTGAGAAACTGTTGCTTTTATAAGGTGTGATAACCTGTAGGTGAGCTGGTACCACAGAGCCCAAAAATGGCCTGGAACAAGGTGACTGGCCTTGCTGGGACTATGGCCACAGGGCTAGGTCATAAGCAGTGCCACAGTCACTTGCGCATGTGACATCAAGATCTGCACCTCTCTGCTGTGCCTGTGGACCTCGCTTGGCAAGCTCAACAATGATGCGAGTAGGCTAAATTTTGATTGCCCCAGGGTATTTCAGAAGGCCCAGAGGTGCCAGTCCTTGTGGGTAAAGAAAATTCATCTTTGCAGTGAAACTCAGCCACAAGACTCCCAAGAAAAGTGATTTTTGCAGTTTTGCTGATGGGAGCTACCTGATTAAAGTGTGACAAACTGATTGCTTATGTTCATGAGCCTGAGCTGTGCTTTGTTCTGCAGCTGCAGGTGAGGGTACTTTCTGACACTGATGAAATGAAACTATCAGCTTTTTTAAGTTTAAGCTCAGGTAACCCAGCAGAGGCAATTGCACTGTCTGCCATTTGTCCCCATCCTCTCCATAATGCTTAACCTACCTGTCAATGACAGCCATACTTGACACACGGACAGAGACCACTAAACTATTCCATGTCTACAAAATGCGTTTAAATTATTGATGTGGTAAGGAAGCGAGATTCACATTGGTGCCAGCACCAGGACGACTCCATCTTCTCTTCTGGCCAACCACCCCTCCATGCCCAGTGACCAAACAGCACACGGCTTGGAGCCAGTGACAGCACACAGGCTGAGGTTCCCTCTGGGGCAATGGGAGGCACTGGAGGAGAATTTGTCCTCTGCAGTTATTGTAGTGGTGATGGAGGGAGGACAAAGGAATCAAGACACAAAGCTATCAGAAAACACGTTTCACTAGACCTGTCAATCCCAAGACTTGCTTTGAATTCTCTTTTTTATATCCATGGAAAATCCTGTACCTCCTCTCTGGCCTAGCCATTGGGTTGCTTGATTGGGACAACCTAAGGCTGCAAGTCATTTTCTATCTGGAAGGGTGCAGATGGGAGGGAGGGGAAGGGTTTGAGGTGGGCACCTCTTCTGGGTAAGTCAGAGGTCCAGGTGAGCATGGGTGGAAGCTTTGATGCTTTGGCCATGCTGTGGTGGTGTGGGGCAGGGGCAGAGGGGACGGTGCCCATTTCTGGGTGTGCTGTGCGAGGGGCGGGGGAGCTGGGCTGCCTCTCTGCAGCCTGTGGGCACTGCTGTGCTGCTCACAGCAGTGTATGTTTGGTGAGGAGCTTTGGCTGTCTTAAGCACCTTTCGAATACATTGGGCACAGCTCATTGAATCCTTTAACAATCCAGCTCCTGTCTCTTCTCCCCCCTCTTCCCAAGAGCCAGTGCCTTTTTTCAAGAAACGGCAACAATGCCTGTGTCCCATGCTCCTGTGGGCTCTGTCCCTATCCTTCCCATCCACAGACTGTCTCCCCTTGCTGCCCCATGACACAGGGCCCCCTCTGAACAGAGGATTTTGTTGCTGGCAAATGGTTCCTTGCTGGTGAGGATTTTCCAGAATTCAGCACTTCCTAGGCCCTACTCCTGCATGGAGAGAGCTAGTTAATGAGCCATTAACAAAAGGAAGGGAATTCTCTGGTGGCTGCAAGCAACAATAGCAACAAAATAACCCAAAAACAACAAAGCATACCCAAGAAAAATGCACCAAACATCAGGAGGAGTTTCAGGGAAAGGAGAAGGAAAGAAACAAAAGAAATCCAGAGAGATGTGATTGTAATAGCTTGGTTAAAAACCCAATCCTCCGTAAAGTAACAGCCTTCTCTGGTGGAGAGAAGGGTTCAGACTTGACTCACTCAGTCCCAACAGCTACTCTTCCCCCTGCTCTCTACAGCCCTGTCCCAAAATTCTCACTCTGGACTGGGTGCACAGCAGAAGGACAGTGAGGAATGGTGCCTTGGGACACAGCATGTCTGCCCAGGGTCGTGGCCCAGGTCTAGGAAAGGTAGGAGGCTGTGTAGGAGGGATGGGGAAAGGAGTGGATACAGGCTCTGGAATGTGGGTAGTCAGGGAGAGAGTCCTCTTTGGAGAATGCATGGATGTGTTAGAGCTTGGGGAGTGAGAAAATGGGGAGCAGGGATGCTGAGGGTGTGCAGATGCAGGGGTTTGAAAATGAAGCAATGCAGGAGCAGACTTGTTACATGCAGTAGCCACAATGTCCCTGAGCTAGCTCATGTCAATGGCTTGTAAACCTTTAATGGCCTACCTGGAGAGTTGAGCTGCGTACCCAATAAAGCTCTCTGGGCAGAGAATGAGCACTCACTTGGGAATTAGACCCATGTTGCTAAAATGAGGCACTTGTCTCACTAGCACATGCTGGGGAGAAGCTCTTTGGCAGTAGGATTGCAGTTGGATTGCCCAGGTGATCCCCAGGCTGCCTGCAACCTCCAGCACTGCTGCAGCACCGACAGTGCAAGTCATTCTTTCCAGAACTGCATACACGTTTTCACTGTTCTCATTGCAAACTTACTTGCTTTGCTCTCCAGCTAAATACTTCGCACCTGGAAACATGCACTTGAATGCCATTTTGGTGGTGCTTGCTGGTTGGAAATCAATATTCATTTACTTGTGCATGTAAATACAGAAATGTATTTATAAGTTTCAGATCAGTTGCAAACACATGCAAATTCTGTACATAAATTCTCACTCATTTATGTAATCTGTTCAGTAATATCATTAAAGAGAGCACATCTACTGCCTGACTAGAGTTGCATTTGCAATGTGCTGAGATCAGCTGTGCCTATTCCCGTAACACACTCCCTTGCCCATGCAGCTCCCAGCAGTGGGTGATGCTCTGGCTCCAGGTATCTTCTACTCTTTCCCTGTGATGTGCTACTACTTTTTTCAAGGACTTGGGGTTTGGGTGTTTTTTTCTTTTTTTTTTTTCTGTTTTTTTTTGCGGGGGGGTTGTGGGTTTTTTGTTTTGTTTTTGTTTGTTTTGGTGTTTGGTTTTTTTGTTTGTTTGTTTGTTTTGTATGTGTGTGTGTCTTTTTAGCACAAGCAGGTTTGAGTTATTCTGAGGTTTGTGGCATAGGGAGGGAATTGTGGTTTCTTTTGGACTATACACCTGCTGCAAAGTGATTGCAAATGCACTGGACTTGATTGCATAGCTGGTCTCCTCCAGTCTTGTGTCTCTCCAGCTACAGATCACAAGAAGAGCAGGAATTATTTACAATTCTACAAAAAAGAAACATGGTCAAGCAAGGAATCATTAAAATACACTTTTAACAAGACATGGTGTGTGTATTTCTCAGAGTTGTCATTTGAGAACTGCCCACTAAATTACCGCTCAGAGAAGTAACTCTGAGTGAAAGGAAAAATCATGTGGTTAAACATATTGTATGTCAGTGCTGAGAAAATCATTAACATATATATGCTGTAGAGAAGAGAATGCACCAGCTAAAGTCTATCAATAAAGATATACCACATTTTATGATACTGGAATTAAAGAGACCTGATAGAAAAATATCACACTTGTTTTATTAAAAAATATGATCTTGTCAAAGCAGTTTCCTTTCCAGGATAAATGAAACTCAGCCATATCAATATTACTGATTTTAAATTGTTATTTTTAACCTCAATGCTTTATTATTTATAATTATTTAATAATTCCAGAAAATGTGAATTGGTTAAACCCCTAATTTCTTGTTAAGCCATTTTGACTATTAAAAATACTACAAAAGCAATCCTCAAAAAAGGCATTGCATTTTAAAGGCACTACAATATATTCCATAACATTGCCACTTTTCATATCAAAATGTTTCTGAAGAAGGCTTTCAGTTCAGTGAATAGTCCTGCATTTAAATTTGTAAAATAAAGCACACAGGAACTAAGACTCTTCCTTGTATGTACCTAAGGTGGAGGAAAGTGTGCACTGTGTTGAATTATTTGATAGGTAATATATGTTTATAGCCGGTGACAGAGTTTTACCCCAGGGCAGAATTAAGGCTAAATATTCATTTTTGGAATTTTTATTTCCTGTTGGAGGGGAGTCTGCATTGCATGATCAGAAATCTTTGCATTTGTTTCCTACACTATTTTAAAAAAAGGAAAAATGAAACAAAGATGAACAGAAGCAAATAAAACTCAAGAGAAAGCACATGCTGATGGTGTGGTTTGCAACAAAAAGGAACCACTTCAGTCAGTCTTTATTAGGTCTAGATACTCAAGGATGTGCCTATGGTAAAAACTTCAGGGTGATTACTTAGCCCAAGGAGAGGTACAACAGTCCTTGCTTACAGAAAGCTGGAGTTCTCTCCGCTAGCTGTGGTAGGTCCAAGATTGAGTTCACAATAATGTATCTCTATATAGGGCATATTGGTATTAAAATAACTGTCTTGCAGGTATGTTTTATTGTGCTGTGGATACACAAGATCTTTGTTGCATACATGCTGGCTCAGTTTTTCTGAGCTGAGGACATGAATCATCCTCCAAACTGCCATCAGAGTTGATGAGAACTGGGCGCCTATTTGACTTAGATGTCTCAGTCGATGGAAGTAGATCACGCTGGAAAACATTGTGGAAGCACACATACATCGCAGGACAGTGTTTCGTGCTGGTCTGTGGCTTTGCTCTGGAGCCAGAAGGAAGGCAGCCCTGGGCAGGATGGTGGAGAGGTGTGGGCAGCGTTTCTTTCCCCACACATCGCGCTGAGGCTGCGGGGCTGCTGCGGGCACAGTGGATGTGTGTCGGATACACTCCATACGCACGCTCTTGTTAGCGGGTAATCTGATGGTGCACAGTTGCTGTAGCTGGCGCAACTCAGTGACTCCGCACTGGGGGCTGGGTATTAATTACACGCTTGAGAGCCGTGTGTCTGTGTGTGTAGCCGTGGGCCCGGGGAAGACCCCGAGCTTGTCACGCACTCCGTGTGCCCGTACAGCTGCGGCAGGAGGGGCAGAGCCAGGACCCTCTGCCCGCAACCTCTAGGTTTCACTGACCCGGCCAGGCAGCCCCTGCGAGCAGGTGCCATGGTGTGTACAGCACGGTGGGTCTGCTGCCCACTGGGTGGGTTTTATAGACTCTGCGTGTACCATCCTGAGCACAGCGCTGAGACTACAGCCAGCTGCTGAACTCTGGTGGTAACAAACAGCCCCATTAATGCAGTGTCACAGATTTCATTAGGGCGTCAGTCCCGACCAACATGGCCATAAATCAGGGAGATGGTACAAGGGCTTGCAGGCCCCGGTTTCAAGGGCCACATAGCCAGAGACTCATAACGCTCAAGAGGAAATGATCATGAATATTATTTAAAAAAATCAGAAATGTATATTAGAAAATCTCTGAGCTTATCAGATGGAGTGAGGTTGGGTAATAGCTGTTATTTATACTGCTTGTGCAGAGTGATAAAGTGGTGCTTTATGACCTGTGGTTTATCACTTAGAATAAGAGTCATGTGACTCCATTAAGGATCCTTCTGTAGAAATGAAAAAGGGTAAATTAATGTGGTTTTTTTATTGTTAAATATTTGCACTCTCCTAAACCCAGTTTTTATTTTCTCTATTTAAGAAGTAGCATATAAGCACAAATAAGTTTAAGTTTTGATTGATGAAGAGGTGGGGTGAAAACTCCCTTTATGTCAAAGGCTCTCCAGAGTGAGCCAGCCTCCCACCCACTAATGCCTATCAGCGGGGCTGGGTTCAGGGAGGAGGGAAAGGCAACACAGTCAGTACTGTTACACCCTAAAAGTCGCTCCCCTTGGCCTCTCTGACCCATCATCTTCTGCAGAATCACGCTGTAGTCCTGATGCTGCCTCAGCCTCACTGCTCTGGGAAGGGAAAAGGGGATCTGTGGAGACCAAGGGTGGGAGCAATGCTGGGCAACCTGAGCAAAGAGAAGAGATGAGATGAAATGAGATGAGACACTCCCAGGAGAGGACAGGCTCTGCCTGAGCAAAGAGAAATTGAACTTCTCAGTGATGTTTTAAAAACTAGAAACTGTCCTTACAGACCTCCATATGAGCCCTGCCATGGGAGGATAATCTGCAGGACAATGCTGTCACTGGAACTTGAATGGGGGAGCAAAATCACAGCAGTGCTATTCAAGAGGTCATACAACTGCTGTGGGAATATGCCCCACAAGACGCATGAGCTGCGGCTTCTGGGGAAGCAGTGAGCACACAGTACTGGTGGGCAATGGCCACGTTCCCCAGGGCATAGGAAAGGAAAAGGAAACACAAGAGACTAGCAAATGCCAAGGAATTGCTGGAATGCCACAGGAGTCTTTCCCACACCTTCCTGGTTTAGTCTGAGATGCTCAGAAATGGAGTTTCAGGTGAGAACAAAGACTGAGCTGCTCAGGTAGAAAGCATGAGAGCAGGCAGATGCAGACAAGGGCTTTGCTGAGGGACAGTGATGGACACATTCCTCTGTCACCTCTGGTGACTCCTGTGTTTACCATATTCTTCTTCATCAGAACATATGTGGAAAGTATTACTTAAAAATTACCTGTGGAGATAAAAAGGTCTGCAAGTTTGCTAAAATTTTTGATAAAATTTTCTTGAATATTCACTCTCAGAATCTGGATCTTTTTCTGTTTTGAATAAAAATATTGATGACTTATCAGACCCAGAGGAAAGAAGTTTCAGTGAGCTAAAAAAAAACCAAACAAAAAACCCCGTGAGAAAATTGTCAGCATATTTTTGCCATCTTTTTCCCCTTTGATTTTGAAAGAATGACTTTGGATTCTTCGTTCTTGTTTTAAAATCCAAGTCTGCAAGAGTGCTTGCAGGGAGGGAGCAGCCTGGAAGTGAGAAAGTGATGGCTTGGGAAAGAAAGCAACAGACAAAACTGAAAGAAGAGAGGAGGATGATCACATTATTTTGTTGGGTTTTTTTTTTTTTCTTCAATCTGTTGCTTATGTTTCATCTAATAGTAAAGCCTTCTGAAGCTGGAAGTCAAGTCTGTAGCCCTAAGGGCAGTTGCTGTAACTCTTTTCCAGGCTGAGTTACAACTTGGGGTCCTGTTGTGTTAAGCACAGAGTTTAACAGTCACAAACCAGCTCAGATTGGAAGAGACCTTCACAGGCATCTGGACTTACCTCCACTTAAAGTGGGGTCAACTCCAAAAAGACAGGCAGAAGAGGCTTCGAGTACACACACAAAATCAGTGGCATAACATGCAGGAGGCTGGGGTCTCTGCCTCGTCCTGGGCAGCTTTCCAGAGGAGTCTGCATTCAAACTGCACCCTGTGATCAGATGTGTCCCAGAGGTGGTTCAGTCCATTTTGTTGTGTGTTCTGCTCAGTGATGGGGGTGGCTTTGCTCTCCAGGTGAGGAAGGCATGGGTAGTGGCTTTCAAGTGACCTTGTGTGTAAGCACAATTCAGCCTAATGTCTAGCTCTCACAGCATATTGCCTGTGTGTTCCTTACAGTCATTTCCCATCATGGCTATGTGCTAATTGTCTCTAGGGGAAGTGAGAAGAAGACTTATTAATCTGTGCACTCAGGAAAGGTTGTAAATCACTGTGTGTTTCCAGTGATAAAATTGGCGAAATAAATTAAAACAAGCACTAATGACCCAAAGAGAGCTCTGATGTAGTGGGAGTGGGCTGGTACATATAGCTGTGTTTGAGTATAGGGTACACCTCTGTCATATACTTTGTTCTGACAGTACTCTTGCATATCTCCAGCCACAGTCCCTTGACCCCAGCCAGTGCATTATCAATATTGCATACTATTTTCTCCTCTCTGCTGCAGTGATGGCCTTAGATTTTTAGCTCAGTTGTTCTAGCCCCTTTGCTTTTCAGTCCAGCAGAGCTTAGAGTTAATATATCTGGTTCTCTGACACTTCTCAACAAACACAGTGAACTTTTCTTTAATGCAGATATGCTGAGCAGCTTCAAAGCCAACAGAAGCATATATCCATTAACAACTGTACAACTTTCCTTTTAGATATTACTGTAAAAAGTCCATTCAGAAAGATTTCATGCCGAAAAGAAAAAGGGAGGTTTGCAAACAGCCTTTCTGTTTTCACCACCTGGTGATGAACAACCAGGGTGGAAAAGCCACCCCATAGTCCTGTTTTCCAACAACCTCTTTCAACTGGGAGGCCTGCAAAATCCTTCAGTGACTATTCATCAAATGCCACTGAAATGTCTGATCTCTCTCTCTAGAGGAGATGTTAGTACCAGACAGTTCTATGTTTTCTATGCAGCAGCTGTCCCTACAAGAATTCTTCTGAGAATATCCTCCAACATTTTGTGGGATGATTAAATACTACCTGTTTTGCCTCACCATCCAGCTTCAGCCTCTGGATATTAACCAGGAATGACTCATTTTATACCTACCAATATAAGAGCTACTTCTCAAACCAGGAGCAGTCTGCTACTGCTCAGGATTGCTCATCTACTTGTGGATGTACCTTGCTACTTTCCCTGGAGACCATAAGAGATTATAAGGAAGAAGAATTTTCTTGGTATGATCTTCACAGTGGATGCACTGCATCAGTGTATCCCTCAGCCCCTGTAAGCTCACCAAGAGGCAGGTCTCTGGACTTCCTCTAATCAGCAGAGACTGAAGGAGTGCTCCTGCTGCAGTTGGCCGCCTCTGCTGGGATGTGCACAAATGTCAACAGCAGAACTGTGCTAAAGTGAGGAACGTGAGGCGCTGCCTTGTGAAGTCATGGTCATGAGCAGAGGCTCCTGCTCCACAGTGCACTCTTTATATTCCAGAGTCCTCTGTTCCCAGGACCAGTTCACACCAACCTCTCATCATTTCCTGCTGGATTTGGTCCTTCTAGACATCACAGACAGAGAGGCAAGACACTGGAACCAAGGATGGCAGTGCCTGGGCTCCCTTGTCTGCCTGGACAGAACCACAGATTTCTCCAGGAGCTGAGTCCAGCAGCATAACTAGACATCGATTAAAACTGCTTGCAAGGAGCTCCCTAAACCAATGTGTGCCTCTGTCACACAGGAGGTGAGAGCACCAGCTGTCCCCTAGCCTGAAGCTGTACTTGGGCAGCACCTTCAAATTAACATTTTTTTAAATTTTGTATCAGTTTCCTGAGTCCTGTGGCCCAAGCTTTGGTTTGTATTTGTATCTTATACACATAAGAACTGCTAGGAAAAGTGTTTTTGAAGTGGTCAAAACAATAAATTATGTCTTTCTTTTAGTTATGCTTTCTGTGACAAGCTTATAAATGGATGGCACCAACCCAGCCCGGCTAAGAAGTCTGAAAGGCTTTTATTCCATGTGGTATCACTACTGCACCAGTCCACGTTAGACACCAGCTCAGTCTCTTGGGCCTTACTAGAGCTCTTTTCTGTGTTTCCATACAGCAGGTTGGCTCACACTTTGCGCTTGAAAATACAAATCTTTTTGTAAAAGATTTTCTTCTTCGAGGTTTTTCCATATCCTTAACTCAAGATATTTTCTCTTTTCATCAAATGTATTTATTTTTCTAATTTTTGCCTACTTAACATTCTTGCCCCTTTTCCTAATTCCAATCAAAACCAGTAGTGCTGAAGGATGGTAAAGAGAAACAGAAGATAATCTCCTAAGGAAAAAAAAATCCATTCAGAAAGCCAGGAAACAAAATCAACAAGGAGAGCTTGGAGTGTTCTGTTTTGCTCAGAAAATTGTCGATTCCTTTTGCCTCAAGTGCTGGACCTGATTCTTCTCTGACAGAGTGCAGCCAAGAATTACAAAGCGAGTCAACAGACAGTGGAACTGAGTTCATCTGAAAAGTAGCCAGAAAAAAAAACCTCAGTCTGTGTTCGAGGTGTCCATTTTTAGAAGAAAATTTGCTTAGGCAGAGGAATACCAGCATATTCAGGGTGAGTGGCTGTGAGTGTATGTATTTTGGATCTTAGCACAAGGAAGGGATGTCTTGCCACCCCCAGAGGTCGGGAATAGTGCATGCATTGGGAGGACCTATTATATTATTTTTCTTCCACCTTAATGAACTCCTCTCATGTCCACCTCTGATCAGTGAAGTATGACAGAGGGTGATTGAAGGCCAGTCTCCCAGGAAATGAAGTTTGTTCACACAACCCAAGTATGCTGGCCCTACTCCTGCCTGCCTCTGATTTATAGGACCAAAAATTCCTTCCTCCGGTAACAATAACGCTCTTAAACTCCAGACCCCTCTCCCTCACAGAACCTCCAGACAGGGCAGCCTGAGCCCAGGAGAGACGGGAGGCACCCAGCAAATATATCCATCAACACAACTCAGGTTTCAAAGGAATATGAGACCCCACAGGGTTAGGCTCACAAAGGTGGAGAGCGGAGGAGTGCGGCCACCACCCTACAGCACCTCCTCCTGGGAAGGGGCAGCAACAGGAATGACTGTGCCATGGACAGACGCAGGAGCCACAGCTTGTCCAATAAACCAGATGGCACAAGTGCAGGGTAGGGTTTCCAGGGGAAATTTAGGCCCTCTGGTCGATGCTTGATTCTAGGGCTGGGAACAAGTCTGTTCTCAGGTCTCCTAACATCAGAAGCTTCTTCCTGCAGCGTCTCCTCTGGTACAGAGCTGGTGGCTTGTGTGCATTCCAAATGCTTCATCTTTCATGTTGTACTTGGTTTTAAGAGGTTTCCTATGAGTTTTCCTGTGTTTGTAACACTTAAAGACAGCAGCAGTGGCTGGGACTGCTGGCTCTGCAGCTCCATAGCTCCTGCGTGGCACTGCATGGCTCATGCCTGAGAGAGGGCATCACAGAAAAGAGCCACACTGTATCTCAGGAGCATTAGAGCATGATGCAGCCCCGAGGTGCGGGCAACTAACAGCATCCAGGGGTGCGAGGCATGCTGGAGGGTGCTGGAGGTTTTGTCTGCGCTGTCTAGTGGGGCTGGTTGGTGTCACAGGCTGTCACCATGCACTGTCTGAGAGAGAGCCATATCCCAGCTGGGGAGCCTGTAGTTAAACACTAGGAATGATCTGAGGGCATATTGTTTCCTTCTTTGTTTTGTTTAGTAACATAGATGGGGAGATACAGTGGGGCCATCAGGGCAGCTTCTAAACTGGCAAGACCCGTGCATCCACACAAACATACACTCTTTTTGGAGCCGCGGATCACATGTTTGTGCTTAATGTTACTGTCAGTTTTGGGTCAAAGAGAGATGAAAAGAGCCCTTTTGCAACAGGACAGTTGGGGTTGCCAAACTGCAAGGCAAGTCCTGGAAAGAAACAAGTTCATTCTGTAACTTTTTTTTTTTATCATTTACTTATTAACAGCTCTCTCTGGCTCTCACTTGAAGCTGCTGACCTGTTCCTCCTAGACAGAGCAATTAACAGGGAGACAATGATCTGCAGAGGGCAAGGAGCAGCCTGTGCTGGGGAGGGGGCAGAGGTGGGGAAGGGCTGCGGGAGGCCGAGGGTCACAGAGGATAGAGCTATTTATGGCCTTAAGAGGGAGGCTCAGTAAAGGGCCATCTAGCTTGACTTGACTTCCTCTTGACCTACCACTTCTGGGAGATACTGATGCAACTCTCTGCCCCCATGGGCTTACAGTGTCTCCAGTGCTTAGGTACGGGGGTAGACTGGTAAAGGTGGTAGTGGGCAGAGGAAAACGTGGTGGACCATGTATCAGCTCCATTAAACTTGTGAGGTGGTATTTTAAGCATGAAGGAAGTGATCTTGCCGATGTCTTGTAGTCTTCTCCAATACCAGCCCCTGTAACTGATTCTGGAAAGAGAGACAGGAAAGCTTTTTGCTATGTCCGTTGGCAAAGTGCAGTTTCCCCTCCCACTTTTTTGCTGTGATTATTTGGACAGAAGGTCTGTGGGACAGTAACTCTGCATTTACGCTGGTAGGTAGCACAGAGGGCTCTGATCTCTATCTCACAGTCTATGCTAAATACAGTGCAAATAATTGCTTGACAAAGAGAGAGCAAGTCAGTCTCATACACTTGTATCTGAGCCCCACGTCTGGGCCAGTCCCCTGACATCCTGCTACAAACACCACTTTGGAACAGACCTCTTGTAAATTACGAGTCTTCGCATATTTGTGTCCTTCAGACCACCTTTCCTTCTTTGCTGGAATGTGCCGAGACTGGCCACAACTGCAGGGGGGATTCCCAGGTGACACCTTGACAAAAATTAGGTTTGTGTTATAGCTGAGTGACATAAGAACTCTTCCTCTAAATAACTGTCTCCAGAGAGAAGGGTTAAAGGCATGATATGTTAGATAACCATGCTAAATTGCATCTAAAAAGGAAGTTGGTAATTCCTAATATATTTTTGATGAAACATGAGCTTTTTTAAAATGAAGAACATTTTTATGGAGCAATCCTATGAGATGCCAAATGTTTTGGCCCTGATCTAACTAGATATTTAACCATGCACTTAATTTCTTAAGCTGCTCGTGTGCTTAAATATTTTGCTGGATCAAGTCCAAAGCTCTCAGCATTCTGTGGTGTATCAAAGGACCAGGTCTGTGTTTGCTGCAGCATTGCTGGACTCAGCCTATAATGAAGTAAATCTTCACACAGAATGCACTTTCAGTTAGTGCACTGTCCAACAAAAAACTTAAATCTCCTTGGAATTTCTTTCTTAGGTGTGTGTTTTCTGATTGTGTTCTAGTAGACAGGTTTACTAGCCAGAGTATTTGTGAAACAAGGCACTTTTAAGTAAAATTTAGTGGGATCTAATGGAAAATTGTTTTGTTCTAAGAATTCCAGGATTGTCACCCAAGACCTGACTTTAAAAGGGACTGAAGACTCATGGGGAAAGAAATGGAGTGTGTAACCACTCCATCCAGTCAAAGCTGACCAAGATAGTTGGAATCATTCACAGAAATGATTTAGAAAATAATTTCAAACAACAGATGGAGAGGAATTATCACCTGATGGCAGTCAACCGGTGAGCAGAGACCAAGTTCTTGAGTAAAGTAGTTCTCTGCAGATGGATGGGTTCAATAAGAAAGAATAAAAAATGAACCTGACCATTAACAAAAAAGTGAAATGAACTAGTGGGTTTCACTGGTCCTACTGAAGGGGGTACAAAGAACACGAAGAAAACAGCCCTAGGTGGGAAAAGGTGAGTCTGATTTCTAATCTTGTGTGTCGTAATTACGGTGTTAAATGTGCAAGTGCAAAGTGAATAGATGAGATGGCATAACTAGAAAGAATTTGTGGAAGAGAGCTGAGCAGAAAAAGGCTCTGTCAAAGCCAAAAAGGATGCATGCCAACGTTGTTTCTCTTGGCATAGGTCAAAAAGCAGACTGTGTGACAAGAGAGAAATTTGAGAAGACTGAGATAATGCCCAATTAGATCATGCAGTTCACCTCCCTGGGGCCTGTGACAGACTGGTAAGGAATTTTTTTTTTTTTCCTGAGGAGGGAAACAAGTTGTCAGAAATTTGATTGTTTTTTTCATCCTTCCTCCCAAAAACTAAACTCAAACCAAAACCTCACTGAAAAATGTCCCTTTCACCTTAATATGTTCCCTTCCCTCTACTGTCTTCTAAGAAAAAAAAAAAAGCTTAGTAAGTGCATGCTGCAATTTCCTGCAACAGCAAAATTTTAGGAAGACCTAATCATGCCTTTTGTTATCGCTGAAATCCTTCTCAGTCACCTGTAATCCTGAGTCCCATTGCATCAGACCATCACAGATATGTTGCTCCTTAGAGTGCATAGACAGAGCAGAGCCTGACTCACCAGTTCCTGTGTTACCCCAAGAATGGGATGAGCCATTTGCCCCACAAAACTTAGTTGCTTCATTCTTGTGGCCTCTTTTCATACATTTAATGACTGCTTGCAGCTCTGGAGGGAGGCTGACCCCTCCATGGCAGCTTTCACATGAATTGTGAGCCTGCCTCAATTTTGAGAAGACTTTGTGGAAATAGCATTCTCCTGAACCCAGAAATCATGATGCTTAGGTTACCTCTAACTGAAAGCCTGACTGGCTGTGCTAAATTTGGCAAGTGACTTTGGTATGTTGGCAGTTGGAGCAATGGGAGCATTATCTGAACATGTGCCGAATTTAATGTGGTGAGGCTGTACTACAAACTGGTATCAGGACCAAGAATAAAACTGTGATCCCCAAGCCCTGTCTTGTACTGCAGTATCTGCTCAGGCTCTTCTGGCACCCCTGTAGCCCTTTTCCTCAGTGCAATTTTCTTATGGCTTTTAATAGTGAAGATTCCCAGTGAGTTTCATTGTCAGGTAGCTTCTCCCTGAAGTTTATTCTGCTTCATTTTTATTTCTTTATCTTTAGCGAAAAGTCCTTGCTGTTATTCTGTCATACTACTTAAACTCTGGTTTTGTTATTATCTTGCACACAAACTTACTGGATTTGTCTCCATCTTTAGCAATGTTTTTAACACTCCTGGGATCTGGGACTGAAATTCTGCACTGTGATGTGCTGGTGGGGATGTAAATTCAGCTTACCAGACAGTAACAACTGGAACTATAATGTATTTTGGAAAATGTGACTATGAAGTATTTTCTCAGCATTACCAAATTTCCTTTTTGCCATGTGTAAGAGGTTAAGTTGAAGACTTAAGATCTTCTGCAGGGAATGCCTGGCTTATACATAGATGGATCTTCCCTCTCTCAGAGGAGTGATCCTACTCTTCATTATACTCTATCGTTGGGCTAATGAGTACAGGTACCAGTAGTAGTATCTACAGTACAACTGGTGGATTTCAACCTGAGCTGGTCAGATAGCATCTGCAGCTGGAGGGAAAACGCTGGGGTTTGTGACTGCAGCTTCCAAAAGAAGGAAGCAGGAGAGGTGCAAAATCACAGCAGCATTACACGTTTGTTAGGAGGTGTTTGCAGCTGACTGACCTCTGACTCATCCCTCCAGCTAAGTGTTGAGGAGAGCTCCCAGGTGTGGGAATGGCCACCCTCTGGGACAGAGATCTTGGTCCCTCTTGCATATGTGGTACCAGAGGGGTGGATGGCAGAAGGGGGCTGCTCTGACATTTCCTCCCCCATTGAGGAGGGAACCTTGTCCTTGCAAGGCCGTTGACAGCCAGCTCAGCCCAGTGTGACCAACAACCGCCACTCCTGTGTCCTTTCCCCTCAGGTGTTGTGTTCATTAGCTGAGGCCTTGGTTTTATGGGAACCCTCCCACCCAGCTTCCTCCTGCCTTAATGACAGGCCCATTAAAGAGAAGCCAATAAAGCCACAGTGCAAGAACAGTGTGAGGGATGGCTGCCAGCCTGCTATCTTCATGGGTGAGCCAGGTCTGAGGGCAGGAGGAGGCAGAGATACTCCTGCGTTGCGCAGAGGTGACCCCTGGGAGTGGGCAGAGGCCACAGCTTCCAGGCCAGCCTTCATGCTCTGCGTTAGGGCTCTCTTGTGTAAACTCTTCCCAGTGTGGGGTTGAGGGTTTTTTTGTCGTTTTTTTTTTTTTCATCTCTGAGGAGGGAGGAACAAGGTCTTTTAATGAGGGAAGGATTAACAGGCCATAAGACTCTGCCCTGAAAGAGCCAGTCTGTCTGTGGGGCCGCTCAGCAGGACGCATGGTAATTGGATTGGATCCCAAAGAGCACCTTGAATCGGTTCTGAGGCAGCCACAGCGGGTTGCTCCAAAGGGGGCCGGGGGCCAGGGAGGAGGGGAGCGTGTGGCTCTTTAGAGTAGCCAGAGCCAAGATGGGGGATCAGCCGGCTCATTAAGGGATTAGAGTGTTTGTTCTTCTCAAGACTTTTGTTGCTAAAACACTTTGCACAGCATTTTCTGGAGCCTGGGGAGCTTAAAGAGCTTGTCAGAGCCCTGCTCCGGTCCCCACACAGGAACAGAGACACTCTTTCCTCTGGCCTTCCTGCCAATGCTTACAGCAGCTATTGCTGGTGACAGCTCCTCTCTCCCAGCCCTTCCCACCTCTGGCCGTAGTGCCTCTGTCTCCCATGAGGTTTGAAGTAAAAGGGCAGGATGACAAAGAGGATGAAGCAAAAGATGCACCTCAGGAGTGCATCCTCTGATAGTGAGGGACACTTTAAGTTACACTTTTTCCTTGGTATTTGTAGCAGGACAATGAAAGACTTTGCATGTTCTGTGGTTCTTTGCAACCTTTTACTTCCCCATGGGCTATGTTCTTGGTCTCCAGCACTTGTGGTAGAAAATCTGGGACACAAGCTTCTTTCATTTGTGTATCTGACCTTCATATGAATGCTAGGGCTAGAAATTATTGCATATACTAATTTCCCTAACAGCATCATCTGGAATGGGCTGGTTGTTGAGATGAAGTGTCAGAAGAGGTTGGGCAGGGAAGGAATAGTGCAGTGAGACCTTGCCTGAGAGCTCAGCTGGCCAGGAAGCTTGGTTCTCCTCTGGACCGGGGACAGAAACTAAATCTCTAAAGTCCAAATCAAGAAGCACTCAGATAGCAGTGCAGGCTATTAGAAAATGTCAGTGGAGTGTCAACTGGATAAAGTGCAGCTGTCAGAAGTTCATCCAGCCTCATGGCCCACACAGAGAGTTCTCAACCAGCTGTCCCTTAGCTGAGCTGCCCTGAGGCACATGGCTCTGGGCATGAATAAACCCTGTCCTGGATGGCCAGAGGTGGAAATCCCAAGCCACTGGCAGAGCAAATGCTAGAAGTGTTAGAGGGACTATGCATCAGTGGGGATTTTTCAGGTTTTTAGCTTTGAAGTGAATTGGCCTCCACCTTCAGAGAAATATGGGGGCTGGGCAAAGTGTGGTTTAATCTTTTGTGTGGAGCAGCAAATGGAGGGGACTTCAGCAGGACCTCTTCAGCTCCCAGTCTAAACTGCACTCCCATCTCCTGTCTCTGTTGAGCATGAATTTCAGCAGGGGAAGGAGGGAGGGGGGAAGAAGAGACAGGCAGGCAGGGGAGGGGTAGGGGGGAAGAGAGTTACAGGCAAAATAAATGAGACTCCCCTATAATTAATTGTTTGAAGGGAGTGCCCCACTCGGCTGTGAATTCTGAAATGATTATTGGATTTGCAGGCAGACGGGGAACAGAACGGGTCGGGTGCACGATTAATATCTTATTGATAGCGGATTAAGAGAGCGAGATCAAATCTTTAACTGAGTGGAGATGCAGTTTATCAATTTGTCACAAAAAATGTAGCAATCAGAAGTGGAGAACATCAGGGGCAGCTTACAGATCGATTCATGTCAGTGCCTCACAGTGTAGCTCCACAAGGAGCTCAGAGAGCTGGGCGAGACTGGCTTGGTGCTGGCCATGCTGAGAAGGGTGGGCCCAGAGACAGACGGGCCCCCCAGTGCAGAGGTACCGCCAGGAGAGCTGCAGGCAAGTGATGTCATGCTCCATGGATGCAGCACAGCACTGCTCTGGCGTGCACTGCAAGTACAGCAGTGGTGCCTGAGGAGCACTGGTTCCTGAGATGGTTTCAAGTGTGACATATGAAGGCTCAGCCCTTAGTATGGCTGTAGATGGGCTTGCAACCAGCTAGAGCTCATTATGCTTCAGGGCAACGTGAGGAACTTGCTAAATAAACTTTTCAAACTACTTGAGGTGCAGCTGAATGGTACTAGCCTCAGTGTTAGCTCATGTGCTGTTGGGCCATATAATGCAAAGTGGTGGGTGCTGCCTGGCTTGCTAGCTGCGAGCTTCCCACTCCTGCTAGAGACCTCATATGTGGCTAACATTGGGATGCTGGTACTTCTGAATTCTGTTCACAGCTCTGCTGTTGGGATTCTGCTGATGAGAACTTTCCTCTGAGCAGCCTGGCATTGATGAGCATTCTCTGTTTTAGTAGTCCAATTTGTTGATCAACTCCTCAACTTTGATCTGCCAGTATTCATGGCTCATGCATGGAAGTTATTTGCAGCTATTGAAAGCATCTCCATAGCTGGGAAAAAAGGCAGGAACTTCACCAAAAATACCCACCTTGGAAAAGTCCCTTCTGAATCATGAGGTAGTTCTGTAATATGAAAACCCTTTTGCCAGCTCTGAAGACTGTATTGGTTACTTAAGGCCTTCTCTAAAACCTGATGTCTTAGTTGAAAATCTAGAATTCTCAATTAGAAAGTAAAAATCACTTCTAGTTCCTGTGGCCTTAAGCTTTTCCGAACAACTCCTAAAGGCTAAGAGCAGAAGCAAAAGGAAGAAGAGCCTAAAGTCAGATGGCTGGTAATATTTGTTTTTATTAAATCAAACTTTTGATTTGCAGGCCTCCATCATAGATCTTTGTTGTGAAAGTTTGCTTTTAGCAAACAGGGAAAACAAACCTAAGGCAAATGTTTAATGAGCACCTCTTTCCAAGCAGGCACTCTAAGCAGCTGTGATGTCTCTGCAGCAGAGCCTGGCACCAGACTTCAGTCACCAGTTGGACTCCAGCATTTTTTATTTTTTATTGCTAATGTTAAACTTCCTGCTATTCCAACAGATGGGGGATGGCCTGTAGAAGCCAGCAGCCTCCTTGGTGGGCTATGGAGTCGACAGGAGTCTCTGATAGCAATTTCCCTTCTCTTAGGGCCTTACAGAGCTGTTGAGTCCCTTGGGCCTTTGCAAAAGATGTGCACCTTGGTGACGCGTGTGATTGTGCAAAGTCTGTACTGAAGGCAGCTTCTCCTGCCAGCACTGCTAGCTTTGGAGGCAATTACATTCTCGCTAGGGTTGTTGGGTTTCTATACGAGGCCTCCTGGCTCTTTGCACTTGTTCTCAGGGTCCTGGGGTGCAATGCAGGCCTCTGGGGCTTAGGGGGTGTATGTGGGGTGTGCAGGTGAGAAAGCAGCCCCAGCTGGAAGCCCTTACCTTTGGAAGCTGGATAGAGAAAGAAGGGGAGGGGAAGGAGGAAAATCAAAGATGAGTTGGTTAATCCATGGCTTTGGTTTACTGCCTGCTGTTTACTCCTCCATACTATACTTACCATACAATACTTACCAGTATGTCAGAGCTTCTGAAAGGCTTTAACTACTGCCAGGTTTTTGGGGTGCTTGAAGATCCAAGGAAAGGCACCACACTGCTGTGAGGGCTTTGAACACCATGAGGGAGGGTCTTGGAGTTGATGAATCCTTGAATTTGATGGCACACCCACCTAAATCAGGTGCTTTGGCTTGTTCTGTGTTGCCATCAAGACAAAAGGCTGTATGTCAGCCTGGTTTAACTGGTATGTGTTGGCTGAGTAAGACCAGTGCACACTCACTGCAAGCCTGGGAGAGATCTTGGGCTCTGCTTGGCTGCAGATCCCAAATATGAAGGGAAAGAGAAAGTATCATGCAGAAGTGCAGGTGAACACTGAGATGCTCTCTGTCCCAGCTGCTTCATGATGGAGACCATGGGAGGACAAAGCTGCTGGCCACCACCTTTGGGCTTGCATGGGTAGCCAAGTGGGACAGGGATGGGAAACAATTCATGACACAGCCACCTGCCTTGGTCTTCATGTGTGACCTCCCTCTCCCCTGCCTTTTCCCTGATCCTACCACTGTCACTAAGGTCTCATATAGCTGGTGGTCTTCTTCCCTCTTTTTGTAGAAACTGCTTTTGTACATGCGATAGAGTGGCCTCTGCTGAGGCTTGAGTTGGATGTTGTTCAAATCCAAGGGGAAGAGGGCAGAGCTAGGGTGGACTCTTCCCTTTGCCAGGAACAGCTTCCTAATGTGTGGCTGCTGTACTAGGTCTCCCATAGCCATGAGCTTTCCTGTGCTGCATATCCCTAAATGGGGGCATGTGGGGCATCACAGCCATGGATGCCTCACAGTGGAGCCTTGGAAAGTCTGTAGAAAGCAAAGCACGTGTGGCATGCTAATAATGCACAGGTGGCATGGTAAAAATAAAAAAAGTAAATTTGTAGCAAGAAAGTGTCTGAAGAGGAGACAGTGCTGGAGATGTGATGAATGTGTAGGCAGGGAAGGCAAAGAGTCAACAGGGAGAGGGCTCTTGAGATGACACTTCACTGCTATTCCACTGTAATGCAAACATGTTGAAATCCAGAGAAAGCCTTTGTTTTGGAAAGAGCCCTGAATTAACTGTGATGTACTGCTGCGCTTGGACAGGAGCTCTGGGCCTCTTGTTCATTTCTCCCCACAGCCTTTCAGAACAGCACCTTAACATTCCCTTCCATCTCCAGGGCCGGCACCTTCTCTGACGCCGGTCCAGGGGAGCCCTCACACAGGGTGCCACGGGGCTGGCACCTGCACCCGGCCCCGGCCTCCCTCCGCCATGTCCCACCCTGCGGGGCGGCCCGGGGCACGGCGACGCTCCCCGAGGCCCCTCGTGGCCGTCATATGAGCGCTGTGGCCTTTCCCACCACCAGGCTCGGGGGGCTAATTAGCGCATTCAGGGGCGCTGCTGGAGTGGAAAGGCGCTCGTCTGGCGGCGGGGGCCGCGAGGTGACCTGGGGGCGCCGCGGGTCGGGCTCCCCCCTCCGGGGAGCCCCAGGCGCCCCTCGGCCGCGCGGCCTCTGCGATGCGTAGATCGGGGCTTAGCTCGTGAAACGTGGCCGAGACGTGATTTTGTATTTTGGGAGATCTGAATCGCACTTCTCGTGCCAGTTTTTGGGAAGACCTTGCTGGAAAACAGTTTCACATTTGTGAGGCAAATGCAAGGGACCCTATGTTGTTACGGTTTCTGTCTCGGCTTTGGACTGCCTGGTGTTACACGGTGGCAGTTCAGGAGTTGATGGGCAGCCAGGATTTTCACAGTTACAGCCTCCAGACTTTTCTAGACCTCAGGCATGTTTGTACTCATGGCAAAGATTTGCGTCTCTATCTACACAGAACACGTTTTTATGTCCCACAAAGATGCATCTTCAAGAGACTTGAATGTGTATGAATAGTCTCTTATGGGGAACACGGATTCGATGTTTGTGCAGATAAAATCAGGGAAGGAAAACAGCTCCAGGCAAGATTTACAGATCCTTCCCTAACTGGATCACAATTTGTTGACTCTTCCTTGGGACGCTTGATCCAGAAGCCTCCCTTTGGCTTTTGCTTGTCACTTTTGCCATTAAGGCTCTTTCTTCCTTCAGGGATGACCTTTCATTTGGTTGAAATGCAGTTGTCCCCTTATGGGCAACAGATCATGCCTTATCAAGAGGGGGAGCCCCGTTGCTCCTGTCCCTGTGCGAGGGGCCACCGAGCCTCAGGGCTCTGGAATATGATGCCCCTTGTGGGTCCTTTGTATGTATCCCCTGCCCTGGGTGGGCAGACTGAAGCTTGGATGTGATAGAGTCCTCACACCAATTGCTGCCCCATCTGCTGCTGGATGGGTTTCTGGGTGACCATGGAGAGTCTGCAGGATAGAAACCTCTGGAGATGGTTAGGGGATGGAGAGAAGTTCCTCTTTGTGTCACAATTCCCCCTCTCCTCTATCAGCAGCTGTGGGTAGGTGTGAGTCACAGCTCAGCCTTGCACCATGAGCGCTGTCTCGGTGACTCCAGCTGCAGGAGCCCCCAGGCCACCTCCTCCCAGCACGAGGCAGCCCAAGAGCACCACGGTGCCAGCAGCACTTGGTGAGAACAGCACGGCTGCTCCCAGGGCTGCCCATACCTGTGCAGCCGAGCCCGGCTGCGGCCAGCCCTGCGCCAGCTGGGTTTGCGCCATGGCGGCAGGACGCGGCAGGTGGGGGCTGAGCAGATGCTGAAGTGGGAGCCAGGGTGGGTGGTACAGTTTGGATGTTTCTACCTCATCTGATACAATCAGCATTGCTGTGCACATGTGAGGAAAGTTGTTCGATAGGAATGACCCATGATGCTGGGTTAATTCTGTTTACAAAAGAATAAATATTATAGCAGTGTCTTATAAAAGAGAATCAATAGCTTCCCTTTGCTGAGTGATCCCTTCATGTCTTCGAAAATCGATTCCCCCCCCGTTCCCCTCCTCCTTGCTGCACAGCTATCTGTTTTTCGGGGTGACGGGGGGGTCAGGCGATTATTGAAGTATATGTGAATTTACAATATTAACGACTCACGACGGTGTGTCCGCAGGTTCACGGTGAATTAATTATCTGTTTAAGAAGCCATGAAGAAATCAATCAATGAAAATTTCTCACTCTTTTGAGAGTGAGGGAGCTTGTCAATTTTTTTTTTTTTACATGCACCACATTTAAAGGAGCAGTACTTTTTTTTTTTTTTTTTCATCAGAGGAGGCTCAGCGGGAAGCTGGTTTGGGGCTCAGGGAGACCTGTTCAGTTTTGTGCAGCATTGGCAGGAACAGCAGACTCCTTTGCTGGTCTCCTCGAAGGGCAGAAGACACATCAGGATACATTCTGAGGTGGTTTTGTCCTAGAGTTAAGCCAGTGATGGCCTTCTCTGGAGAGAAAGGCGTGGTGTTTCATAGTGTGTGCTAGCAGACACTGCTTTGGTAGGTCTGTCACACACATGACCTTTTCCCAGCTCACCAGGTCAGCTGTGCCTCTCCTGGAGACGCATTTGCCATTGCTGAGCGGGCAGAGGGCAACACATGGCTGGGCCTCAGCTGCTCCAGCCTGCAGGCAGTGGGACCTGCTCCCATGAGACAGGGAACAGCAAACTAAGAAGAGCAGCTGAAAGCAGTGATCTCTCAAATCATCTCAAGATGTGCTGGAAGAAGTCTGGCAGAGTGCTTTGCATCTCAGCCTTCAGCATGGACTGCCATGTCTAAACTTGGGATAGGCACTGGCCAGCGTGCAGCTTTGAGGCATAGGCTTGGCACTCCTGGACACAGCCCCTCTGGGCCTCTGCAGAGAAAAGGTCAGGCAGCTCTGGGCAGCAAATGGCCCAGGACTGCTTGTCTGTCCGCCTGGTGCTGAAGCTACAGCTTAGAGCAGGACCCTTTTGTTCATACAGACCTGGTAACTAGTTGCACCACATCCCCAAGGGTCTTGGGATCATCCAAGGCATTCAGGAGGACATGGGGATCACAGTGTATATCATTTACAGTGTCTGGCTGAGGTCTTTATGTCACTTTGATGAAGTTTTTCTGTTTGGATAGAGTTTGATGACATTTTAATACTGGATGTGAGTGTTTTCGCTGCATTTCAGCCTTTGGCAGGCAAAAACACATAGATTTTGATGTTGGTTGAAAAGCTGGCAGGAGAAGATGGCGCTCAGAACTGCTCTGAGGGTCAGGAGGTTTGTTTGCAATTCCTTATGCCTGTTCTGATCCTAAAATCTGCCCCATCTCACCTCTCTTCTGTCTGTGAAGGATGTAATTTCTTGGCACTTGTGCAATGACTGATATCCCAGTTACAAGGGGAACAATTGAGGCAGGGTGAGACAAGAAGAAACTGAAAGGAGGAGGGTGCATGAAGGATATAGAGCCTTTGACAGAAATGAATTGGACAATGCCCCTTTCTCTCATTCCTAATCTCCAAACAGGCAGCAAGGGAGGGGTGTTGCATAGAGAAAGTTACAGTATGTGGGTAGCAGAGGACAGAAAGAAGAGTGTGGGGATGGCAGGCAGCTGAAGATCCTGATAAAAAGACTGGAAGAGGGGAGGGAGCGGGGGTAACCTCTGAGTCTGCTTCTGCTCTTGCAAGCCCAGGCAGTCATGGCCCCTTCCCAGCCCCATAATCCTACTGGCCTGTGCTGAGAGGAGTCCTCGCCAGGCACACCCATTGCTGTAACCAGAATGGAGAGAAGAGCCCATATTGACACAGGAGCATCTGTGTCAGTAATTGTCATGCAGCCTGGCAAATTGCTTCAATGTGCCATCCCCTTCAGCCGCACAGCTCGGCGGTGGCAACAGGCCTGGGGGTCTGTGCTGCTGCCAGAGAGACAGGAAAAGGCCTGGACGTGGGGGTTGGGGTCAGGACCCACAGGGACCTCCTGGGTCCTAGCCCAGGTCCAAAAGAAGTGTGAGAGAGGGTCATGCTCTCCCTCCCAGCTCTTACTTGGCTGCTGGGAGCAGGGGATTCTCACTCCCGATAAGCACTCAGCTTTTCTTCTATCTATATATGCAGCTGCTTTCTGAGTCTAGACAAAGCCAAAATAGAAACAAAAGGTGAGGTTTCCCTAAAAAATTAGTTACTCAGTTTGAGGCTGCATAAACCACAGCTTTCAGGATGATGTCGCAAATTGGAGCTATTCAGTGCTCTCTCCAGGTTGACCAGAGGTGCATGTTTTCATTCCCATCTGTTCTTTTTCAATAATCTCAAGTTCTGTATTCTTGTGCTTTTTAATGGCAGTGTAGTTCCAGCAGAGAACATTGAGTTTGCCCACATGGATCCAGGCATAAAATTTTGACAGAAGACTGCTGACCTAATCATGAAATTCTGAGATAAGCAAGGTCTAGAATTTGGTTTAGTATAGGACACCATTTTAAAAACTCAGTTATTTTTAAAATAGCATGATTAAAGCCAGCCTTCTGATCAGTTGCCACTGGATACATGCTTCACCTAACAGAAGTCCTGCCCCTCTTACACTCTTCAGTTCTTCAGTGATTAGTTAACCCAGCCACCAATGTAAAAAACAAACCAAACAATAAATTCCCCCAAGCCCAAGCATATCTTATACTAATGATTTTACCAGCGGTCCTTTAATAGCTATGGATTTTGCCTATCTATTGGAAAATATCTCTGAGATGAAGAGTCCATAGTCTGTCTTCCAGAGGAGAAGGTACTACTGATCAGAATTGTTCCCAAGGCGTGATATGGTGTAGAACTGGAAGGTCTCCTGGGCTTTCCCAGTACAGTCTAGTTTGGGGTGCAATGAGTGTTGTGATAGAGGAAGTGGGTACAGACATCCATTGTGGAGCCTGTGGGGAGTTAAGAAGCAGAGTGTTAATGCCTTGCTTTCTACTATGGGTCAGCATTGGCCCAGTCCTTTGATTTCCTGCAGGTGCCTCTCTAGCCCTGGCACAATCTGCATGGGGATTTTGAGTGTCTGTGTCCCTCCACAGCTCACAGTTGGGTATAATGTCCCAGATGCTAAATGGATGGAAGTGAAGGGATCCATGGATTTCAACTCAGTTGGCTACTGAGACCAATATACCTCATTTCTCTGCAGACCTCCCAAGGAACCATAAGCTTGCTAATGGGGCAGTTGTGTCCCATGTTAGTCTCTGTATTAGAAAGGCAGATGAAATGACTTCATAAATACAGGAATTTCCATATATTTCCCTGTATCTACACAAGCAAACCAACTGTGTAAGATAGTCCTGTTACACTCTTGGAGAATGACTGATTTGGATGGTGCTGTGCTAGGGAAAAGCAAATGGATATCATGTGCACAAAGGGTGTCATCCCTGTGAGAGGTATGTGTCAGATGAACCACACTTTGCCCTAGGTTTACTAGGAAGGAAAGCTCCAGCTGCCCTTTTGCCACATTCCTAGCAGGTCAGAAATGCCATGGGAGCAATCAATGGAAAAGCCAAGCACCACAGCTAGAGCATTGATTGAGAAGACTTGAATCAAAGACAGAACATGATGGTTCAAAACAGGGCTTCTGTGTTTCATACTACTGAACAATATTATGCAGAAGGGATGGAGAAGGGTTAGATCCTAATACACTGCTAGAAAATCAAAACAACTGTTCTCATGGAATATATCTATGGTCCTCACATTGCAACTACTGCCAGAGTGAGTACCTAACAGGATAGCTGGGGAATTCATAAACTTGTCCAGTATGTGAGTATCTGATACAGGGTAGAGATGTTTATTTTGAGGCCTACAATGGGCTTGTGTTACAAGAAAAAGGTTTTTCTGCAAATGCTTCAGAGCCTAAAGACTTTCTAAATGGAATGTCTCTTTCCGAGATCTGATTTCTGCCACTTCCTTTCCTGCAAGAGACAAACTTCCATGTGTTTGATTCCTAGAGTCCAGGTAATAGCTAGGAGGTTCCAAGCGAAGTTATATCCATTGTTTATCCATTGAGATACAAGCCCATATTCTGCCCTGCAGAAGAGCCCAATCAGAGGTCTGCAAGGAGAGAGGTTCAGCCTGTGCCAGCTTTTTGTGTCTGGGCACATTCTTCCCGGGCTACGCATGAACAAATAAGCCATGCCTCTTGAATCCAGCCAGTTCCAACCTCTCCTACATACTGCTATGCTTCAGAGCTCAGTTCTGAGTGTGCCTGCCAGCCCAGGCACACCCAGAGAGAGACGGTGCCTTCTGTCAGCTGCTGATGCTCAGTGGAGAGAGTTGGCCAAGGACACAGAGGAAAGGAGTTAGAAGAGTGAGGGCTTGAACCTGGATCCCAACCAAGCATACTCTTTATGACTGAAAGCTTGAACAACAACAAAAAGGTTGTTTTTTTACCAGAGAAAGCTCTGTAACTGCAGACTTGCTGTGGCCTTTCTGGCCTGTTGGAAGGGGATGTTCTGCCAGGAAGCCTGCCTGACTCCTTCAGTTCTGCATGAGGCAAGGAAGGAAAGTCCACTTCTGCCTCTGAACTGGTACTCTGCAGCAAATGCAGTCTCAGCTGTACTGGTTGATTCTTTCCTGGGAAATTTGCCAGACCCACACCTAAAGGAGGAGTTTCCAGAACAGAACTTTAAACTGGTCAGCTGTTGGTAAGAACTTGGCCTCTGCTATGAACCAAGGCATCAGGGAGGGGGCTACATATCCAGTGGATTACTTACATGTGTTTTGATCTCAAATTGCTCCTACATCAGCTGGCATTCCTACCAGCAAGAATCTCTATTTTTGTCTTTTCCTTTTTAATACTTAAATCCCAAAGGCTAGATACCTCTCTTGACTATGCCAACCAGACTGAAAATCACTTGCAAGAAAGATCTTCCAGAATCACGCTTGAGTGATGAAGATCAAAATTGTTAAGCCAGAGGAGGTTAATTTACAGATTGCAAGTTACTTAATGTGGCTTAAGGAACCCACTGAAGCCCCAGGCTTCCTTCTTGATGATTTGCAAGTTGAATCCTAAGTGTCCGTCACCAAGTGTCATCTGTCTGCATGTCCCCATACCTCACTGTGGTAATATGACAGGAAATCTTAAAGGTATCTACTTGCGCAGACTTTACCACTCTCCAGGTTCTCAGATGTCTTCTTTCTCAAGGCAGTGATGTGATGGTGACAGCAGAGGCATCAGCCATTGTGTCTTGTGATGAGAATGGGCTGTGGTTCTGAAAAGGATGGGTTTTAGAGGTCAGTATGAAGCATAAATTCCCCTGTATGTCTTTTGTATGTCTTTTGCCTTGCTACGGAATGCCCAAACCTCCTTCTCATCACTGCTTATGAATCCCTTTGCAGTCCTGCAGCTTAGGGACATGTCTGAGTGGCTGCACAAGGACCAAGCAGAGGGATAACAGGTTGTGCAAAATTCCAGCCCAGCTGCTGTGAGCTGCAAGGAAGTCTGCACCTGTAGGGGTGGCCTGCTCAGCTTGTGAGATGCTGCACCCTATGGTGTCTTTGCAAAGAGAAGTTGCATCTTGGTATTAAACCAAATATTAAACCACAAATCACTGGGGGAAAATTGAACAGGTTTTGGCTTCCTCAGGGTGGCTGCAGGAGTGGGAGAGCTGCTGTGTCCATGACTAGGGGAAGGGTTGGTTATTTTCTCTACCTCCCTGCCACACCTTAGGTTTCCCATCATCTGGCCCCCTTGATCTGCTAGTAGTGAGTGCTTGGAAGAGAAGGCTTTGCAGCTTCTTGCTGCCCAGTGTCCAGAGCTGGAGAATCGGGGGCTGGCAGTCCCATGCTGTCATTCCCTGTGGGTCTTTGGGAAACCTGTGTCAGTGTACAACTGAGGCACACGTGTCTGGGACGGGGCTTTGTGTACACATTTCTCCATACATAGTGGCTTAGCTCAAGTGCCCCCCTCCCTCTCCAAAGCATCCCTGACACTCTAGGTGAATATTTGAAAGACAGGATCAAGGCTTTGGTTCGAGAGCCTCTTTGTACAGTGCTAACTGGTTTCAGGGCTGTAATTATCTCTCCAAGAGAAGCTGTAAATTGGATTAAGGCACTGAGTTGCAGCTGAGTGCGCTCCCTCCATTGCCCCACCTGGTGGGCTGCTGAGCGATAACAAAAAATGCCGAGAAATCGGATTTGGATTCTGCTTCACACTCATGGCTTCCTTCTGGAAAAAATGAAATTTTTCCGGCAGAAAGGGCTGGCATGGGTTTGCTGGCAGTATCAGTCCTGGGTTCGTATCATCTGCTGGCATTCTTCCGGAAACGCGATCCCCTCCGTTATCAGAGAGAAATAAATAAATAAACAGCAGGAGATGTTTTGGCAAGGAAGGAGGAATCGCACCAAGAGGCATGCACATGCACGCGCACACATGCACACACACACACACACTCACCTCGGCACCATGTCTTCACAGCCCAAGCTGTCTGTTGCAAGCAGAGGTGGCAGCACAAGCACAAGATGTTTTCTACAATTTTTTAATTCCTGGTCTCTGGGATGAAAGAAGAGCCCATTTTTAACAGCTTATGTTCAAGGCATAGAGTACCTGGGCCTTGTATTGCTCATGGTGCAAATCATCATCTCCCCCTCATAGCATCTCTCCTCGTGCCCTTGAATAAAGTGCTGTTCCTTCCCCATGCGTGCTTGCAGCCCAATATGGGAGGCACCAAGACTTACATGGAGAGATGGTACAAGTTCCATGGCTGGTTTCAATGTCTTGTCCAGGACAGACTAACATGAGGCTCATCTGACTTGATCCTCCCCTTTTGATGTAGGAGAAGCTTCATATCTTTCCATTCAGAGGTGTGTATTTCCCTTTGGGGACACAGGTGCACTGCACTGCAGGTACCTTTGCAGGGGTCAGTAGGAAACGCAGCAGGGATGGGCAGGAGCAATGAAGGCCCTTGAGCAAAACCATCAGGTTACACTTTGAGCTTGTGGGACCCATGCAAAGCAACATGGCAGACAAAGTTTATGATGGAATATTTCTGTCCATGGAAGAACCAGATTGACCTGGGTTTGGATGCAGTCTAAAGCACTGCCTTTTCTACACAAGTAGAGATTCCTGGTGAGGCAAATCAGTATTTTTCCATAATCAGATTTATTCTGGCTCTTACATTTATCAATGGAGCTTATGCCTGCAGTCTTTTGCACACTGCTGTCTTCAGGGTTTCCTCTGGCTGCTGGGCACCTCCAAGCAACCAGCAGCTTCCCACCTCTCCTGGCTACAGGGGATGCTGCAAAAGGTGTCCCTTGTGTCTGTGGTGGTGTCAACTGTCTCTTATTGCTTCTCCAGCTGCCTCTGCCCATCAGCTGCTCCTGCCAGCTGGCGAGGAAGCACCACTGGCAGGGACTGCCAAAGGCTGCCCCAGGCTTCATGGCTGCTGAGGGGGGAGGGGTGCCCCTCACAGGAGACACTTTTTGCACTCCAAATTAACTAAAGACAAGTGACAAGCCAAGGGAAATGAGCACCCAGTCAACCGGCATCTCCCATGAACTGAGACCAGTAATCCACCCTACGGCTCCGCTGTATGCAAACCATTCAAATGCTGTGGAGATTTTCTCCAAACTGCCTCCCAATATAGCTTCCAATCACTTGTGTCCCCAGACATCCATGTCTCAGCTGAGTCCCTGTAATTCCCTTTGTCTTGTAGTCTGAGGGGAGCCACTGGACCATGTCCATGTGGCCTGATGCACCCTGGGGAGGGCAGCCCCAGCTCTGAGGCTGAAGGATGCTCTGCCATGAAAAGCCACCCTGGACCTGTGCAGAGGAGGCCCTCTGCAGCCCTGCTCCTCATCACAGCTGGTTCTCACCTTATGTTCCTTTTCTCTGGTCCTGATCTCACACTACAATGCAGCACAAGAGCAGCATGCCTGGAACAGCCTGTTGGTCTCTCTTCTCTGCCTCCATCCACCAAGAAACCTACTTTCACCTCTGCTGAGTTCTTAAGAAGTGAAGGCAATGTCCCAGTGCTCAGCACTTGCAACTGCATTCAACTTGGATGTATGCCCTGAAAATAGAAAGGCCACATCCCTTATCAGGACCCTGATCTCCTGAGGATACACATAGCTGCACTTTCAAAAATATTCCAGCAATTGCCATATATCCTACCAATTCCCCCCAAATCACAATGGGGTAGCGAGGAATTTCCTTCTGGAAATTCTGCCTTCCTTTGGGTGCCATCTAATGCAGATCTTTATGTTTCTGTCAGCTTAACTTATTATTTGGTATTCAATTTGGCAATAAAAATTTTATATACCAGGCACTGTGTATTACAGATACACAGATAGATACATGTTTATGTGTGTGTGTTCCTGTAAATTATAATAAGAATTTTGTTATTTTGTTCATCAGGCTTAGCTCCATTTTTCATGACTATAAAGCTTTTGTAAATCTGAACATGGAGACAACAAATACATCTATTCTTATCACTGTTAAAACTTCTGCAGTGATAATGTTTTTGATTTCTTTTGCATTTAAGTATTGAAAGACACTGAGAGCTACATGTTCAACTCCAGTCTTCCAAAGAAGGACTGAACATTTGTAAATTATATTTTTATTTCTTTAGTCATGGACTTTACCATTACTGAACAGGTAAGGATTTAAGCATGTGCTAGGAGTTCAGGACATACTTAAGTGTAGAGTACCTAATGAGGAATTTTAATTGCTGAGTGCCACTAGTACATAAGATGCTGAATTTTCCCCTAGAAATGACTATAGTTCAGTGATGAGATTTAGGTAGTCCATTAATGCATTTTGCCAATCTCTTCTATAGTCCCTGAAGTCATGAAGTTTGCATGACTGTACTGATCACTCCTTCTTGACTACTCTCCTTAGGAGACTGTTACATGTCCTTTGTACAGTTTTGGAAATTATCCTTATTTTATACCTAGAATGTTGTCTTTGCAAACATTTTCCCTCACTGTATGGATCTATGTGTCTTTCATACCTTTTATCGTGTGTTTTATTGTCCTTGCCATTTTAAAAGCAGGAACATGATTTATAGATGAAATTAATGAGGAAATCACTTGATGGTGAACTGATCCTGGATGTTTCAGTGCTTTATACCTGATGCTGGTGCAAAAAGAACAAGATATCTGGGCTGTTCCAGATACCCAGTCCTCCAAATGATATGGCCTTAGGCTCAGTACAGCTAAGGCTCTTGCTTCTGCATGTTTTCCTTTCTTTGGGATAGAGGACTGCATGGTTCTGGTAATAGCTTATTTTCTGCACATGAGGCTGCAGTTGAGATTGTGACTACAATTAAAACATCGGGCCCAATTCCTCTGCGATTTAACAACACTGAAGGTAGTGGAGTTGCTCCAGTGATGAATTTGGCCTGAAAGCTTCTGTTCTGGTTTTAGGCGGCTGCCCCATAAACCCAGACCTAAGGTATGTCTTGGGTGGATTTATGTTTATTTTTGAGAAAGAGGAGACAGTCAAAGAGTTAGATGCCTTTCACATTCAATGCAAATCATTAAAGGTTGCGGTCTTCTGCAATGAAATAGGTTTATTTACTTCTGTCATTCTATCAGGTTGTTTTTGTCTCTCCATGACTCTCTTACTTCACATACAGGATATAGGACATGGCAGGTAGGATGCCTCAATTGTACCAGTGTCTAACAGGATGACTTAGGCACAGCCATTTAATCTCTTCCTTTGAGTCCAGCTGCTATTTTTTTTGACCTATGTTGTTAAAGTGCAGCTTCCTTTTCATCCCCCAGACAGCTGTAAGGAGCCAAGTGAAAACCTCCCAGGATTTCTGTTGGAGCAGTACAGGTAGTCTCTGCACCCAAAAGCTTGTAAATTAAATATCTAGGAGGGACCAGTGTGGGGACTGAATGAGCCAGCAGTCCAGCTTTTAAATGGAGGATTACACATTTCCCAGAGTAGTCCCTGTTTTCCTGCAGTTTCAGCCTCCCTGGTTCTTCCTTCCCACACAGTAAATTTCTCAAAAATATCTGTTCTTCTCTTTGCTAAATTTTAATGCCTTTTTTAATTTTTTTTTCCCCCCAACAAAATTCAGGTTATTGCTGATCTTAAAGCAAGCAACCAGGAAAAGCTGAACTGGAAGGAAAATTAATCCTATTGCTACTCAGAGATGTGCACCATTCTTCCCTTGCCCCTACTTGCCATTGCAGAGAGGTTAGGCTCAGGTCTGATCCATCCCCATGTGGCTCCACGAGGAGACAACTGTCCCTTAGTGAGAGATTTAAGCATGGATTCCAAGGTGCCCCACAAACGTGTTTGCTGGGAACTTATAGAGAGAAGTAAAAGGCTGACACAAATGGGGCTGAAAGGGTGAGGAAAGGGGAGAAATGGTGAATGGTCAGGAGTCCCATTTTGGCTTTATCTGTATAAGAAATTTTAATTGTGGCAGCAGGGTAAACACAGTACATTTCCCTCTAACATTTACACTGATACAAATAGCCTTTTTAACAGTTTAACTTTATTCTCTTGTAGGCATGAAATTAACCTACACAGGTATTAGGTACACAGATACCAGTGTAACTGTGCTAACAGTCTGAAGGGTTTATACTGATTTAGCCACAGGGGTTTTTAAGCAGATTAAAGAAGATAAAAGATGGTATTTACACCATCACTAGTAATGTACATCAATTCCTAGCTGCAATCTTTCTGTTATCCGTTTTCACATTTTCTGTATTGACATACATAGAGACACATGAGTTTTTGCATCCCAAACATGCTAATTGTCCTATTTCTTTTCCCCATTTTGTTCTTTTAATCAACAAGTGAATAGTGTGTGCGTGCAGTCAGAAGTTTAATTTTGTTCTTCCCTTCTTTATAATTTGAAGTTGCTTTTCTAGCTTCAGAGAACCACAGGGATGACTGAAGGAAGGAAAATAAAGATTTGCTATTGTTCTGCTTTTTCAAACTCCCACAATTTTAGACTAATGGCAGTATAACTGTTGCTGTTGGACAGACTATCACACATACATGCACACTGCCTGGTGAAAAGGCATGAACTATTTATTACAACATCTGATTCTATTTTTATAGTATTTCTACACAGACTAGGGATTGAAGGAGAAGGTTGACACCTCTCCCATCCCATTGGTCAAGACAGCTATCCAACAGCCATCCATTCCTCCAAGAGAGGGAATGTAAACTAACTTTGTCTTAACAAAAACATTGCTTCTATTTATAACACCCGTGTGTGAGAAAGAAACTAAAAAACTATGAAAACATTGGAACTGTGAAGCATCAGAAAGCTGTAAAATCAGGACGACATATAACTAGAAGAAAAAAAAAAAGAAAAGTTGAAAAGCAAGCAACCAATGAAAAAAGACAGCATTTTCTGCAATAGAGTCAGCACCAAGTGTGAGTCAGGGGAAAATTCTACTGCCTTTTCATCAGCCCCACTTTGGTAATTAAGTAGTTTCTCAGTATTTCTAATTCCAGTTTTTAAAAATATTTATATATATTTTTAAAAAGGGCGAAATTGAGGATAAGAACAGGGAAAGGAGGACAAGTAGACAAAAATATAGTTTGAGAGCAAGCGGGGAAGGAAGAGAAGGCAAGAGCATAGCAAATGTGGAACAAGGGAATCGGGAGTAGGAAAGTGAAGTTTTGTGTGAAGATAATCAGGGTGGAAGGGAGAAGCTTTTGTAGCCCATTTCCACCTGCATCCTAAGCACAGTATATGAAAAAAAATATTTTGTGTAGCTCATGACAATGTGTGCTTCTGTACATGCATAAGGCAACAGATTGTACTGGCTACTGGCTTAAACCCTCTCCTTCAGGCAGTAGTTTAATTCTGACTGAGGCTGTAGCATCAAGTATACACCATTAGTTGTAGCCAGTGAAGTCCTATCAGCCATATTGACTAGTAAACCCTAGACATGGCCATGCAAAATATGATAAAAACCTTACTGTGTTGTGACAGGGCTATTGAAATTATTGCCTCCCTGTGAAGTCCCACTATCATCCCCACATACCTTCTTCCTCACAGAATTAAAAAATAAACATAAAGCTTAAACAATAAAGTTTTGAGGGATTAGTAATTCACCAGAGCAACCCCACTTTTATGGAAGACCCCAATTTAAATAAACCTATTTGGTTTCCTCTGTAAATCTCATTAAATGCAGAATGGATGGAGCAGCCATGTAGAAAGGCTGAGGGCTGGATTTTCAAGGGGCTGGATGTTGAAAGGGCTGGATGTTCAAAAGTGGGAAGTAGACTTGACTAAAGCACAGTTATGTGGGGCTGGCAGATGGATAGGTGTGTGGTAGGTGTGTGGAGGAGTGGCTGAACATGAGAGTGACAGAAATCTACCCTTGTGTGACTGGGATGACAGGCAGGAAGGATACTTCAGAAGTGCAGAAAACTTCTACTACAACTCTGTTCTGTGATCACCTTTCAGGTGGCCCTGGGTAAAATCAGTCAGTCTTTCATATGTGGCAGGCAGTATCAGTGGAAATCCTTCAGAGAACAAGAGATGCTCATATTCTGCAGTAAGAGGGCTCAGACAAACAGTTCAGAGAGGATATGGACATGGACAGTGGCCAGATGTGGTAGTACTCTGGAAAATCTTTGCAGTGATGTAAGTTCCCCTCCTAGTCTGCTCCCTCACACTCTACCCTGGCGATCTTTATCAGAGCCAAGCTCCAAACAAGTTCTCCCAGTGTGCTGGAATGTTGTTATGCTTTGGAAGCTTTGGACCTGATATTGCCTTATTGTTCTTATTCCTTCATAAGGTGGTTTAAAACAATATCTAGGGCAGTTGGTCAGTGCTGGTAATTCAGACTGAGCAAGAGTCCAGAGACAGAACGTCTCTGAACTGTTTTTCTTGGATGGAGTCTGTAGACAAGCTCCCCAACACCCACGTCAAAGTGAACATGTCTCTGCAGAGACCGAGTGGGACAAATAGCAAACCATCTGTACCTTCAGTCACTAATGGCTGAAATGATGTTTGGAGAATTCAGCAAGTGTTTCAGTCTACAGAGATTGATAAACGTTTTCAATTTCAGTCTACTGACAAAGTGCAGGTTTAGCTTTAGCTCTCAGTGGCATCTGGACTATGAGGAGAGCCATAAAAACGGGGCATTTGAATGATCTTGCAAGAACATCTTGCTGGTTCAGCAAAGCTCCAAGGATTTTTCTCAAGTGACACCATTCCCAGTTGGAGCATATTTACGTTATTGTGGAAAAGACTTCTGCTCCTGATAATTGCCATGGTTGACTCTGAGGCAAGGTTGCATGAAGCCTTTTAGATAATGCTGCAGTAAGTCTATCATAAACACCAAGGACAGATTAGATCAAAACCTACTGGTGGTAGTCATGGCGCACAACCCTCTGAATTTAGCGTAGCTATTCTCACTGGGGTTGTTTTGTCTGGTGAATCTGTCTGGCACCACTTGTCTTGGCTCTTTTGTAGCTAAATAGGTAACAGCAAACCTCTTTTTGACAGGGGCTTCTATTTGAGGTGTCCATCATCTCCAGTGGTCATCTGTGGGTCATGAGAGAATGTGATTTCCAGAGAGGAGAGATGTTCATCCAAAACCTCCAGTTATGCCTACTCACATGTACTCTGACTGGCACTGTCAGCCTATATGAAGACACTGACTTCCAGGCCCAGTCTGAACACATTTGGATTTGATTTTCTTCCCTTTTCTTTTCTCCATGGGTTCTACCGAACTCCCTCCCCAGTCCCAGATCCAAAAGCATAATGGCTTTATGTAGCTTGTAAAATTCTATTATCTCTGTATTCAAAACTCAACAACTGGGAAATGGCTGTAATAAGCGTGTTATTAAGCGTGTAAATACACTTTAACTTCAGACGTCCAAAGGAAGTCTCTCTCTGTCTTCCTCACTTTGCCCTCCATGTTTTCACCACGTGTTTGGATTTCATGGATATGCCTACTTTACCCCCTCTTCCTGAATGGTGTGCTTTCCCATTTGATAGTGTTGGGTACAATGCTCCCCTCTGCTGAGCCTGCCACGGAGTCTCATGGAGAACCCAAGGTCTTCGAGGGAAGACAGGTTCTTGGTGAGGATGGGGGTTTTGGGGAAGGAGGAAGGAGGGTGAGGGTAGGGAGGGGAGGAAAACATATAAAAAAAGAAAGAAGCCAAGTGCATTCTTTCTGCAACACTCAGGAAAAAGAATGTTGCACAGGGGATTGGAAAGGCGAAATTTTTTCACATCCAAATGGATTGCAATTTCCCTCCATTTAGCACCTGAAGGTAATTAGCTCGAAGAGACTGTCGGCTGAGAAACACGTTCATGGAACATTAACTCTCATACATTCTCCAGTTGCAGGGAATTAATAGGAAAGATTAAAGTTTAAAGAGAGCAAAATGCCATTACCTCGCAAGCCACCTCTCTCAGCGGCAGTAACTAGCCCTCACTAACCTAAAAGCACCACTGGAGTCCCTGGCTCCTGCTTCAGGCAACGACAGATGAGACGGGCCCCGCTCTGCCCCGAGCTGCCCGTCCATGGGCTCCGGTGACCTGCCCGCAGGCAGCGATGGCCGCGGGGCTGGTGGCTCTGGCAAGGATGCGTTTGCCAGCTGCCGTACGAGTGCACACGTGCACGTCACCCTGGGGCCAACACACTTGTGCAAGCGCCCCAGTTGTGCTCTCCGGGGGTACTGCTGGTGTCTTCTCAGTGAGACATGAGCTATGGGCACCCCAGGAATGAAGCACCCAGCAGTGGTCCCTGTGTGCTCAGGTTGGCATGTGGGGTAGTGGGGAGGGATCCCCCATGCAGCCCTGGGCAGCCCTGCATAGTCTCCATCTTGCTCCTGTTCCCTGCTGGCACACCAGTGCCCGTGCAGGGATGCTGGCAGCCTCCTGGACTCATGCGAAGTCCAAACTGCAACGCTGCAACACCAAAACACCTCGCAGCTGAACTGGCTCTGTGAATGGTACCAAACCTCTCCTGACAAGGGATTGAGCTTCTTCCCAGATGCAAGACAAAAAGAAAGCATTAAAGGAGTGGGGCCCTATTTGGGGGTTTTGGGGGTAAAGTTTATATAAGCTTTTGCACTTTAAAGATTTTCATGTTGCTTTAGCATTTCAGGGAGAGAGCATGAGAGAGAGAGAGAGAGAGAGAGAGAGAGAGAGGGAGAGGGAGAGGGAGAGGGAGAGAGAGAGAGAGCGAGATGAAATTGAGACATGGAAGAATTTATTGCCCAGAAAATTCCATTCTGCTATCTGATTCGAAAAGTCCAGTCCCCCCAGCTTCGGAAAATCTATTTTCCACATTTTAATACCCTGCAGAACAGTCCTCATAACTCATCCGAGTGTGTTAAGCACAGTTTTATTAGATCTGAAACAAATTTTGGTGGGGAGATACTATAGGTCATTAACCATGGAGTAATTTTATCCTTGTTTCCCTAATGATGCCATAATGGCGAGCGAATTTCTTAACTAAAGACCAAAGAACATTTTGAAGGTCAGTTTCATCTGTGAGCTCCTTCAAGCGCTTCTCGGAGAAGATTGGAAAACTCGCCGATTTTTTGAAGAGTCATTAATAATGTGAAAGCTGAAAGAGCTCTCTCCCATTTGCGTTCCTGCTTTTTACCTTTTAATTTTATATCGCTTTAGTCCCTTTCTTTTTCTCCCTCTCTCTCTCTCTTTTTAACTCTCTTCTGGAGTGGCCCCTCATGCAGCTGAAAAATGAAATGGGCCATTCCTGAGGGCATCCTGAGCTGAGCAGAGGCAGGGCAAAGATCCAGGAGAGAGAAAGGGCATCCCTGGCACTGAGTGTCCACCACTGCAGCCCAGCACCTGCTGCCATAAATGTCCCCCCAGAAGCCCTGGGTGCATGGCTGAGAGGCATCCTGCTCCCCCCTGCTCATGTAGATCAGGATGGGAGTTTGAGCCTACTGTACTGCATCCCTGCTAAACGAGGGAGAGGGACAAGGCTGTCCCCTCCCTGCCTAACAGGGCATGTGTGTTTTTACTCTATGTGAACAAGCTCACATCTGGGCCACTGAGGGCTGTGCTGGCAGAGTGACCTCTGCACTGAGTGTGCCTGGAGGTGCCCATGCCTGTGAGCGTGTGTGTGAGCTCCATGTGCTGGGGGGCATGAGATGTTGCAGGGAGTTGTGCAGTACTGATTCATCTTTTTTTGTTGTTGTTTTGTTTGTTTGTTTGTTTTTAATGGATATAGATATATGCACACCTGTGTGTGAATTGCCATTTTGGATATATAGATACATTGCAAATGACTGAAATTGTTAAAAAATTAAAATAGCAATAAGCTGTATAAGAATTATATGTAGCCTGCCTACACACATGTTCTGGGACTGCAGGTGCTTGCGGGACACATGGAGTGGGAATTAGGGTGTGCAATATTCCATTTTTTGTGGATTACTGTGCTCAAGATTAGAGTCTATATGTATGTTTATACATGTTTGGGGGAACATAGAGGGGCTCCGGTAGTATGTTGATTTATAACCCTCTGTCTGTGTGTGTAGTGAAGAGGTAACAGGCTCACACTCTGCGTTTGTGTGGGGGGTGTGTGGTGGGGTTTCTAGCTGTACCACAGGCATCAGTGGGCACAAGAAATCTTTCGGTATGCGTGTGGTGCACTGGAGGCTTGGCTGTGAGTGTGTGCATGTGTGTGTGCGTGTGCGCAGGGGGGTGTATGCCCCAGAGAAGGGTTTGTCTGTGCCTTCATTAAAGAGTGCCTGGCAGTGAGCAGGCCTCTGTGTTTATGGGTTTTCCTCTCCCTGGGTGTGTACGCTTCAGGCGCCTGCATGTGTTGCATTTGCAGATGATATGGGCTACATCCTCAGCTGGTGTAAAGCAGCACGAGAGACTGTGAAGCAATTTACACCCACTGCTACTCCAGCACAGCCTTAGGCTGGAGGCAGTGAGTCTGGGGGGTGTGGGCTGAGATGCTTTTCCATACCATGGGAATGGATGACTTCCAACCTGGAACAAGACCTTCTCTCATCTCCCTATGCCCCCTGTCCCCCTGCCTATCCTTCACATTTGAGGCAAGAACTATGGGGGGATGTGTGTGTGTCTATTTGGGGAGGGAGCGCTTCGAGGGGAGGGGGGCAGTGTGGTGACACACTCTGCTCCCAGATGTGATACCAGCGATAATTTCAATTTTATGCCTTTGTTATGGCTTTAATCACTTTCTTTATGCGTTTTGTTCCAGCGATCAGGGAGAGACACCTGATAGGCAAAAAGGATATCAGGGGAACAATTTTTATTTGGAATGTGGTGAGAAGTCTAATTAGAATTTGAATTCTGCTGAGCCTTGAAATGGTCGGTACTTTATCCTGATCGCCTTAGATATTGTTTCGAGTCAATCATCTGTCATAGTGCGGCACGCTGGAGAGAAAGGCTCTCCATCCAGCCTGGTCTCTCTGTCGGGCTGGGGGCTGCTGGTGGGGGAAGGAAGGGTGACAAGAGGGAGGGCAGTGGACTTTGCTCTGCCAGATAGGCTCCCTGGGAGCAAGCACAAAGGGAGAAAACCCTTGGCACAGAGGTTTATCTTGCTATGTACTCCTAGCCATGCTGTGGGGTGCTGTCTGCTGGCCCCTTTCTCATTATTGCAGGGCTGTCCCCTTCAAACAGGAGATGGGGAGGAGTATGGGTCAACATAAATGTCCCACCAGCTGCTGCTTGGGAGAGGAGCACCTTCTCATAGCTAGTGAGCTCCACGTGACTGGAGGATTTTGCCGGTATCTTTGCTGTGCTGATTAAACACTCTGAACGGTCAGTTCTTACAGACAGACAGACAGCTAGGCTAAGATGGATGGATGAACAAGTGCAGGTGGGAATGGCCATTCAGATGGATTTGTATGGGACGGAGGCAGAGGTGGTGAACCAGTGACACATAGGGTTGGATGTGGGACTTAGGAAAGGTGGGAATGAGGATGGACGTGCCTCATCACACTAAGGGCAGTAAGCACACTCATGAAGGGTTGTTTTCAGACTCAGGTTGATCTTATTTCATTTGTGCTACCAGAACAGAAGAAAAAGAGGAAACCTGGGAATGTGACAAGACACAAAGCAACTTTTGCAATCCTTCTAGCTTTAAACTCTGTTCTTAAAAGTTAAAAAAACAAACAAAAAAGCCAAACAAAACACATCCCTCCCCAGTCAAAGCCTCTATGAGTCCTAGCATTTTTAAAGCTAAAAGCCACTCCAAAGCTCACCAGAATATGTCCAGTAATCCTTCTTCCTTGTCCCCAGTCCGCAGTGCCTCCCCTTGGTGAGACCACAGCTTTCAGTCCTGGTCAAACAGCTGCAGTACTGAGTTTGAAATGAACTGCACAATGGTGTGATCCCTGCTACTGAGGAGAAGGAGGCACACAGGCAGGACTGCAGCATGATCTATGTACCAGGAGAGATGAACTGAGGAGAATCATAAACAATAGAACGATTCCAAGATTCCTAAAGTTATGGAAATTGATGGTTAAGTCTTTATTCTGTGTCATTCCTACACTTTGAGATGGTGCCTCATTCTGAATGCAACATAAATGTCTGTGACACAAAAGATACAGATTGGTCTGGCTGTTGAAGAAAAGACAGTTGAATGTTTTGCCTTCTTGAGAAAAGCAGAAAATGACCTGGGACTGGGGGCTAATTAAGAGAGTTGCAGGCATCCGCAAAAATTTGCAGATAGGAAAGCCATTTATGTAGCTCTTTCTAAAGTGTCAGCATTAGGTTTCAGAACTGACATACTGAGATGGGTGTAGGCAGCTCATGCCTTTCTCAGCCATAGTTCAGGCTGTCTGCAGACTCAGGCAGACATCACTGTATGTTTTTGAGTTCAATTCCCTTTTTAACAAGGCAGCAAGGCAATATTTGTTTCCTTTTTCTTCCTCCTTTTTTTTTTTT
>WBMY01010284.1:1440156-1482103 GCA_013397315.1 Donacobius atricapilla
TTTTTTTTTTAATTGAGTAAGTGGATAGTGTCAAAGGTTAGTTCTAAAGACTCATCTACAAATTCTTTGATAGTCATGCTAACAACCTTGGAATATCTGACACAAAAGTCAGTCTTTCATTTACACCTCAAAAATGCATCTAGGATTGCGAACAGAGAGCAGCAGACATTAAATATACTTGTGTATACACACACTTGTAATTACAACATGGTTTTGCAGTCGACTTGGCAATATTAGGTTTAACATTGGACTCGATCTTAAAGGTATTTCCCACCTATATGATTCCATGATTTTGTGATTTGCTGTCATTCCAAGTATACTCAGTTTTGGGTCCTAAAGATACAATTCTGGTAAAGCAGGAATGTACTAAGTAAAAATCCTGTGCTGCCACACAAGCTGTGCAGTCCAGCCATTAAGCCAACATATTCATGTGATGGAGAAGATTACTGAGCCTCAAGTCTCTTTGCTCTGGTTATGCTTCGGCCCAGGTGTGGGATTGTCATCTGGCAGGAGAAGTGCCACCAATCCAGACTGCACTGGGAAGATGGGCCTTGTCGTGGGGCTGGTTTGACTGCAGGACCTGCTGAAGCCCAATTCCATTGCCCTATTCCTGGCTCCAAAAATATATACCACTATTTGCCTCCCTCCTAGTGTTGTGGATATTTCTGTGTATGTGTAAAATAATAGCTTGTTGTAGTTTGTTTGGGTTTCATTGTTAATGGACTGTTCTGTAACCCTCTGTTCCTCCAAGTTAATGGTTTTGTCCTGAAAATTGTTTCCACCCCCTAAGCTGTCAGTTGTACCGAACCCAGCCCCTTTTTCCTGAATGTTCTAAGTCAATCATTCTCGGGACTAATCCCCTGATCCACGACGCCCCATTGGTCCATGTGACTGGTTTTCTTCCCACTGTTTTCCCATTGGTCCCTGAAGTATGAAACTCCTCCTTGTTCTCCTCCCACATCCTCTCCCTATTGGTCAGAATTTGTTACCTGCCCCTTGGACCTCCCCCATTTATAAGCTACTGCGCACCATACTTGGGGTCCTTTTTGTCACTGGCTGTTCCGCAGAATAAACCATTCTGGATCACAAACAGAAGACCTCCCTCTCATTCCTTGTCCCCAGCCTGTGCTGATGTAAAGACCTTCGTGCTGTAGAGCTGAGGCTCAAAGCCATGTCTCCCACTGCCCTCTTGGGTGACGTGTCCCAGTCACGGCACTGTGCCACGGTGGCTGAGCTGGCTAAAAGACTCCGGCACAGCATCAATAGCTGATCTGTGTTCCTTGCCTTAAGCTTTCAAGCTTTAGGAGAATGAAGAAGGAAATAATAATATTTTGTATTCTGATGGACCTACCTAAAACAAAAGAATCCCCCCCAATCCTTGTGAACACTGAGCTACAGGTTTGGGCTGGATCCTCCTGATCTTCATTGGAGCCATAATCCTTAGGGTTGTGCACAGCTCTTTTGACTCGGAGGAGGTCTGGAGGGAAGACTGGGTTGGAGGACAGCTTGCAAGGACCTGGATTTTTGTGCCATTCCAGAAGGCAGAGTGCTAATTCTAAGCCTTGATTATTGAACTCTGGCTTCATGGAGTAATGTTTACTGTGCCAAATGGATCTTTATGCATCATATGCTTTGTTCATGCTCAAATGTCAACTGATGGATGTTCAGTAGTTCTTGATGGCCTCCCGGTTTCTGCAGTCTGCTTTACAGCCCACACAGCAACACAGGAAAGGGCCAGGGACTGAAACCAGTGAAGATTGGGTGGGGAGAACTGCCATAGGCACTGCCAGCACAGGATGGAAAAGGGTTCAGATGTGCAGAAGGATTGGAAGAAAATCCAATGAAGAGGTCTCACTGATTTAAATCTCAGTTGACTCTACTTGTTCTTATGTTGTGATACTCTGAATGACTACTTTCTTTTTCTTCTCAGGTATTGGGTATAGAACTGTTTAGATGAATACCAAACAACTCAGCCCATATTATCACTGCTGTTATCTCTACTACTACTGCTATTATTATTATTATTATTATTATTATTATTATTACCATTTACGTCCTAGCACCACTCAGAGCAAAGAGCCTTATTATGCTGAGTACTGTACAAATGCACTGGGAAAAAATAAAGAAATGCATGTTGACTTGCTTGAGTTTCCATACTGTGACAATGTCAGAGCCAGGAATATAAACTAAACCTCCAAGTTCCTCTTGCTAAGCCAGGGATAGCCATTGTGTGCCTTCCAGCACTTTGAGCAGGACTTTTGGGTCATGACTATACCATGGAGCTGTCTGTGAGCCTGTGTGTGCACAGGACTTCTGGCTGGTGCCACACCACCAGCATTGCTAATGACAAAGCCAACGAGAACAGATTTAACTGTATCTTCTTGGGTTCCTGCTGCAATTTCAGTCCAGTTCCAGTTGGGGCATCCCTGTGAAATGCTTCCAGAGTTCCCATCCTCTCAGGATTTGGCCAAACAGGTTTTGATGTACTCCTTGCTGGCTTGGGAAGGTTGGATAACCCTGCTAAGTCTGCCTACACTAGCCCAGATTTGTTTTAGGCTGTTTCACTGACCTTCTCACTGTTTCCTTCCCTGTTCTTTTATATCTTATAGACTCTTTCAGCTGAAGTGCTGATTTATTTCCCCTCTCACTGTTCCTCAGCACTCAAATCCATGTAGAGTCCTACCTAGTTTGCCAACTCTGGCTGAGGTAAATTCTGGCAAAATGGCCTTAGCCTTTCCAGAAGGCAAAGCTGAGACAGAGGATTGTATTCAACTCCCTGTGAAGGCAGAGCATGAAGCTGGTCATTCCCCACGACCAGCCTCAGCCTAACCAACCCAGATAAGGGGATCTGATTTTCGGGTTCAAGCAAGAGAGCTCAAAAGAGGTTATTGGAGAAGGTCTCTCTGGGACAGAAGCAAAGATAAGAGCACTGTACCCTTTGGGGGTTCCTTGGGATCTATGGTATGGACCCACACCCCAGTGAACTGCCTGCTCTGGGGACTCTGAGGGTGCTGCATGGCTCCCTTCCCCACCAGCAGCAGCCCTATGACTATGGCTCAGCACTGTCCTCTCTTCCAAAATGCAGACATCCCTGGAGCTCTGAACTCTTTTCCCTAATCAGCCCATTTCCCCAGGCATGGTCCTGGGACAATGTGGTGCTTGCAGGCTCTGAGGTATCTCTATCACTGGCTGTCAGGTGAAGCCTTCCCTGAGCATTCCAGCAAGCCCTTCTTTATTTATTTTTAAAATTCCCCTGAGTCTATGAAGGTCGTTTGAACAAATTGGAGCTGACAGACATTAACTTGGAAAAAAGCCCATTGCACCATGATAAACTCCATTTAAAGAGAAGCAAAAGTGCCAGGCAAGAGAGGAACAAATGATGAGGGATTTGTCACTGTTACCATAAGTTTAGGAGTTGAGAATGTCAGCTTTGGCCTCACCTTCTCCCATTAAGCATTATTACACATTCCAGCTTTGCTATTTCCACCGCAGTAGCCCCTGACAGAGCAAATGGGCTAAACTGGGATGTTTTGGAATGCTACAGGGACAGCCATTCCCAGTGCCAAGAAGATCATGAGGGCAAATTAAATTGATGGGCCATACACTTAGTGACGAGGGTGGGAACCAAAGCCCAAAGATGAGGTGCTTCAGTCCAGGTCCCACAGAGAATCACCATCTGAGCTGCAAACCAGCCTCAGACCATAAGTGCCCCCCTTCCAGTCCCTAGTTCTTGAGCCTCGTTTGCTTCTCTGTGTGATCTCAGGAGTGCAGGGTTGGGGAGATGAGTGGGGTTTTATACCTCAATGTGTACCCAGCTGGGCAACACAGCACTGCCACAGCTCTAAGCCCACCCTCTACTGAGGACGCAAACCCAGGTGCCTCAGCCCAGACACTGGGGTGTGTTCTTCAGGGACCTGCATTGCAGAGGTAACCTCATCAAGCCATGGCCACTGCCAGCTCTTCTCTGAGGGACTGGGGATGGTTCTTTCCCTTCATCTGGCAGCCAGAAGAGCCACCTGAGGGGTGGAGGGAGATGGAGAGGGAGAAATCAGATGTATCCATCTTAGCCAGTATGACTGCTGATGAAACCTGTGCTCTGTCCAAAGATATATACTAATGCCTCCCTTTCAATTTGCACATAGTTTCTTTATGCTTTGCGTAGTGTCCTTGAAGCAAAGGCAATTGATTTCTCCTCTCCTCTGGGCATCATGTGGGATCCAAGTGGCTCCAGACCCCTGTGGAGCTGCAGCAGCTGCCAATTGTTCTGACAAGCCAGGATCAAATCTCAGAGAGGAGCAGGCCTGGGACTGTCACGCTTACCTGGCCAAGTTCAGGCCAGGGCTTTCTCTACCCCACAGCAGATGAGAAACAAACTTCTCCAACTGCAGATCAGTGCAGTCAGAAGTAGCAAGAAGTGACTAATACACCTTACAGACAGGAACCAGGCCATGCTTTTTCTCATGTCTCTTTGTCTTAGATTTCTGCAAAAATGAATAGTAGTCTTTGTGCTCACAATTTGTCTGGTATAATTACTAGGGACCCAGCGCAGTGAGCCCAGACTCAACACTGAAGGCCTTCTGCAACCAACAGGGTTATAAATAGCATCTGGCTAACCAGGCTGAGAATTTATCAGTGTCTCAACATGGTCACTGCAGCTACTGTCACCATCTAGGCAAAACTGTCAGCTGCAGGAGACTTGTTCCTGGTGAATACCCCTCAAGATAAGAGTGGTCTCAACTCCTAGCAGGGCTGGGTGCCTGGGAGGAAAGCCCTATCCACATATCCAGCTGTGAAGAGCACCAAGAAGGTCTCTGCTGCTTACATGTGGCCCTGCGCTCAGCGATCCCTGTCAGGAAGATGGAAGGGAAGGGTCTTCCCTGGGTTCTTGTCCAGGATGCAGCTACAGCTTAGCAAATTCTCCTCCAGCCCTGGGTGCACTGTCCCCTCTGCAGCACTGGCATAAATGGGATGGCCAATCTGCTATGCATGAGAGATTTCCAGTCTTAGCTGAATGTTCCCGATCCACAATGACCTTTGTTCCAACAGTGAATGGAGTTAACCTCAACTTTCTGTGTTTGGGCTCCCTGCCCAGCTTTATGGTTAAGCGTTACAGCAATGTTTTTCCCGCTGCCCTGTTTCTCTCTTGGAAAAGAAGATCTCATTTCTGCAATGCTGCTGTTAGATGTATTTGACCTTTCTATCTCATGTGGATGCCCAGACAAGTCAGAGGAGGCTGGGCACAGATGGGCAATGTCCTCACACCGCAGAAACAGTTTACCTGATTGCCTGTATGACTTCCTAAAGGCTTGCTCTTCAGTTCTGCCTGTACCCACAGTCAAGGTCAAGTTATGTTTTCCCCCCAACTCATACTGCAAAAACCAGTGGTCAACCCTGAATGACCCATTCAGCCAGTCCCTGCTGATCTCTGACCCTGAGATGTGGCTCACCCCACACTGACCTTCAGAGCCACCTCCCTCTGCTTTGTTGTGGCTTTAGAAATCATTTGAGCATGAAAGCCCTGGGCACAGGAAGTCCGTCAGGGCAATTGTGCCCCAAATCCCTCATTCCTCATCTCTTACCCTATTGCAGCCCGTTTCTTCTGAACCATCCTGTTGGGGTTATGCACCTCAGTCCTGCATATAACAAGACATCTAATTTCCCAGGTGAGTCCATGCCCTGCCTCTCAGGAGAAGCGTGGCCTTGTTAGTTTTCAGCTACTTTGGTTTAATGGCTGTCTTTCAATAGGTGTATGGGACAGAGTCTTGATCTTGCTTAGGGCTTATTTTTCTGATCTGTAGGTAAAAGCAGCAATAAATAGTGACTCTGTTACTGCACCTAAACCTTAGTTACAAAACAGTCACAGCTTCAAGCAGAACTAGTGCAAGCATTGAGAAAATGTTGTAGAAGTGTTTCCGTTTCAATATAATTTCTGTATAGTAGGGTTGCAGTGGGATTTTCTGAAAAATATATGTAGAAATTAAAAGCTCTTTTCTAATAGAATCCTTCAGCTTTCTAAAGCATGTTTTTATTGGCATTATTTTAGAAGTATTTTTCTCCCCCTGCATGAAGCCTCTTCAGTCAACTTTGGTTACAGATAGGAGTTTTAAAACTGGGGTTAAATATGATGGAAAACAGAGCACATTTCTACTGATGGCAGTTCTTCATGCAGATTTGACCTTTGGGGGAAGAAGAAGGTTGTTTTGTAACCAAAAAATTCTCTTGCCAAAAATGTTGCCCCGGTAACTGATGCTGTAGAGAGCAGCCTGGATCCTTATGCTATCCATTAAAGAGAATCTGACTCAGGAGAGCAAAGGGTGGACCCTGGAGAGCTGTCTGGTGATGGCTGAGAGGGGCTGGAGATGCCAGAGATGCCTTTGTGGGGTGGAGGGAGGAAGTGTGTGAGACGAAGAGGCCAAGAGCAAGGAGTGCAGGATGAGACCCACAGGGGCTCAGGTGGTTTGAAAGACTGATAGGGGCAGAGATGATGTTGGAGGCTGTAGGGGTTTGGAAGCATCCATATGCATGGAGGGTCTCGTGCAATGCTTTCCCCAAGATGCAGTGATGTTTTGAGATTCCCTCCCTGCAAGTCCCTTCTGCACCTTGCTGCAGCAAAGATCCTTTTCTGGGCATCCCCTTTCCTTACCCCCCAGCTGTAGTCATTCCACACCAGCCTCAGCCCCACCTTCCTGGCCCCATCAGCCCCCACCTCACCAGTAATGAGAAGGGATGTGTGGTCTGCCTTTCCTGTGCTCCTGTGCTTCCCTCTGGATCCCAGCAACAAGTTTAATTGGAAAAAACCAAGGCTGACTTGGAGGCAAGGCAAGGAGGCAGGGAGAGCCTGTGCCAGCTGACACCATGATCGATTACCTGGAACTCCACCTGACACTGAAATTAGGGTTTTTTAATGATAGGCCGACTCTCCCTGGATGTGAAATTCAAATGATCTCCAAAGCTTCCCTGTGACCATCAGTCGCTGCACGCAGTGGTACACGCCACATGCAGGTACTTTGTCTCTGTCACTGCTGAAAGGACATTGTTATTACCAACAACTCTTTGTATTAACCAGTCTCCTACCTAATAGACAACACTTTACGTTCTGCACCGTTACCCAGTCAGGGCTGCTGTGTGCCTGAGAGACACAGGCTTCCCCTCAGCTCCCCTGGGGCAATGGAAAGCCAGTGCTTAAAAAGAGACACCAAAATGGAGGATGCACACACACCTTACTCCCCTGCTGCCTGCACTCTCTTGTGTTGGGGCGTGATTTTTATTTCTTCTCAACTGCAGGCCCAGAGCAAAAACTGGTGGGTCAGGGCCTGGCTGTACTGGGATGTGCCAAGGTGCCTGAGTAGGCAAGTAGGCAATTGTCTGAGTTTCTTTAGGATGAGAGAGGGGAGCTTTTCCTCCCACAGACATCTTTTGCATCCCAGGGCAAAACTAGGGGAGGCAATACTCAAAGCAGATTTTCGCATCTTTATCGTGCTTGGTGAGCCATTAATGAAGTGCCTGGTGCACTGGTAGCCTCCCATGCCTGGACAGGGTGTAAGAAAAGCCATCCCACCCAAGAGTCCACAGTGTTGCTGAGCCCTGGTGTATCTCAAAGCTTTGGCACCTCTGTGGAGGGTCTGTCACTTCTGGTCACTGGTCTCCTGAGATATTGTCCCCACCTTTCTTCCTCATCTCTTGACCATCTTTTGCCTGGCCCTCTGGAAGGCAGAAGGAAGGTAACGTGTGAGTAGGAGAGACCAGGAGGTATTCTGTGGCCATGACCTGAGCATTGACTGTTTTTTGTTACAGAAGATAACAATTAGAAGGACCACTTTTCTCTTCCTGATGGGCAAGGATGGAAAGGAAATGAGGATAAAAAGAGAAGGAGATTTAAAAAAAGTAAAATGATGTAAATACAGCATAGAGAGCAGTAGCCTGTAAGCCACCATGCACTAAGCAGGATTTCCCACATCTTCTTGCTTTCCTGAATGGAGATTTGGAAATCCACATGGAGGGAAGATATCCTAACACAGAGAGTGATGTGGTTACAGAGTCTTCTAATAGCACTGTGGAAGACATCATCTCCAAAGGGGGTCTTTGGCTGTATCATAAAAGTGTCAACAAGGAGGGAACAGATTCTGAATAGTGGAAATGTTGGAGGAAAAGGGAAAGGTCCTGCCTCCAAAACTGTTCATTGCAAATCCAGATTTCCCCCCATGGGAGGCACAGTGAGAAGGTTAGATGGGGACACCAAATGTTCCCAGGTCCAGCAGGAATTGCTTTGGGCTGTGTTGAATCAGAAAAGCTGGACACACATGGGTCTGGACAGGACTGCAGGAGGATATAATTCAGACCTTCTGGTTTGCCTCAGCAAATGAAATGCTGGGTGATAACACTGACATTTTTTCAAAGGCTGACCTCTACGGTGCCCATTTCTTCCTTCAATAGGGTACCAGCATTGGCATATTTAACAATATACTCTATGCAGCCTCAGTTTCCCCCTGGTTAAGAGATGTTTCTGGTATTTGGTAACTTTTGGACATCTTTGATGAGGAAATGCTCTATGAGTTGCCATGGAAAAATCACATGTTCTCTCAGTGCTTCAGCTCTCCCTCCCCATTTTACCTATATTGTTTACCTTTTCTTAAGTGAATGCTCAGCACCAAGCACCCCTTGGCTGCAACCTCAGCTCTCCTCTCTGGCCGTGCCCTGGGGCAGCTCAGACACCTTCAGTCTGGGAGGGGGTCAGTGGCAGAGCTGTATTTGTCATTCAAGATGGTGTGGTGCTATGGGAGGGAGGTACTGTGCTTTGGTGGTACATGGGAGGCCTCTGCCCTGTACTACCCCCAGCCAGCTCAGTGCAGCCCCTGGCTCCCTCGGCAGCCTGTGCTGATTGTCCTCCAAGCAGGTTCCTGTGGGAGCTGAGCAGAAAGGGGATGCATGCAGACAATGTTCCCTGCTTTCCTCCATCGCCCGGTGAGCAGCCCCTAATCTGAGGGGCGTGCCAGTATTAATGCCTTTAATAACGACGGATCAGATCGTATGAAGAGTTTTAATTGATGTCTATATCCCTGGAAACATAAAAACAGCCATGCGAGCGTCTTACCACTATTATTTTATCAAAGGTTTTGACGTGGCTGCTGCATAGGAGATGTCAGGGAAAAAATTCATGTCTGCAAGGCACAAACAGGCGAAGTAATGGGATATAAATCAAAAACAGTGAAAGGGGAAAGTGGTTAGTCACAAGATCATAGAGTTTTCACTAAAAGGGAGAGCAGTGAATTCTCAATACAAGCAGCAGAGTGCATTCATTCTATGGTGCCATCAGCCCTTTCTCCCTGCCCATCCCCAGTACCTCAACCCCCTGCCCTAAGGACGCACAGTCCCGGGCCAGGGCTGGTCATCTTGGATCTGCCTGTCTGGTCAGAATGGTCCATAACATTTCTCTTCTTTGTTCCCTTTTACCTGTACAGAAGACACAGAAACGTAGCCCAAAATCAGGCTTACAAATAGCAGCCCCTTTCTTCAGCTGGTCAAGAGTGTAAGTAACCTTTCGGTAGGTTTGCTGACTTTGCATCACATGGTGGTCTGTGAACACAAAAATGGTTCCCATTACAGAGGGGACAAACCAAAGTGTGGGAGAAAAAAGGGGCTGATAGGTTACTCCAGGCTGGAGCAAAGAGTAGGAGGGAAAGCATTAATTCAGTTCACCTTGTTCACCTTGGGGAAACTTTAGGACACCACCATGCAATGCCAGGGGTAGATCCATTGGAGATCTACTCCTTTTCAGTGGCTAATTCTGATTTTAAGGACACAGGAGTGGCTGGGACCCTTTTGATGGCTCATGACACTGTTTGACCATGTTGTTCCCTTTCCACAGCCAGAGCCCCATGGAGCTGATCCTGTGGGACAGGGCAACCAAGAACCACCTGTGAGACCCTCACAAATTGATTCTGCACTGATACCTTGCAAACGAATTGTTTCTTCTAGCCAAAGTGTCCCACAGGATGTTGTTCTGTCATGGGAAGATGTTCAAACTGGCCAACAGCTGGGAAGCCATGAGTACAGTGTGAGAAGTGACTGACTTTTCCAGGGCACTGCTGAGAGGAAGCTTGCAGCATGGCTTGCTTGGGTTGCAAATGTAAAAACCTGGAGAGGGGGGTAAAAGTGGGAGGAGGAGAGGAAGGGAGGAGAGGATGAAAAGGAGGAGAAACTGGTGGATAAAAAGAAATTTGAAAAAAAGTAAGTGAAATATTCAAACTGGAAAGTGATATTATAAAAAACTGCAGGGAACACGCTTGAGTGCATTCAAATTTATTCAAACTCTGCATCTGACATTGATGAATGCAACAGCTTTTTCCACAATATGTAGAGCGCACAGGGCATTTAGGATTGCAGCATCCCTTTCACTGCAGCTGTCTGGGGGCCTGTTCTGAGTGCTGTGGAGACCCCTACTCTGGGCCCTGGCATGCCCCCTTATAGAAGAGGCCAGGAAACCATTTGGGAAGGATCAGAAAAACAAACATAGAAGAAGGATTTCTGCAAAAGATCATGGAGGAGAGATTTCAAGGCTAATCCAACCTTACTGCATGTGAGGTCTTTATCTTTGTTGAGGACCCAGTTTCTTGTCTTGCTGTGGTGAAAAGTTCTTTCCAACATGCATGAATCCATAGGAGGGGGGTTGTATTGGGATGCACAAAGTCATTGTCTTTCTGTAGGTCCTATAAAAAATTACCTTTACTGTCTGCCAAAAAAAAGCTTCCGTGCAAATATACTTTGCAAGCAGGGACTTCAAGATCCTATTTTCTGGCACCCAGTAGCAAAAATATCTTGTGGCTCTGGCCCAATGTAAGACCATGAACTAGTCATCTTCCTGCAGGGAGCACTCTTGTACCCTCTTTGCGCGCCTCAGTGGCAGGCTGGCACCCCAAGCAATGACTTCTACACTTTCCTCCAATTTCTCCTCCCCTCGCCTGGGAAGCATAGCAGCTTTTAGGAATAACAGGGTACAGAAGAGCTTGAGTCAACAACCACCTGCAACTGTTTATCTATAGATTTCATGCTTGCCAGGTTTTTTGGGAAGAGGATGGATGGAGTTATCTTTCTGATGGATGCTCATGGAAAGAGGTGCAAACCAGCCAATGTGCCAAGTAGGCAATGAGCTCCCACTTTCTCCTCCACCTCTGTACGTGGACAGAGCTCATCTCTGCAGACTCACAGCACAGAAAGAATTTCCATGCACATGCCTTGTGGTACTGAAGCTGGCAGAAGGCTGGGAGGCAGCCTGGAAGTCCTGGCACCCTCAGCAGAATGCAGATACTCCTAGAGAGGCTAGGATTCCTTCCTTCCTTCCTTCCNATCTCTAGTTTGGTTTTTTTTTCCGTGTCCAAGGATTTTGTATCCTCATGTTAGAAAGAATCTGATGTCTAGGACATAGGAGAGCTGAGTTCAACTCCCAGATCCACAGCAAGCTCTGTGTGGTTTGGGTCAGGTCACATCAACATTGCAAGTTAAATTCCCCGCATGTGATGTAAGAGCAAATATATAGCAGTCTGGTGCTTTCTTAAACAACAGATGCTTTTATAGTGCCATCATTACAGACTGTCATGTTTTCCACAGCGTCTTTCTGCTACTGTACTATATATAACACAATTTTTGTTTTAGGCTGTTTTGTCTTTCCTTTCCTTCTCCTTTCCTTTTCAAATCTTATCTCCTCTATGCTAGTGCGGCTCCATCTTTTGCTCAGATGGAGACCACTGTGTCTGACACATGAAGAAATTTGGCTGTTCATCTTCCACGATCTGAGTAGGGACCTGGGAAACACAGGTTTCCTGCTGTTTGCTTTCCAGTGCTCTGTACAGCTCCTATCTGAAGGAGCAGAATGCAGGTATGACTCAGCTCTGGCAGTCTCCCTACCAGATCAGCCACCTGGGAGAAGAGTGGGTGGGTCACTCTCTGGGGCAGCACCAAATGGTGGGGCCCATCCTGGTGTGTGCTGAGATACTGTTGTACCCCAGAATCATGGCTGAACCAAGCTGGAGGCAGTGGGAGCAAGGCCAGACCTCTACTAAAGGTTAGTGCATGGTGTCCTCACCTGAGCCTTGTCATAGAGATGGGCTGGATAGAAAGGAACGTGGTAGGGAAATGCTTCAGGAACACAGGCATGATGGGTTTTGAAGAGGGACCTTGATTTGTGCAAGGTAATAAAGGAGTCCAAATTTGAGCCTATTTCCTCCAAGTTCAGCTTTTCTGTGGCCCATTGCTTCTAGCAAGGACTGTTTCTAAGTCTTTAGGAAGACCTTTGGTGACTGTTCATGGTGGCCTCAGAAGGCCACTTAGGCCAAGGCTGTGAAAAAGACCAAGTAAGAAGCAAGAAAGTCTGCTGTGTCCCAGGACTAGGACATCCTCATAATGTCTCTGTTCAAGTGGCCTTGGGAAATGACACTGCCTTGCCCATGTCCTCAGAAGGGCAACATCAGAGAGGCCACCTCTCCCCCTCCCACTGTTAAACTGTCTCTGCAGATGGGCAGGGAGGGCACGGCCAGCCTGGCATCCTGCTCATGAGGTCCAATAAAAGGTTTTGGGGATATGTGCTCTGGCCTTACAGGGGAACCGTGAGCTTCTCCCTCTCGCCGTCTCTCATTTTCTCTTTAGATCGTCGTCATGGTGTAAACAAACAAGCTAAACTCTGTGAGATTTACAGTGCCCAGCTTCGGTGGCTTCCAGTGCGGCGCAGTGAGATATTTCTGTACAGGCAGGCTAAGCACTTTCCATTTTATACCTCAGCGGCTTTATAGCATCTTAAGGATTTCTGTGCATGCCTGGCTTCACTCAGAGGGAAAAAAATCAAGCTTGTAAATAAATACTAAATATATATGAACAAAAAAGACAGAAGGGAAGCGAGAGGGACACACGCGCGCACACACACGCACGCACACTTACCCACACTGGCAGAGGGAGGCAAAGAGGAGATGCAGAGATAGAGGGGGCTGAATGGGAGATGGAGAGATAAGAGATAAAAAGGAAGAGCCAGCTGAGCAGCAAGCTGAGGACAGGCTCTCCTCCACCACAGCCAGATGGAAAGAAAATAAAGCCAGAGTGAGCAGCTTTCTGGCAATTTGGGGAATATTAATTTCCCATTGGGTCAGACGAATGGCTGTGCCTGAGGTTAAGCCGAAACAGCAGGTGAAAGCACTCTGCTCTGTTACAGCTCTCAGCCCAGACTCAGGCACCCCTATTGGGCGGCTACCCCTGCACTCTGCCCCCTTCTCCCCCTTCTCATTCTCCCTCTCTACCATTTGACAAGTCCTTCCTGCAGTCAGATCTGCTCCTGACCCCAGATCAGGAGCAAACTCCCAGGAGCAGAAGCTGCACCTGGCTCTGCAGGGCTCCTGCACTGGTGGCTTCTGGGCTGAGCCATCCTCCTGTGCACAGTTCCAGTGGGACAAGAGTGGCAGTGTTCTTTCCTCCCTTTTTTTGTGAGTAACCAGGTTTTCTCTCTTATCTTTGGCAGAAGGAGAAAAATACAGCCCTTAGCCTGAAGCAGGATCCTCGTGGATGTCCAGTATCCCCAGATTTCAGTGCTAATGTAGGTAATTTATCCCCAGAACCCCACTATATATCTGCTCTGTCTTTGCTATCAGCAGCCTTTTCCTTGGACACTTGCTGCCTTAGTGTGAACTCCTAGAAATGAACTCCAAGGCAACCTTTTTGTGTTTTGTGTTTTGTTTTGATGTTAACATGTTTTATCCCCAGTTAGGATCTTTCACCTGCACCTATAATATGGAAAACAAGCTCAAGGGCCAGCTGCATATGACAGAACACAGCAGCAGGACAGTTTTCCTTTGTCAGTCCCAGCACTTAGCACCAGCTCCACAGCCCTGATACATGAACATAAACCTCCTCCATGCTTTCCAGTGCCAGATCCCACTGCAACATATTGTTCCACCACTAGGGTTGGGCCAGTGAAAGAAGTGACTTCACAGTCGTGACATTGTTGTCAGAGATGGGAGCCAGAGTTTGATTTCTGCATACCTGCTACTGTGTCGTCCGGAGGGACCACACCACACGCTGGGTGACATGCAAGCTGACAGCTAGCAGGTTTAACAGAGCTATTGCAGCTCTGCACGGCAAATGGCAGCCTGCATCCAAATCTGAATGTGGTCACCCTTACATCCTGGCCAAGCTGAGGTGAAGGGGTGCTGGGAATAAGGGCTGTGGCCAGGGGTTTTCCGTACAAACAAGGCCAGTGTGAGGATGGCATGCCTACCATGGCTTTTCTGTCACTTCCCTCGTGCTGTTTCTCTTCCTTAGTCCTGGCACATGCTGACCTCTCCAGATGTTGAGCTGGTTTCTCACAGCAGGAGGTCTGCATGCTCCATCTTTTAACCAGGCTGCTGCTCATGTGAGCATCCAGTACAGACTAAATGCGTATATTTGGCTAGCAAAAATCTCTGTCACAATGTGCAGGGGCATGTACTGCCCCACTGACCTGGAGGTGACACAGATGCCAAGGGGATATCAATTCACACTTCCTCAGGAAAAAGACTGCATGCCATGCAGCAAATGCAGGCAAATGCCTGCAGCTTCCTAGCTTTCCTTGAATGACCCGTGCCATGTTGCTTATAAGGCTACCTGAAGTAGCTGGGCCAAATTTTGGTCTTTTCGTGGTGTGAAAATGCTTGTGCAAGGCTCTGCTGCTGGAGCAACCCCAGGTTTAAGTGTGGCTGGCTCCATCTCCAGGCGTGAGCCTGCCCTGCTCTGCTCCCAGTGCTGGCTGCCTGCTGCTGGCCTCCTGCCCTGGGCTGAGGGGCTCCTGGACCAGGGGAAGGCACGGTCTCCCCTTAGGTCGCTGACAATTTCTCACCATTCTCTCCATGCCCGGGACTCGCTTCCCCTTCTCAGATATTAAGTATTCAAACCTCATTTACATCCTTATTTTTCAATTTGCTGCCACAGTAGTTTAATTTATTCTATATAATTTCTTTTTCTGAGGGGACATTAATCATTGCCCTGTGCTTTTTGGCGCCTGTGGGATATGTGTGTGTTTTTTTTTTAAATCAATAAAATAAAGCAACCTTCCTTCCCTCTACCCACCCCCCCACTCCTTCCCACCCCCAACATGCCCCTTTGCCAGAGGAGAGAAATACCATTTCTCCTTCCATTTTTACCCCCATTGTTTCCTTCATTTCCAGCCCAAACAGATTAACTTGTCCTTTTTATTTCTAATGAAATGCTGTGTGAATAGGGTGTCTGGGTGGGGAGAGCTTCTGGCTGGTGCTGCCCGCTGTGTCACTCAAAGGGTGGGTTTAGGATGACGTCCCTGCTGAAGTGCTGAAGCCCAGGGCCTCTGGGAGGGGAAATCTGGAATTTCCAAAGCCAGGCCTAGGAAGGAACAAGTCCACTTTTAGGGAAGGGATGACCGGTCAACTGGGAGGATGCAAAATCACTCAGCCCAAAGAACGGCAAACATGCAGCCTTGAAGACAGGGCAATGTCTGCCATGACATTCTAAGGAAAAAGAGAGATAATCATGGGTAAAAAAGAAGAAGGAGAGGGTTTGAAGGAGGAAGAGAGAAAGAAAAGCAAAAACCAATAAAAAAGGAAGACAAAATAATGTGGGAAAAAGAGAAAGACCAGAGTGCCAGAGCTTAATGGCTGTTCTATTTGATTCTAGCTCATTCAAACACAGGAAGAGTGGTTTGTTCTCCAGGCTTAGCCCAGTGTGTAGCTCATGGGGCACGGGCTGCTCTGCCATGAGGTGTGTGACACAGTGGTGGTGCAGGGTTGTGGGGACACGTGTGGGGACGCCCCGGCTGCACAGCACAGGCCTCCTGCAGGGCACAGAATCATAGTCTCCCTCACCACACACTCCAGGTTTTTGTCCATTATAGCTGCTTTCTTTTGTTATGTAATCTCCGATAATGAAAGTCCAGTTTGAAGAGGATGCTTAATGTGGTATTAGTCAGTTGAAATATAAGTGTAAATTACATGCCTGCAGCTAGAAAAAATGGTTACAGCAGAAAACATTCCTCTTTAGTTGCATAGTATAATCAAGAGACCTGATCAAAAAAGAATTTTGATGAACCAGTATTCCATTGGAAAATGCGGAATCCTCCAAATTGAGCCATTTTCTGGAAATGTTAAATGTTGACTGGAATTCTTGGCAGAAGTTTGAACTGACCCAAAATGCAATGGATTGTTTGGTTTTGCTTTTCTCATTATATTTATAAACTATTTTGTTTTTTCAATGCTATCAAAACAAAAACTTGAACATTATTTTCATGCCTCTGCATTGAATTTCCTTCAGAATTGACATTCTCTTCTGCCCCATTCAGTCCACTTCATTTTTCGTTTCACTTCATGATGAAAATAAATGTAGAAATAACAGAATTTCCTGTAAGCTGGAATTTCTACTTTTCTATCCTTTTCTAGAGATCAGCCATTCTAGGAGGCAGTGGAACATTTCCCCCAACATTATGACAAGGCAGAAGATGTTACTTGGAAAATTTTTATCTCTATTGAAAAGTGTCTAGTTACGGTAGAATAGGCAAAGTTCCAAACGATCTCCAAAAAAATAGGGTTAAACACAGCAGGTCTGTCTACACTGATTTCCAGGCCACCCATGCAGTGAAGGGAGCTTCATGTCAGTGTATGGCTTCAATCACATCATTTGGCAAACTGTAATCAATGATGCTGATGGAAGGAGGGGAGAGGCTGCAGCCCTCATGCCCCACCAGCACAGGCATTGCTGTGTGGAATACGTAGATTTCTGAGAGTTGTGTCTGTACTGTTGGTTTGCTGCCAGTGTTTTTCTGCAAACATCTATCTCTAACATATTTGAAAGGTTTTTATGGAGGTACATGGAAGTGTTTTGGACATGTAACAGAGAAAAGATGAATTCATCCTTGGCTTGCAAGAAGCATGAGCTCCATCACCCACCCATGAGCAGGCCTGCACTAAAGACCATCAGAGCAAATTTTGAGCTCCCATTTGCCTCCCTGAGGCCTAGGTTCAGGCTGGCAGTGCAGGACTCTGCTGTGTGGTAAGACTAAGATGTGTACCAACCTCCTTGAAACCCTGAGGGCCTGAGGGTGGCACAGACAGACACTGTGAGCTGGTTTTGATGTGTGTGTGATGGCTCCAGTCCGAACCACAGTTCCCTCCTGGATCCAGGTGATGCTGAAAGAGCAGCATGTAAATGACAGTGAGCTTGTCCCCAGCTCTCTTGTGCCCCCTGGAAGAGAGATGGCTTCCAGTCACGAACCATGAACTTGCAAATGCTCACACAGTCCCGTTCCTGCAGTTTGGATTGGGCTCAACACTCTATCACCCAAATTCGAAGCAGACCTCTTGCAGGACACCCATCCAAGCATTGCAGCATGCCCCAGCCAGGGTGGTCAAAGCATCTGGCCACTTGTTCCTCTGAGGAAGGAACCATTGGAATTCAGCACTTGCATCTGTGTTGCAAGCATTTTCTGTGCCTTTGTAGCTGTGCTTATGTTTCTTGCCGGTGCCTCAGGGAGTACTCTGTGAAGCTGAAATAATGTAAGATCTGTTCTGCTCAGGGTGTTTCACTCCCTGGATGGTAGGAATACTATAAGAAGACCAGATCTTGCAGTATTTTAGCCCCATAAGTGGCTCCTTGAGGCAAAGAAAGACTCATGAAGAAGAAACACAAATACAAATACCAAGATATTTGGTTTCCCAGTGTGATCTTTCTTCCTCTTCTGCTGTTCATGTACTCATTGGTATCCATGCAAAAAATAAAATAAAAAGAACCACCCTACTCACAAACCAACTATATGTGAAGTGGATATTACAGGATATGGCTTATGATTTCATCAAATACTTTGACATGCACATAGAGTAGAGGCATAGATGGGACAAAACAGACATCAAACTTTGTCTGTGATTTTGCCATAAGATATGTGTGGGTTGGGGCCCAAATGCAGGATATCGTAGACAAAAGCCAACTCATGTATGTGCATACACAGAACCAACTTGGAGCACCTTCACATATGTGTCCTGAACTGCAGCCATGAGCATGGCAAAATCAGACTGTAATTTCCCCAACAGCTTGGGAATTTGGACATGTACATGTTGGAATGTGTCTTACGAAATGCGCATAGGAGCATAACAAAATTTACAATAATCATGATATACAGGACACTCGTGCATCAGAAATCGTACGTCCACATGTGCACTGCTGAGCAACGGAGGGAGCAGCCAGCACAGATGCTGGAAGCCAAGATTTGCAAAGCTACTTAATGTTAACTTCAGAATTTGCAACTTGTATGGGAAAAAAAACCCCATATTGTTGCCTCCTGTTCTGCTCTGGAGCTGTCTGTGACAGCCCAGGTGCATTTGGGTCATCAAAAGCACCAACATGGCTGGACATGGAGAATTGTCAGTAGGCCAGTTGTTCGGTACAAGGTAAACCCAAATCACATGTTTCTCAGTATCCTAGGTCCTTTTTCTGGAACCTGCTTCCTTATGTTGGGCTGGACAGACCAAAACACAAGCATGACTTTGGGGCAGGAAAGGTACAAGACCAGAGCATGAAGGTACAAGCCCATGCCTAGGAAATGGTTCTTCCATGGACATTTCTGAGAAAATGAGTGCTTGTTCAGAGACAGGGAGGGACTAGACCTTCTATGAAAATAAAAGAATGGTGTAAAGTGCTAGGAAAAAGGACACCCTTTTTTGGAAAACCCACATTTCTCAGCCAGAACTTCTGTTCAGAGGGATGGTTGGCTTTTTGCCTGCCAGTTTGGCATGCAGAACTACCGTGGTGAGTTGTGAGTAAGGTACGATTTGCCAGCCAGGTTTGTTCCTGGCTGTGCTTCACTTTCATTTGTTCTTTGTCATTTGTTCTTCTCCTCTTTGAAACATTTTAATTGCCTAATCAGTTTGCAGAGTCATCAGCGAGTGAGGTAGCAATCTCTCACACAAGTACATGGGCCTTCCTCCCCAAGCATGTATCTGTGAGTGACTGTGGTGAGCAGTGGGCATCTCCACTAAGGCATGGAGGCAAGCACCAGACTGACTGCACAGCAGCCAGAGAAGACACTAGTGCCCATCCAGACATCAAAAAAGTCATGGATGTGGAGCTGATTTGTGTGATGATGGTGTGGGACATCAAGCAGTGGGGCACTGCTGTCCTTGGCTGTGTGGAGCGGCACACTCTGGAGACACAATAGGGCTGAACAAGATGCCCTGGCATCTTGGTGCCACCTTGCAGCTGGGATAGGTAATGTGGATGTGTAGATGTCCTTCTGGAAGGGAAGGAAGGGCTCTGATAGAGAAGCTCCATGCCAGTCTGTGACAGGGCTTTGAACTTCACAGGATGACTGCATTGGTGGGGCATGGCCCTCTGTTTGCACAGGGCTAGGTGGTACAAACAATGATGCTTTCTGTTGCTGTTCAGAGACAACCTTGGAAATTTCCTGGAATTCCAGGGCTGGAGCCAGCCCCTGCTCTGAGGAAGGTGGATGCTGTGTCTCAGTCCATAAAGTCCCCAGAATGGGAGAAAGGGGCGAGAGACACACAAAGTCAGTAGTAAAAAGAAATGAAAGTCGGCAGCTTGCCACAGTGGAGTGCAGACTCTGCAGAGCTGCCTCTTTTATTGGCGCCCAGACTGGAGGGAGGTTTATGCTCTCAAACAAGCCAAATTGGAAATGGAGCACGGGCCAGAGCCCTGCAAGCAGGCTGCTGCCCCTGGTGCCAGGAAGGGTATGTGGACACCTGAAATTCTCTCCTTTCCCTCACCTTTCTCTTCTCCATCCTTCCGCCTTCCCACCCTTTTTTCACTGTGCCTCTTCATGTGTCAAACCTTCCCCTTCCCATGGCTGGGCTTGTCCCCCAGTGCTCCCCAACAGCTCCTGACTTCCCCAAAAGCTCCTGCCATCAGCTAATACTGAGAATCCCTTTTGGTGGTGGGGATAGGCCAGTTTGCTCAAAGGCAGCCAGTCCGGGTGGCCCAGTGAGGTTGGGAGGAGATATGTGGCCCTATCTTTCTACTGCTTTTCTGCTAAATATAGAGGAGTAATTCACATTACAGTGACAATGTGTTGCACGTCTGTCCTCGCGTTTCTGTCATCCTGCTATTAGGAAGAGAGGAAGTGTGCAAGACATGGAAGAATCAGAATAAACTGCAGACATGATGTTGAAGGCATAGAGAGGAGACCCACTGCCCAAGGACCTGACTCATTGTCTAGTATGGCAAGTGCTGGTTAGCAGCTGTATGCCAGATATGACATGAAAGTAATTTGCTCATTAATGCAACCTTTAAGGTCATAAAGGCAATAGGTGGGGAGGATTGGGTGTTCATTCCTCAGCAAGTTCCCCCAGTCTGTGCTGAGCAGGGCATGGAGGCCACCGTGATGCTCCAGGATCCAGCTCTTACATGCTGAGTCTGTTCTGTGACATCCAGGTGTGTCAAAAGAGCACTAGAGACTGAAGGTGAGAGATCAGACACCATCTACTCTGGGGACCTGAGCTCTCGTCTCCTCTCCAGCTGATTTTTTTTTCATGTCATTTCATTTATCCAGTGCCTCAGTTTGCTGCCTGCAAAAAACCCAAAGGGACTATGACATCTGTTGTCACATTAAAGTGCGGTCTTGACTCTGAGGAGGTCAGGTACCATGGTGGGACCATTTACAGTCTGAAACAATCCTCCCATCCCACGTGGTGCTCTACAGGGTTGTTTCATCGCCAGGAAAAGGTCCTGCTAAAGTCAGCTCAGTGCTCATGGACTGTCTTCCAGCCAGCATGCAGGGAAATTGTTCGCTCTCTTTCTTTCCTCCAGTTTTGGCTGTTGAAGCAAAAACACATAATAAAGTAAAGAGGGTTTTAATGACAATCTGCCGGCATGTTTAATATTCCAGCTTGAGGAATGATCCAGTTATGTACTGGAGCCAAGGGAAAGGATGTCATTACTTCCAGTGCACACTGAATCGGTGTCTTTGCAAAGAGAAGTGAACGTCACAAAGGACCTGGCTGCTCACCAGTGACCCACAAAACAAAGCCATCACTCCAACAGAATACTGAGCTTTAGATTTGGGGCTTGCTGTCTTGTAGTCACTGTGTTACAGATCCATTAAAAAGGGAGAACCTGGGTGCTCTATTGCAGCTTTATTGAGGATTTTTCCCCCTGCAATGCTCAGTAAGGTTTTTTCTGCTCAGGGAAAGGTACAGGAAGTTTTTTTGTACAAAACCTTGGCATTCCCCAGTTCAAGTCTGAGAGAGAGATTCAGATGTGTGCTTTTGTTGCACTTCTTTGTAGCTGAGACTCTCACCACATCTGCTGGATTTATGGCCCCAAATTGGCTCTGTCATCCAGTAAACCTTCCTGTGCACACAAATATTTGGACAACTCTCATTGTTTCAGAAGCAGGCTAGCCTGTGCGGCTCCACTGATATTACCTACTCTGCCAGGCAGGTGGCTGCAGAGAAAACAACTTATTTATACAGTGCATTGGAATGACAGAAGTGGATTCTTGATAGCAAAGAAGATGAGGGACCTCTGGATATAAGGACCAGTTGCCCTTTTCAATAGAATCTAGTCTGCTCCTGCCATCAAATCAACACCACATCTGCCTGAGGCAGAGCTGGATTTTGAACTGACTGGAGGTTGAATCCAGGGTACTTGTTGGGGTTCCACTGCTTCCAAATACATGGGGTGAGGCAGCAAATCAGATGAAGGACCGAAGGGTTCTAATAATGTCACAGAGTGACAGTAGAGCTAGCTTCTCAAGAACTGAAGCTGTTGGTGGGGCAGACCCAGAGACCTCTGGCACCTGAAAACTTCCTGAGTGTTTAAAGTTTCCCAACATTTTGAAGTCAGGATTTGAGAGATAGCATGCAGTAAAGTTAGCAAAATCACAGCAGGAATGTAACTGATTCATAGCATTGAATCCTTGTCTGAATGGAGACAGGTCCATGAGGCCAGATGCTCGGGCTCCAAGTGGTAGCAGGGTTTATAGCTAGGTTGGAGAAAGAAAAGGTCAGCTTAGGGGGCAATGCCAAGTGAATGTCTGCTCTCTTTGTGCTTGTGGGTCAGAGGCAAAAATAGCTAAGAAAGGTGGAAAGAAAGGGTCTAGCTTATGACGCCAGTGAAGAGAGGAACACTCTCTTTCACTTTAAGACAAGGTCGAGCATCTACTTTTCCCCAGGTGCTCACATCAGACTCTCTCCATTGCAGGGGCCAGGCGGTGTGGTGTAAACCAACGTGGCCTGGCTCCCTGCAGTAGCCGTGCCATCCTGTGCTAGGGATGCAGTCCAGCAGATCTCACGGAGAGGCAGAGCTCATTTCTCTCCTAATCAAGCAGGTGGTAGCAACCTGGTATTTCAGGCGTGCTACCTCCATTCCCAGCCACAGCTGAACTCCTGATGCAAGGAGACTTTACAAGACCCATGAGAGATACGAAAGGCTGACCCTTGTTGTCATTGAGAGGGAGGAACTTTCTGGTTACCTCTAAGCAAAAAGGACAAAGCATTATAAGATATATTTCATAAAAACACACACACATAGAGGGGAGGGAAAAAAAAGGAAGAGAGGCCAATGCACAGGAAGGTAATGTGTTCATTTGAATAATGGGCAAAATCAAATTAATTCTACATTAAATAGTTCTGAATAAAGGGTTTAAGTCAGCAGTTTCAAACTTGTTTTCCTTAATTACTTTCCGTGTTTAATGTCATTAAGAAGATTAAAAATTCATTAACAAGAGTAGTAAAGTGGCAAATCAGTAAAGCTATCACTCCAGGTTAAAAACTACGCTGAGGTTGACACTTTGTACACTTCCACAGGCGTTGTGTGGAACGCTCCTGGGGAGCTGGGGTGGCTGGGGGAAGTCCTGCCAGCTGCCTCCTGCTAGGCCAGCCAGGGAGGTAGCCAAAGGACCAGCCTTGTCTGGCCGTGGCAACCAGTTTAACCATTAACTAAGCAAGACAGAAGGCAGCATTTAGCAGAAGGGCAGCATGGACTATGAAAAGTGCAGCAGTATAACCCCTGAATATGGCTAGCATTGCAAACAGACTCAACCATGGAGAATGACAGGTATCATAGAGCAGAAAGGCGTGCTAAGGCAATCCAGCTGCTTGATCGGCCTCACGTCCTGAGCCCTCTGAGTGTGAAGACTCAGAGGACACTGAGCACCAGAGAACCACCAGCCTGGCCTGTGGGGATCAGGCAGGATGGGGAGAGAGATTTTGGGGTATTTTTTCCTCCTTTAGCTTTAAAGGATGCAAATATTCCTGGTCCCTAGGAGTGGGTACACAGCTTGAGAGCATAATAAGGCTGCTTGTTTAGGGAGTGCAACCAAAGCATACAACTCCATCAGCTTTGGGAATCCCACCCATTACTGCACTCTCAAAGAGCCTCAAGGTGCTAGATGACACACAGATCCCACTGCAGCCCATCCCAGGCAAGTGACAGATCATCTTCACCCAGCAGCTCTGATTTAGATAAGCCAAGCAGGTGAAAGGCTCATAGAGACATGGATCCCAAATCACCCAGCAGTGCTGTGCCAGGGGCAGAAAGCAGGCTCTGATCTCTCCCTAGTCCAGTGCAGCTGGTGTCACCCCACAGCAGCACGGCAAAACTGGTGATGCTGGCCTTGCAAAACCAACCTCCAGGAGTCATGACATCAGCTGTTTTAAAATGGTCTCATTGTATCACTTCTGTTTTCTATTTCTTGAGCTCTTAAGGGGTTTTTATTTATCTTTATCCTGACAAAGCTCCATTCTGGCAGACAGGAGCGCAGAGCAATGAGCTGTCTGCAGCCCCACACTTGGATCATGGTGGCTCCCAGACACCTGTATTTGGTTGTGTGTCCTCTCTCTGTGATGTGCAACAGGCAGTGTGAAGGTTCTGGTCTCTTGGGTTTTGAGGTGCAAAAGCCAGGCTGGGATTGCAGAGCTATGCCTGGGAATGGAGAGGGAATCTGAAAGCCACAGAGGTGTGGTGCCATATGACAGAGCAGCATCCAGGCTGCCCTGGCACCTGGTAAAGCACACAACTGGCAAGAGTGCTCTGCACATTTAGTGCTTGTCAGCAAAGAGCTGGCTCCTACACAAGACTGCCCAGACCCTGAGAGCGTATTTTCCCCAGTTATTAGGTGAAGAAACAGAGGCACAGAAGAGCATCTGATATGCACTGCTCAATTCCATGGGGGAAACTGTAAGTAACACCTTTCTGCCTTAACTTCCATGTGCTTGTTTGCATCCCAGGCTTCAGCAGCATCACTCTTATCTGGAAAATAGCCGAGTCCCCTTGGGAAAAGCCATTATTTGAGGTCTGAAGCTGTAAGAAATAATAGAGGCAGTAGAGGGAATGAAAAAAAACCCCAAATCCTTGGACACAAAGGATTACTAAACCCAGGGACATACACGAGGTCCCAAGACGGAGCAGGTGGGTGCAGCCAAAAGGAGTATCCTCAGCTGAAGGCAGTGGGAGGTCTTTTACATGTCATGCACCAACCCCTCTTGCCTGCCCCCACAGAGCTCCTGGGAGCCACCCCACACACACCCCAGACCCCTGCTGTGTTGCAGAAACAAATCCCAAATTGTGCTGAGATTACATGCATTTCTTAAGATGCTCTGATCAGCCAAACCAAGGCAGTTGGCGTCTGTGAGTTGCCCAGTGGCTGGATTTTCTTCTTTTGCTTAACAGAAAAACACAAAAGTCTGACTTTTCTGCTCAGTTTTGGAATGGAAATGTTTTTGCGTTCAGTTTCCAAATTTTCCTTGCATCAGGAAGTCCTAGTCCTGCTCTGATGATCAGGGAAACAGAAAAACACATTTCCCCCCTTTTTTCCTCAGCTTTGATGAGGGGCTCCCATCTGCAGGGCCACACGTTTCTCCTGCTGCTCCCTCCCAGACACTGCAGGATCAAGCAAAAGCCCATTCTCACCACATCTCTTTGTTCCCCGGGGAAGTCACAGCAGCCCTGTTTTGGGAGCAGGTGGGAGGAGGGAAGGACCTTTTTATTTATTTTTTTGCCCTCCCCTTTTATTCTTTTGCAAGCTTTAATTATCGAAGGACTGAATTTGAGCTGTTCCTGTCTTCTTCCTTCCTTCCCAGACAGCATCTCTAACAAAGGCCTGTGGTTTGAGTTTGAGGGTTTTTTTTTTCCGTTTTCTTTTCCCCTCCAGAGATCTAAGGCCTGTAATGAGATACCAACACCCTCTCATTCCTACAGCCCCCAAAACAAACCCTCCACCCCACCAGCCCCTCCCTCTGCAAAGGCTCCAGCATCCTCTCCCATGCTCCCAGGGGAGGGAGGGCACCCGATACCAGTGCAGGGCTTGCAGTCTGTCCTGGGAGGTGAGCACGATAGAGTTACAAGGGAGAGCAGCTTGCAAACTGCCTCTGCTTTGATGAAGCAGCATTTCATTATCTTCCTCTCCCCCAAGTCCTCCACAGTGAAAAAGATAGTCTATTGTGGAGGCTAATTTGTCCCTTTAATTCCTTAACCTGTGTGCAAAACTCTGGTCATGTTCCTCTATGATCCAACTCTCCCAAGTTTTCTCCCAGTGCTGTGAAATGCAAGGGCAGGAGTCTCTGGGTGCCCTTCTTGCCCCCCGTGCCCAGGGTCATATCCTAAGATGTGAAGCCAGAGGGACTTGAAGCATACACCGCCGTCAGCCCTCACTGATCAGCCTGTGTCAAGGAGGCAAGGTGCCTAAAAATGACTGGAAATTTGGCTCCCATGGCTCCATGCCTGCATTAGAGAGCTGCCAGGAGCAGTGCCCGTGCTCCTCACCACCCGAAGTGTGGTCACACAACCTGGGGCAGCTCGGGAGGACAGAGGGGATCAGGATTTTTCCCTCCCACATCTCTCTGCCTTCCTCTGAAAGTCACCTGTCCCCCTGTCCCCAGGTCTCTCTCTACCTGGAGGCACTTGGTGATTGCTGAAATCCTGTTTCAGTTTTGGATTGGGAAGAGAGGGAAAGGAGCAGAAACCTGTAAGCTGTTTTATTTGGATAATTTCCTTGTAGCAGAGGAGTGCTGCCTGGTGCCAGATGGCTGCGTATCCCAGGGCACTGGGAAAGAGCTGTGCCCGGTGCCTGGGTGTGGCCTGATGCCTGATCTGCTTGTGCTCCCACTCTCTGAGATGCAGAGGCTCCGAGTAATCACAGAGGTAAACTGGGATAGGGAGGGTGTAAGGTGGGGGAGCATCCCTGGCTCCGGCTCTGGCGCCAGTGTGTGAGCCTGTCGGGGAAGAGCCATGACTGCTCTGCTGCGGGTCCCCTGCCATGAGCCCAGTGGTTCAGAATAGCGCAGAGTGGAGCGCCTTCCAGTGTGCCATGGAGGTGAGATGGGATTCTGGTGATCTGCAGCTGCTCTGGCCATGGATGGGGACTTGAGGATAAAACCAGACAGGGAAGCCAAGCCTTTCCCCCTCACATTTCTCCATGAGGAGGAGGGCACTGGAAAAAGGTGTTGAGCAAGGAGCTGTTGTGCAGAAAGGAAGGGCTAGGGAAAAGAGCCGAAGAGGGGAGGAGAGCAGAGCAGTTGCCAGGCTGCCTTGAGCCAGACCCTTTCATGGAGGTGCAAGGGGATGGGAACATGGAGGATCAATATTGTCTTCTCCAAAGAAGAAAAGGAAAAAAAAATGCAGAAGGAAGACAAAGGGAAACAGGACTTGTCGGGAGGAAAATGGGGATGCTCAGGGATTGAAGCAGGCTGGGGTCCAACTTAATAAGAAGTGAACCAAAACAAAACCCAAACAAAAAGTGACTGGAATTGGTGGTGGGCACCCCCTCCCCCAGGCAGCCATCCCCAGAAGGCAGTGAAGCTGCCTTTTCAAACAGCCGCCTCACAATAAATTCATGGCAGCCAGGGCCGGGAAACAGGCTGCTGCAATTTAAAGGAAGCGTGGATTTGCATATTGAATTAAAATTAAGAGCTAATTATGCAAATAAATTATGACATTTGGCAGGAGAATTTGCTTCAAGATCATTTATTACGTTCTTTTTATAACAGTGCGAGCGTTTAACGGTCAAAGACAATATTTTAAAGGAAAATTAACGCAAGATTATTAACCTAAAAACAATTCCACATTAATGAGATGTATTCCTCTTCAACTTCTCACACCTGGCTGCCTATTGATGCCCAGCCAGGACTGTCTCTTAATAATTGGCATTCTTTTTGCAGGCAAATATTGAATGAGGTGGTGAATGTTGCTTTGGACAAACTCAGGAAAATTCCTTCAGGGTTTTAGCTTGCTGGTCTGTAAAGGAAAGTTGTGAAGGTCAAACATGTCTCATGTTGTTCTGTGCACTTGTACTGACCAGGTCTGGATGTGCTTGAGAGAAGACACAGTGCTGTCTACCCCATCTGCATTAGAATAAAAACTCCCCAGCTAAAATGTGCATAATTGCTTTTTGCAAGAGATATGAAGCAAAAGTCTTGGTCATTTGTGGTCATTAAAGATCCTGTGACTTTTTTTTTCCCAAGATCAGGGTTGTTAACCCCGGTGTTTTGGCTCCCCTCCAGCCCAGGTGCTGCCACCTTCCTCCAGCCCTGCACTGGGACTCTCAGGTGGGGCAGATACTGCTCTTCCCCTCCTGGGACACTGATCACTGGGGTGCCAGCCATGCACTCTCACAGTGGCCAGGATCCTCCCAAGAGGAGAATGGCTTCAGGAAGGCCCCACACTGGGGCCTTGGAAGGCTTGCTGGAACACTGAGGGATTCAGGTGCCTCCAGAACCCAGAAGCTGCCCATTCCCAGCCATCACCTGTTGCAAACCTCTGGCCCAGGTCCATCACATAGAACTGAGGTGGCTGTCTGCAGTCAGGTGAGCAGTTGCCTTTTTAGATGGTTGACTCATGTTCAACTAGTAAAGATGCCCAACCATTTGGTTTTTGATATGAAAGTATCTTTACAAAAAAGTCTTCGGAAAGACAAGCCATGCTTTTGTTCCATCCAGCACTCTTGCTTTGCCTCTCTTTTCCAGGCAGAATGGTGGGGAACTGAGAGGCTGTGTTCGCAACCAGGTTATGGGAGCAGTTGTTGGGACTTTTGAGAGGAATTCAGCCAGGAATGACTAGAGGGGAACAAATTAGGTGGTTTAGGAAGTGAGAAGGAGTCTTCACCAAAGGTGGTATGTTGCAGCCTTGCCAAGGAAGAACACCGTTATGTGTTACTCATCCTTCAATCATCTTCACTCCCGCTTTGCCTCCAGTGGGTGATCTGCACACTACTAGGGCAGGATGGGATGTGAGGACTTGGTTCTGGAGTTTCCTTTTGTTCCATTTCTTTACCCCTATTTCTCAAATGTTTCCTTACAAAGCCATCTGCCTTTGTAATAGCAGGGTTTTCCAGAATCCCATACCCTGCTAAGGCTTTAGGGGGCTTCACCCAGAGATTAAGGGCATTTCTCTTCTGAGGCTGCTGAAAGTCTGTCTTTCATGATTCTCCCACATCCACTCTCAAGGGATTTTTCTCCTCTCAAGTTCAAGGTGGAGAGGACATTCCCTGTGAAATCAGTCCTGGCACACAGTGCGCAATGGTGTGCGGAGCCAACCACAGGTAAGAAATTGCGTTGCAATAAATGAAAGGTTTGGAGCCAGACAAAATGTGTGACATTTGAAGTTCTCTGCTCTCCTCCCTCAGAAAGGCAATCCGTGACTTCTGGACCCTCCTTAATGACCCAGAGCCGGATGGAAAATAATATTAATAATAATAAAAGAAACAAAGAAGGGGCTGGTGCATTTTTTAAATAAAGAAATTTCCCTCATCTTGCGGTTAATTTAAAAGGTTTATTTCTTGAAATGAATCCTCTTCATCAAATCTCCGATCCTTGAAAATCAGTGCAACCTGCCTCTGTGGATAATGAATTGATTTGTAATGTAAATTATATAAAACACCCTCCCCGCCAGCATTTGTGTGTGAGTGTGTTTAATCTAAAGCGTTTAAGTCTGAAAATGAGCTTCTCCATCAAAAGTCTCGATTCCATTTACATTTCTTGCATACGAGTCAATTTGTGCCTGACCCAGTCTATAAATCACTGCCAAGGAGTGCTGTGTCTGTACCTCTCCTCTTCCCCCACTCCCCTCCCCTCCTTCTCCCATCCTTGCACATGCAATGTTCAAAAAGGCGTCTCTGGATACCGCCTATAAAGCAGTATGGTTCCCAGTTCTCTGGCCAGAGGCTGACCAGTGGAGAAGGAACCCCGGCCCAGAGAGGTGTGCAGTGTGGGCACTTAGCAGGTAAGTGAAGAAAGGGGAGGAAGAGAAGTCCTTCTCAGCTTCTGCTGGCTGCTCTGGAAGGATCTCCCAAAGGAAGGTGCCCTTTGTCTTGGTGGCTCTTTTCCAACACACGTTTGCTTGGCCACTAAAGGAGTCTGTGGCGTAATGGTGAGGTCTTCTACTGAGGCACAGCAACACATTCCTCTAAATCCCATGAAATGGTAATTACTTGCATCACCAGAGCCTTTAATCCTGTATTTATGTCCCCAGCTGTTTGATCATGCCAAGTTTTATCCTCCATCTCATGCCACTGGTGGTAAGATGACATGAGCCATACCTCCTTATGTTGCCTCCTGGTGCTAAAACCAGTGGGAGTAGCCTCTGGGAATTAGGAGCTCCCCTTGCTGGTTGGACTTCCATACAACAAATACCTGTGGACCTTTCAGAGAGCAGGGGAAGTAACAACAGTGGTCGCCCCTAAGAACTGAGCTCCATCCATTGCCATCTGTCTGGTCTGTCACTCACCGGAATGAGAAAGATTGATGTCCAGCAAAACAAAGTGAAAACTCAGCTTGAGTCCGGAAGGCAGTGTGAGGTAAATCATCTGAAAACACTTGTATTGGTACTTATGACCCGGAAAAGGCTTCCTCTCTGTGCCTTGTTTGTTTACATTTGAAATAGGGTTAATCCTTCCCTTCTCCTGGCTTTCCTCAGTTTCCATATCAGGGCTCAGAGTGTGGGGTCTATGTCAATGTATGAACATGCAGCCCTGAGCATGATGGGGATTCTGGCACTGGAGAAGTCCTATGAGCTGCTGTAATACAAATAGTAGGAAGAGTTTTTCCTCAAGATTACCCCAGGGGATTGAGGTCAGACTTTCAGTGAAGGAAGACACAAACCTATTACCAGTTTCTGTGGGGACTAATGCAATTTGCACTTTGTTAGAGGAACACATTATTTGTACACATTAATTACTCCTTGCAGCATCCCAGCTGGATAAATATTATTACCTTCATTTTACAGAAAGGGTAACTAAGATGTAGAGAAGTTCATTTGTTTGACTACAGCTGTACAGCATGCCAATGACAGGAGCCAGAAATAAAACATAAGAGGACTGATTGTCAGTCCCCTCCTGCTCTAAAACTGCGGGTTCCAAATTTTTTTTTTTCCCAGAACATCACAAGCAAAGAAGGGAGCTGTGCCTCCTAGCTGGGCTGGGTACCACTGTGGTGGGGCTTGGGTACTGGGGGTGGTGCATGAAACACAGCCTGGGAAGCACCACTTCAAACCCCAGCCTGCACAGCTTTGCAATGATGGGAGGAGGAAATGAAAGTGCAATTAGCTGGAAACAAATGAATTTGTGTTGCATATATTTCCCAAGCTGATGGGTTGGTGAATGAACCACTCGTTATTTCATGGAGCAGCATCTCTAAAGATCTGTAGAACAACTTGGAAAGAAACCAGCTTTTCTGTTTTGACATTTTTTGCAATATTTCTGAATGCTGTCTGCCCTAGTTTCAAGCATAGCTACTGCTGTATTTCCTTTTTTTTAATGAAAAGGAAATTCTGAAGAAGTTTTGTAGTTGTTTAGTTGTTTAAACTCCTCATCTTGAATTTTTCAAGGTCTCCTGAGTGTTATGTTGACAGTGTCAGCATATAGCCTACAGAACTAAAATATTTTGTAACCTAAATATCAGGCCATTTTTATTCCTGTTTTCTTATTTTTCTTGTACTGGGTGAGTTAAAAACAGGTGTTGTTCCCCTTCCAGAAACGTTTAACTTCAGCCAGAAATGCAAAATGAAACAGAAAACACAAAGCAGCATCAAAAATCGGAAATAAAAGTGAATAAAGGGTTTGATCATTAATTTGTTTTTATGGTTGTTGAGGGAGAGGGGAAAGTACCTTTAAAATCAAAATCCTTTTTTTCTGCAAGAGCAAAACATGTTCAGAAATTTCCCAGCTGTCTATAACCACTTGCATTTTTCTTATGTGGTGAACAGAGGAACTAGATATTATCAGCAGCCAGATAAGCCTGGAAGATGGGACCAGAGTGATGGAGCTCCTGTGTGTGCTTCCCAGAGGTGGCAAAATGGATTCTCCAAGTAAGATGGATCTGAGAGTATTGCAATAACAATAGTATTATATTTAGTTGGTCCTTATTTAGTCAGTCTTAATTGCATTTGAATTGGTATCCTGTAGAGTGGTATTTTTCAACCTGTGGTCTGCAGATTCCTGGTAGAACGGGGACTCCTCTCAAGGAGGGTAAAAAAGCAATTTCATCAATGCCCTCCAGTGGTTAGGGCTTGTGAATTTTCTAGTGGGTTGCTGAGCCTTCTTGAGAGATTTTCTAGGGATCCACAAATCAAAGCAAGTTGAAAAGACACTACAGCAGGATAATGTTATATTGATTGCTTTGTTTTTGCAGAGGATAGATTTTGTTTAATCTTCCCCTTCCTTATATTGCTTGACACCATTAGTTTTATCTTAACTGACATCAAATATAAAAAACCATTAGAGAAGAGACTCTCTAATGTATTTTGTACTACTTTTGGGTGGGTGATAACAAGAAGTATTTTCTGGGGCACGGTAGCTCTTTAAAACAATATTTGCCGAAAAAGAAATCAGGTAGGACAGAAAAGCGTGGGCTTGAAGTGAGATCTTATTCAGTGCAAGCTTTAAAAGGAACTGGGATTCAAAATATATGGAGAACCTGGAAATTATGGGGCCTGCCCAGAGGTGGACAGAGGGGGACAAAGAGTTCCTCCCTGGTCTTGAGAGCCCACTGACCTGCTCCTACTGTCAAGGTGAGGCAAATGGGTGTTACAGGGGAAGCTTCTATTTGATGAGGGGTTTGGTCTGTGGTGGGGGACAGTAGGAAGCAATACCTCACCCCTCCAGGGACAAGGGTGTGACAGAGGGCTGTGGTTTTGGGATGGGGCAGGGTTAGGGTTAGGGTTAGGTAAAGAACCTCTTCACTGGTAAAGAGCCCTCCCTAGCTCTGTCTCCTGCTGCCTTGTGAGCCCCAGCTTCCAACCCTGCTCATCCCCAGGCACAGCCCAGCCCAGATGGGGAGCCATGAGGGACGCTGGGGAGGGGGACAAATGAACACAACTTCCCCTCAACAAACACAAGCTTGTTTCTCCTCCTCTTCCATCCTGCACAAATTCCTGGTGCCTGTCACCCCGCTGTCCGCTCCGAGGGTTTTAATAAAAAGGGAAACCAACATTTGATGTGAGCACAGTAGGGAGAGGAGAGGCAGCGCAGAGGGAGGAGGACAGACAATGTACCCATGTGGAGAACAGAAGGATGCCAGGGCGGCTGCATTCAGAGCCTGTCCCTCTCTCCTCCCTGCGTCCCACAGCCTCCTCTCCGCCGACGGGTTTTTAACATAACAAGCGAGCCGAGGGGGCGGCCAGCCCTGTGCTCGGGTCCCCCGGATTCCTCCGCCCAGACCACTGTCTCCCAGCTACTGATCCCAGGAATCAATCGCTGGGCTCTTCCCTGCTTCCCAGGCGGCACTATTGTCTCCTAGCTGCTCACTGGGAAAGGATGCCCTGGGTCTTTTCTTGAGAAAGACCAATAAAGCCTTCGGGATAAAAATACATATATAGCCATATATATATACATATATGTATGTATATGTGCATATGCAATAAATAAAGCAACCCAGCCAAGTCCTTCAGGCATTTTTAGCTCCATTATTGTTCAGGAGGAAGGGTTTCCTCCCTCCCCTCCCATCTCCTAATGAAATCCCCCAAGCCCTCCTTGTTTCTCCCCCCCTCACCACCTGCTGCCAAAGGGCACTCACATAGACATGCTCTTAGGGATTTTGTCTCCTGTAGTTGGAGCAGGGTAGGCACTCATGATGGGGAAATCTTTTATTTGCTAAGGTTGTTGGTGACAGAGGCTTAGCTGCAAACCCCTCCAGAGTCCCTTCAAAGCCCTCATTGCCTTCTTCATTTGCTGGCCATTTGATTTGGGGCATCCCTTCACCCCGTTTTTCTGAGACCCACCCCTGCCTTCTCCTACCTCACCCCTGCAGTCACACATGTGTACACCAAGCCTGGCCATGGCTGGAGGGATGAAGGTGTAAAATTGCTGGATATCCTCTCAGAGCCCCGGGTCCTGGCCGTGGGACCATCTGCCTGCATGTACATATACGTACAGATACCTCCATCCCGTGCCTCTTGGGGCTACCCAGGAGATGCTTGGTGTATGGATGGATGGGGCAACCCACCTCTGTTTCCCCAACGGTGTAGCTGCCACCAGTTAGACCTGTCCCTGTAATGATTGCGGTACTGCATTGAGGCGGGACAGAAAGCAGAGGCTCCTGGCAAATGACTAGGCATTGAGGCAGGACAGAAAGCAGAGGCTCCTGGCAAATGACTAGACAATGGTCCTTCTCACAACACCTCTGGCCCCTGCCCGTGCACTCCTGCCTTCAGGCTGGACCTCACATCAGGTTCCCACATACTTTCCCTGAGCAGCACTGAACTGACAGCCCTCCTACTCCTGGGTTCTCCACAAAACAGAAGAAGGGCTATGAAGGCATGTGGAGCCACACAGCTCTGAAGGCCACCAGCCCAGGGTGCTCCCCTATGACAGAAAGTGCAAGTGAGAGGTTCACCTCCATCCCCTGCCCCAAACCCAATTTCTACACAGACAAAATGAGTTATCCTCCAGTGTCTGTTTTTTTTTGCCTCTCATTGCACATGAAAATGCTGACGGATTTCCCTGATCACTAGCCATGCTGGCTAGTGGCTAAAGCAGTTCATTTCAGACCCTGTGCAGGTATTTCTTACCATATATTATAGTGAATAATGTATCCCCAGCCATGCAGCACAAGGCTTATAAGGCTATCTCAGTATTCTGGTGACAGCTTTAAACCACTCGACCATTGACCATTCAGGTCTCATGGTTTATAGAGTCACCAGCACACCTTGACAGGGTTATAGCCTACTTACTGGTATAAAGCATGGTTAGGGATACATTATTATAGCACGTTGCCTCTGAAATGGGGCCGTGTGCCACCAGTGGCCTAGAGAGCCCTTACTGGTGATCTGCAAAGGGCTGGGTGATCTGGACAGCCCAATTAACATCTACCTGCTAAACCACGGCGAGCAATTGTTGCAGTGACCTGGGGGACAGTGTTCACTCTGAGATCCAGGAGGCACAGAGGTGCAGATGGCTCTGACAAGAAGAGGGCTGCAAAGAGCTGCTTTTCATCAAAGCTGGCACCCAACCATACCTCTCTTTAACACCAGTGATCAGCAACCACTGTGCAGGTTGCCACGAGGATGAGAAATTCTTTGAAGACTGCTGCCTCCACACTGCATGGTTTATTTCCACCTTTTCTGGACTGCTTCTGGTTGGATGCAACCTGACCATCTTGCTTCTATACAAATGCCAATTTGGCCTGGCTCATGCTGAACACACATTAACAATTACTAGAGTTAAGGTAGTTAATCACTACAGCTAAGGTTGAAATCTGACTTTTCTTCTCATTCCACATCCCAGGTCTGTGAGCTTTTCCCATCTCCCACAGAAAGGTTTCTTCCTTGTTTCCATTGTTTCAGTCTTGCTCCCCAGTTAGGGATTTTATTATAAAGTTTCCAGGGATTGTTTGAATTACCTTTGAATGCAGCATGTACTTGTTCATGTTGCTGTTGCAGAGCTGTGACAATTTAACAAACAAGTCAGGTTAAAAATGCTGACCTCAGGTTACTTCCTGATCTCACTTGATTTGTTAAATATTGAGTCGAATTTGGAGAAAAATTACCTTGGTACTTTGAAAGTCCTCAAAACTGGAACTCAGCAATAATGTTTCAAAATTTCTCTCCTTGCACTCTCTCCTTAAGTGCTATTATAGGAAATATTTGTAAAGGATATTTCAGCTACAGGACTAGTTAAATAGATCTATTACAGAATTACTATATGCCAATGTTCAGGATGCCTCTGAAACAAATAGACTCATTTTCTCAAAAGTTATGTTTAAGTCTCAGTGAGCTCTTGACCACAGCCCCAGTTGACTTATGCCTCTTCAGTGTCTTCTCTTAGTTTCCTCTGCAGCCTTCATCCTACAGAGATTTATGCTTGTGATTAACTTTAAGCATGTAAATAGCCCCTCTGATGGTTACAGTTAACATTGTGAGCATCCTCTGATGGGGCTGAGGTTGCCTCAGCCCCACTTTTGTGGGTGCTGCTGCCAGATGTGCACAATTTGGGCTCAGCCAGCTGCACAGACCTGGCCTAGGTCAGGCATCCTTGCAGCATCACATCTTACTAAGTTAGCCAGAGCGCACATTGCACAGCTTTTGTGCTAGCTTCAATTTTATTTCAGTTTTCTGCAAGCTAGAAGGGGATGACAGGTGATATTTTAAGGTATAAAGCCAGAGTCACAGACAAATAACACCAAATGCACATCGAGTCTGTCAGGAGAAGTTAACCTGTCAGCACTCCCTGAAAGGATCTGCATTAGCAGATCAGCTTCACATCAGATCAGCATTTGTGTCATGTGGCCACAGTCTTTCTGACCCAGTATTTGGAGCCCTAAAGCCAGACTTTTGTGCCTGTTGAATCCAGGCTTCAGTAGGTTTAAGACAGCAGAGTGATTGCTTACCTTTGCACAGTAAGTTCTGCTGGTGTGAGGCTTTAGTGGAGTTTTTTAAAAAGGGAGATAAAATCCTGTAATGTGTAGATGTGAGGCTATTAGTCTTTCCATAGTCTTTTTCACTTAAGAAGGGGAAGGCACAAGATACTGAAGACAAATAAGCAGATAAACTTTTGTAGATGTACATTTTTACAGTCTTTTCATCGCTTGCACAAACTGGTATACATGGGAAGGAGGTATAAGATGGCACTGACAATACAGATATACTGGGACTTAACCGGGACAAACTGGCTGCTTTGCATTCAGCTTATCAGTTCAGGTTTCCACTTCAAGCACAATAAATCCCGGAGTTCAGGATGGCATCTCTCCTTCCCTTTACACAGATCACTCTGCCAGGTCCTGGGTTCCAGCCACTAGGTCATGCCACACCAATACTAAAGCAGGAGTACGAGGGGAGGACCCAGGCCCACCTCCGTAAAAGGACAGATAGATCACAGTGCAGATGGAACAACCGAGGGATACACAACTAATTATATGCACAAGTGTGGGGTATTTATTACTGTAAAATGCTCACAAAATTCATAGGCACCTAAGACTTATGATGGCATTATCCACCGCCACTGGAGAATTAATGGGCAGCCTTTTCCCTGTGCTAAAGCAGACAACAGAGGGGGGTACTCTGTCATCCAGAGGTGAGAGCAGGGAATGAATGCATAGACAGTACTCCCCTCTAATGCTAATGGACCCTAGCACTGAGATTAGATTTACACCCTCCCTCTAAATGTACACCAGGGGAAGGCAGCTCCCCCAGGCTGCCTTCCCAACAGCGTGGTGCTGCAAGAGCTGCTCTCTGCTCACCCTGCCTTGCCCCCACGGGCCAGAACAGGCTGTCCTGCTCCCCACATCTGCTATGCCTGGGTTTGTAGAGAAGGACTGCTCACATTTTCCTCTTTCCAGTATCCCATGGCAGTGGTGAACAGGGCAGCACTTATCCCCCTGCACGGTCCCACGGGAGCCCCCAGCTCACCCCTTTGCGTGTACTCACCACCCCACCATGGATGCTGGGCAGCAGCTGGTACTGCAGTGCTCAGCACTGTGGGAACACCACACCCTACTACAGAGGGTTAAACAGTTCTTTTTAAATCTCAGTTCATACAAGGAACAAAAACGTGGAGAAATTATCCTTCTCTTCCAGCATCCTTGCTTTGAGATAGGAATGGGATTTTGACCTGAGGAATAATAAACCTAACAACAGGCAATGTGTAACTATTGATCTTCAGCTTGCAGAAGGGGCAGGCTAAAGATATTCAGGAAGAGAAAGACAAACCATTAGAAAAGTCCTCATGGATACATTTTTCCATCATGGCTCCATGTTCAGCCCAAGGCCCTTGAGCAGACCCTGTGTCAGCCCCCAGCGCTAGCCCTGGAAGGAGCTGGGATTCCAGAAGGCACAGCCCTGGAGACTGGGAGGAGCAGGGTGGTGCTCACACACCTCTCACTAACACGGCCGGGAGCACAGGCACCACCGAAGGTGAGCAGAAGGACTCCCACCACAGGTTTGAACGGCCCAGCTGTGCGAGCAGCCTTCCCTCCTCCCTGCGATTGCTCCTGGGCAACATCACCCCACGCGCGGCGGGAGTGACCACAGGCCTGCTAAAGAACTCCCTGCAAATAATTCACACCAACTTGTTTAAAGGAGCAAATGGGTTTAATTATTAGTTACAATCTTGTCAATAATTATCACCCCATCTGTGGGTAATAAATGGCAGCTTCTCACAGACTGCATCATTAGAGTTTAAGGACACCAATGGGGTGCATTAAAATGCTGAGGAGAGCATTGATCTGGTGTAAAAATGCTCTTTACAAATTACAGACACGGGTCAAGCCCGCTGGTGAGTCCTCCCTCTTCCCATCTGATGCCAGCCTGCCCTCTCCTCTCACTGTGCATCCTCCCAGTACCAGCTCGTGGCTTCTGGAGAGACAAAGAGCCCAGCAGACCACAGGGAACCCAGCCCTTACTCTGGACTCTGGACTTCATAGAGTGAAGGTTGTGCAGTTATGATGGGGCAGGCATAAAGCACCACAGCTCCATCCTGGTCAGCTCTGCTGCTTTATTCCCACAAAGGGGCTGGTCATCTCCACAGCAGTTTTTATCCAATGGGCAATAGAAGTAGGATGATATAGGCAATAACATGCAGCTATTTCTAGGGTAGAAAAGCATCAGTCATCACACAGCAGGACTTCTTGGAGGAGAAATGACAGCTCCTTTTTTTTTGGGGGGGAGGGGGCAGGGGGAAGGTTGGTTCATTTTTGGTTTTGATTTTTTTTTTTCCATTCAAACTGCAGGCTTGAATATAGGCCGGCAGAATGCAATTATCCAGGCTGGAATTTGGCCAAAATGCTGGGGCTAACAGTCCTACTGTTTCAAAATATGCCACAGTACCCTAAATGATCACATCTTGCAGGATTTGATTTTGCATTTCATCCAAAACAATGTTGAAAAGTTCATGAGTAGGATAAGCAAAAACTAATCTCACTTATTTCTGTACCTGCTGAAAGCTCAGCCCAGAATAGCTCCTGAAATTGTTTTTTGTGCAAGATATTGAAAGCAGTCAATGCTTTTATTCCTTTTGCAAATTCTCTGCCACCAGTTTCATTTTTTTTTAGTAAAAAATACATCAACTTTCAGAAGGAGAAGCTTGAGTAAAATAAGATATTTCAATCTGAAACCAAAAGCAAAAAGGGGAAGGGTATTTCTTTCATTTACAGCAGTATTTTAGATGGACCTTCTTTTTTCTCTAGGTTTCGTTTTTGTGATTCAGCCTGTTAAGACAGACAGAGGATTAAGACAGCTAATGGACAGTCTTTATTGGCAAACAAAACTAACACCTAAATGTCTCCTTGCATGTACAAGTGGTAAACTCTTCATTAAAAAGAGAGCTACATTGACAGAGGCAGACTGGGCTACAACTGAGCCACAGTGTAAATAAATCTCTGCCGGGGCCCATACAGACGCCATCCCTACCATGCTTGCAACCTATTCCCTTAGTATTAAATAGCTCCAAATGCTCCCCGTTGTTTTGAATGCTATGCAAATATTGGCAGAAGGATAAATGCTCTGTTTTAAAGATGCCTCAGATACAGCCATACCAACCATTTTTGGAAAGCAACATCAGGACTTGCCATTTCTCTTTTTACTTCACCAAATGAAAGTTATCTGGAGATTGAATTGAGTTTTTAGCTGCCTCAGGCTGTGCCAGCTCTTGCTGAATTTGGCCAATCATCCCCTGCAAGGGAAGAATAGAAAATGAAGAGGTAATTTTTAAAACTCAAAATATTTCATTTTATATTTTGGAAAAGGAATCATTATAATTGATTTTTTTCTGTGTTGAAATAACTTCCCATTGTGAACCCCAACTGTTTTTCTAGAAAGGACAGTGGCTGTCTGTAAAAATACATCTCACTGAGGCTGGAAAAATTAGTTTCCTTCTGTTTTACTGGAATATCTAGAAAAACTTCCACCTTAGTTTAACCAGGGAAAACCTAACCTCTCTTAATTTTCAGTTGGACAAATGAAAGAAAATGAATGATAGGGACGGCACAGCTGGTGTGAGCCCAAAAGGAGGATGTGGAACATCCGATCATCTCTGCAGCATCACCAGCACATGCGTCCTACAGCGTCTTCAGTGTCCCTGCTCTCTGCCTGTCATTGCTGGAAAATCTCAAACTCTCACTTCTCTCACACATATCAACCACACTTAGATAAACTGTCCCAGTTCTGCCACTGCCCAGCTCACATTTAGTTTCCATCACAACCCTCTCTGGTGCTGAGGGGAATATAAAAAAGAAAAATAAACTGGATGCAGGAAATGACAAGTTTGGTTCTTAATTTATAGTCATTCATAGTCCTAAATATCATGGTAATTCCTTTAATTTTCTGAAAATGTAAGTGGATCCTAAAAAGCAGTGTGACTTTTTGGCATCCTGTACCAGAAACAAATTATTCCCATGTTGTAAGGCATAATGCACAGTAAGGTCTGCAAGAGAACTTGAGCTGGCCGCTGCACAAACACAATTCCACTGGTGAAGCTTCCAGCCTCATTCATATTACCTGCTCTTCAGTTTAAAACATGCCATGTCACTTAATTGACAGATTCCACGCCACAAGCAGTTTGCAAACACACTTGTTTGAAGAAGATATGCCCTGGCTGATTTGGAAAATCCCTATGCAATGCATTCAAAATAATTCCCAACTGATTAATGACAAGTTGAGCAAATAGAGGGAATGAAGGCCTGGCACAGGCTGTGGTTAGTTAGAATTTGCTGAGCTCACTCCAACTAATTTTGTACCTTCTTCCATTTAACTTTCTGTAAAATTCCCAGCAAATCACTTTATGGTGAGGGATGTGTTGCAAACCAGAGTGTGATGAATAGACAGAGGAGAAAAATCACAACAACACATTAAAAAAAAAATTCCCTGGGTAAATATTTGCATTAGAAACTGGACCTCAAGATTCACTGCCTGCAGCCAGGGGTCAGAAACATTATAGGTCCACTCAAAGGCAACTTGAAACTGGGAAGTGGTCAGAGTCAGTGCAACCACACCAGTGTCAGGGAACTGGGTCATTGTAGTTGAAGATCCTAACCCTGCATTTGTGCACATACATTCATGGGTGTTCACATATTTAATGCAAACACACACAAGTGCGGGCACTCACACATTCTTAAAATGTATGTGCATATATTCCTCTATTCACAATGAACTGTTTATGAGCAAGCTATCAAGAAAGAGTTTTCCCTGAAATTATTCAGTGAATGACTTCAAACAATGAATACATCGCAGGAAATGGCGATTGGCTCCAGAGCAATCCACAAGCAGAAAAGAAAGCATAAGCAGTTGAATAAATGGGTGGCTATGAATTACTCATTTGGCTGCATTATCTTCTTGTGGTCCAAATTCAGCAAATGTCTAAACACTCACTTCCCATTAAGAGCATGAATAGTCCCATTGATTCAATAGGGTTATTTTCTCTGCCTTCCATGGGACAACTGAAATACTTAAATTTAAGCAAGTGCTTAAAGTGCTTTGCTGAATCAGGAGGTATGTCCACACTGTATATACCTGTGTTATACAGAAGGTCAGATTAGCTGATCCAAGAATCCTTTATGGTCTTAAGATCTATAAATCTATGAATAAAACCAGCCTTTGCTGGAATTGCTTCTCCATAACCTTCCTGAGCACTGAAATTCATCCACACCCCAAAAATATTAATAAAACATTCTGTACTTAACTCTTTTCATATTATACTAAGTACGCCACTAAATAAACCTCTTAATATTCCAGTATATTTTGCAATGAACATTTTCCCGGTACGCTAGAGCGGTTCCTCCTTTTGTGCCATCCAGAACACAATCCCCATGAAATACTGCAGTAAACATTTCTCTGAGTACTACAGCAAACACTACCAGCATTAGCAGATTAACCATTCCACTGAGCGCCATATTAAGCACACGTTTAAATACTGAGAAAAGACGTATAGCCTCCTCTTTCCACTGCGCCTCGTTACCCTGCCGTGATCCATATTTTTCTGCACGGAGTCGACCAGCCCTGCATGTACCTGCTCTCTTCCCTCCCCTCCCAATGCCTCTCCCTCTCTTTTTCTCCTCTTCCTTGTTTTGTTCATTCTGGACCTATTCTTCTGGCTTGGAAAATTTGTCAGGGGCCAGGAAGCAAGGGATAAAAGAGGGTCAGAGGATTTGGCACATTGTTCAACCACAGAATCAACAACAAATCTGTACTGTGCGCATATTTCTGCCTCTCTGTCTCTCTCAGAATTTGCTGAAACCTCTTGATGGAGAAACACAGGTTAAGTGTGGGTCCCCCCTCCCTGCATCAAAAGAATGAACTAACAGGTCTTGACTGGTGTAATTTGGAATTATAAAGCATTGTTTGGATTTTAGAGGTGTACTTATTGTCAACAAAATTACCGTGCTCAGAACCGCCAATGGATTCATCTTTAGCAAGTGTTTAAGAGCCACTGATTCGTCGCTTGTTGCTGACAAACCGTCTAGATTCAACCCATGGTTCTGTTCAGCTTTTCTCCTTTCCCTCCTCTCTCTCTTTTTTTCCCTCTCTTTTTTCCTCTTTTTTTTTT
>WBMY01010284.1:1482118-1499618 GCA_013397315.1 Donacobius atricapilla
TTTTTTTTTTTTTTTTTTTTTACTAGCAATTTGATGTTTGATCATTTGAGGCAATGAGGCGGAGGGTAATTTACGTTATCAGGGAGGTATGAGGGGTGCTGGGAACCCAGACGCAAGGCCCATTCGCCTGCTAAAGCGCCATCGTAATGTAATGAGACTCCAGTCAAGTGCAGCTAGTAATGGAGAGGAACATTTCCCATTCATCTGCCTACCTGAGACTCTACCGAATACGACAATAACTTTTGCACGGGAGGAGCAGGGGGGGACACAGTGAAGGGGGGCCAGAGTCCCCATGACATGACTCCCTCTGTCTCCTAGAAAAGCACCACAGCCTCATCCTTCAGACCATCGAGGGAGGCAAATTAACAGAACTCGGGAAGGCACAAAACAAGTTGCTGGAAGTCCTTAACCCTTCCCATGCCCTTTCCAGTAGGCACCTGGTCAGCACAGAGCCCCAGCCTATCTCTGAGACTGGGTCCCCTCCTTAGACCCTCAGCTGTTGCATCCCTCAGGGCAGAACTGGACCCTTGTGCAGAGGAAGCTTGGAGAGGATGGGCCCACCAGAACTTTGGGAAGGTGCCTGCACATCAACTAGCAAAAGTCGTAAAAAATGAGGAAAACAATTTCCCAGAAGTGCTCCAATGCTGTTTCCCTCTAAAGGGGTTTCTAAAGAAAGCCTTTTTCCCTGATTGCCCCTAGCCAGCTCCATCACTTAACAAGTGTAGTTTCCTATTAAAAAAACAGAGTTTTGAGAAACCCCTTCCCTTTGTTTTCAAGGGTGGCAAACAGGACATTTGGATTGCATCAGCAATTTCTTTTAATATAATTTTCTAATATCAGTCAAAAATCTCAAGCCCATGCCACACTCCTAGTGCCATGGATGTCCACCCCTGGGGTAATTTCATGCTCCGTGGCTTTGTCAGAGCAGCCTCCTCCTGCCATGCACTATAGAGAAGCAGATATAATTACACAGAATCCTGTGAGTGGCTGTTTCCATCACAAGGATGAGCATCTTCACATCACTCTGACCATCAGGGAAACTGAGGCACAGAATGGTGTTCCATGCCATGCCATAATGAATAAAATCCAGAGGTTTGTGTCTTTTTTCAGCGAATGAATACCCAAGGATGATGAAAGTAAATTCTGTCCCCCCCAGCCTCCCTCCAAACTCTGCTCCTCAGCCTTGGCCCTTGCCTGTAAAACCTTCCCAGCTGCAGATTCACTTTTAACTGTGCCTGAGTAGACGTGGCCTCCCAGCAGCACAGTAATAACCATAGCAGAAACACCCACCACCAGCAATAACAATGATGCACATATTCAAGTTCTCACAGGCAACCCTACTACTCTGTACACTTTGTTTGCAAGCTGAGGGTAATTATAGCTTGAGGGAACCTCCTGGATGCAAACACATCTCCTGGTACGAAGATCTCAGTATATGTCAAGGTGTGTAGGTGGCCTGGACAAGATACAGGAGTAGGAGAGATAAATTTCTTCCATCAGCCTGTCCTAAGCTTACTGTTTGTTCCCAGAACTCAGCCTGAGAAAGGGAGAGAGAGAAGAGGAGAGGGGGAGCTGAGGTCTCTCCCTCTCAGCCCTCACCAAATTCCTACCACATGGACCCTTCCAATTATATCCACGTTTGAAAGGCTGCTGTCAGGATGAAAGGCACAGAGCAGTAATGAACTGACGATTAATTTGCAGTTGGCTCACCCAGTGCGTGAGTGTCTCTCAGGCTCGCTGCATGCGGGTGCTAAATATGACGATGTCAGCAATTGTCAGCCAGAGCCAGGGTTACCCTTAATAAGAGTCTCTCTCACCGCTGCCTGATTGCCTGTTGCCAGCTTCCGGGGGCTCCAGCCCAGCTCCACATCCTTCTGACGGTGAGGGGAGCTCTGTACCAGCCTGGCAGCTGCCAAACTAGCAAGAGGAAGGGAAAAGAAATTACCCTCTCCCCTGGCAAAGCAGCAGGAGCAGCTGCCAGTGCTAACTGCCGCTGCCCATGCCAACTTTGACCTGGGAGAGTTACGGCTTATGCTGGCACGAAAATAGCTCAGGATGCAATTGCACACGTGAGCACCAGCCATGTCTGGGCTGGGATCCCTTGCACCTCCAAAGCTGGCAGCAGATTTCACAGCCCCTTAATCCATGTTAAAAACAAGGCTCTCACTCTCCTCATTCAAGTCAGCATCCCCATGTCAGAGTGGGCATGATGGCCAGGGAGTGTGATTGACACTGAGTTTCAAGACAGAGCTTTTGAAGAGGAACACCCTCTGCAGTACCCTGCAAACCTGTACTGCCAGCAGCTGTTTTTCAGGTAATGCATTAAGGGTTGATGCAACCTGACAGGGTCTGGGTCAGGACCTGCTCAAACATCCCTGCCAGCCTCAAAAGGGAAGCAAGAGACACACACTTGGGAACCAATGTGTCGAGCAGTCAGTGAGAGCACAGAGAGGGATCTGAAGCAGAGCTCCAAAGAGTTTGCAGGCTCACCAGCCAAGATGTGCCTGGGTTTGGAAGGGACGCAGGAGAGAGCACAGGATTGACAGGACTGGGAATACAACCTGCGTCTTCTGCATTAAGGGGGCTGTCACCAGGCCGCAGGGGAGTGCTGCTTTGCAGAGGGAAGCACAACACCTGCTCAAAAGACACAAATATTCAAGGTAAAGACCAATCCCTTGACGTTGCACGAAGACACCTCCTGCATGCTCCCAAGAAATCTGGGGTGTGCACAATGGTCCTGCATATTCCATTCAGCCTTTTAAGTCTGTCCACCAAACCCAAACACTTCTTTTCTCACAACAGGAATGGAACCCGGGCCTGAGCCATTAGCCACTATAAATGTACTCAACCTCAAAAAGATATTTAATTCAACTGTCTGAAGTATGGCACTCCAAATTACTGGGCACCTTTGAGAATCTGGGTTCAGGAGGGTCATAGTAAATTCTGCTGTGGAGCAAGCATTGGGTACTTGGGATGCAAGGCAGTGCTCTTCAACTGATGTGGGGACACTGTGTAGGGCATTAGAAATGTTCATATTGCAGCTTCCTTTTAGATTCCCAAAGGCCAATGTAAAATACCTTTCATGTCTCTCATCCAGTAGATAATAATCTAGATTATTAGACCTGGCTTCATGTGATTATGTTGGGATCTGAAAGGTGGGTGCACTGATTTCATCCTGGGCATGGACTTCTAGAGCTTCAGAGGGCTTATGAGAGTACAAAAATCAACTGCAAATGGCAGCTGCCTGGAACTTTACACAAATCACCATAGCCTTTCTGCTGCAAATAGTGGGTGCCTTTCCCTCTGAAACATTCTGAAAAACCCTTCTGTCAATTGGCTCAGAGAGAGACTTAGCTCTAATTTTGTTTGGATGCTAATAGACAACGTTTACAGAACTCAGACACGAAAAGAAGCATCCTTTTTCACCTGGAACAAGAGAGTTTAACCAAAAAAAGTAGCTGTGTTCCCCTTTTAGCCAGCCTCTTGATTTGCAAAAAAAAAAAAATTCAGCAGAACCAAAACCAGGTTATGGCTAAGTATGTGTGTCTTTGAAACTGCTTGTGACTAGAAGTCTGCTAATCATCCTGTTCTGGCACACATATGACTTTATTTTATCACTGCAGCCTTCAGGTGGCCACACAACTTACCAGTCAGTTTCTCTGCATGAAATCACATGCCCCTTCTGGGGAAAAGTACAGAATGAAGAGAGGCAAAAAGATGTTCAGAGATGGAATCTACTCACAAGGCAAGTGTTCAAGATGGTCTAAGGCCCATGTTAGCAAAATGGATGACTACTCCTGTCATAGCCCCGGGTACCCTGGTAGTGTTTGATTCCAAGTCCTGTCATACCAGGCTGAGGTGGGGGACAGTGGTGATGGGCCTGTATCACCAGCAGCTCTGTATGTTTGGCATAGTCTTTCGTTTATGGTTGCAGCTCTTCATGTAACTTACAGGTCATGCTGTAATCACAAATGTGTTTCTACCATGGAATCTCTGCCATCAGAGCTGGCATTTCAGGCACTGCTCCTACCGTCGCTGTCCCTCTCTCCCAGTGCTGTCCCAGCAGATATACAGGGTGTTCTGCCAGTTGGACACAGCCTACGTCCAGCTCACATACTATTTTAAAAAACTTGCTTCAATGAAACCTTCCTGCAAAGATGCCGTCCAAGCCACTTTTCCTGCCCACCAAGTGTGCCTGGGCCTGAGGACACTGTTCGGCTTTCTCCTGCTCCTTCCACCCTGCCTGGCTCCCATTGGGAACTGGCTCAGTGACCATGCTGCGACTTGGTGCAGAGCAGGAGGCAGCAGAGCCATGGCACCAGTGCCACTTGGCAGGGTGTCGTGATGACACTGTGTCCCCGTGACAGCCCAGTGCAGCCCTCGGAGAGTCGAGGGCTCCTCTGCAAAGGAGACCTGAGCCCTTTAAGGAAGAGAGAGGAGCAGAAATCAATTGTCTGCTCGCCTTCCTCCCCAGGCCCCCCTCTCCCCCTCCTCCATCACCACCACCACCGCACACGCACCCTATTCACCCTGCTGGAAGGTGACATTTGCTATTAACCTTATATTGGGCCATTTTGTAAATCAATGTCACTTACATTTAATAACAAGTGTAATCAAAGGAATTATGCAAATTTAATTTGATGCTTCTTGAATTATGCAAATCTGCACCACATATAATGGCTTCTGACATGTGCCCAGTTGGAGAACGTTCCATTACCTCCTCTCTTATTACCCCTATTATTATTTTTATTTTTTTATCCCGTGGTGGGGGAGGGGAGAAGGGAGGGAGCAGCAGTTAGGCTTAAAGGCAGGGGGGACAAGAGAGTGCAGGGAGAAGAGAGGGAAAGTAGAGGGGTGGTGGAGAAAAAGTGCTCCTTTGACTGCATTTTGAGTAGAAAAGCCTCCTGAAGGCATTTCTGTTATTGTTATTGCAGAGCAAGGAGAGCGGGATGGGGGGGGGAGCGGAATGGGGATGGGTGGAATCATTTCCCATGAATGGCTTTGCAGACAATAATACTATAAGCCTCTGAGTCTAAATTACTGCCCTTCCAGTACTATCTTCAGCACAATATTACTCTCCTTGGCCTCTTCTTCCTGAATCACCAGGCAAGCTGGGGGAGGGTGAGGAAAGAGGGGAGCAGGACCCACAGAGTGGAAAATGAAGAACAAATGGGTTAAAAGATGTTTCATATTTTTTGTTCCATGGCCATCCCAGGCGCTCCTACATTCTTATTCCTTCTGTCAGGACCCCAGAGGAATAACTGTTCTTTTCCTCTTTGCTTTCCCACCAATTTTTTCCTTGCATGTGACCCAAGGTCAGGAAAAACAGCCACAGTATGCATGTGCCTCAATTTGTAATATCTTCACAGTAACCTGGGGTTTCTTCAGTCAGTGACATCCCAAGTTTCTCCTTTTGCAAGGACTTCAGTGTCTGGAGCACCAGAAGTCAATTTGGACCAGCCTGTTTCTTCTGCTTGTCAGAGATGGCAAGAGTATTTAGTGATCACAGGATGGACTTGAAAGACAGTGCCATGATGGTAGTCCAACATACGATGCTGGACAACATTTTCCTCTGCTGTTCCTCACAGCAACTGATGAGTGACTCCTGCTACGATAATTTGTGCAGTGTGAGCTTGAGTGAGACCACTCCCATCTCTGTCTTAGTGTCTTCACACTCGTGCAAAGCAGATAAAGAAAGCAATCTATATTTTGGAGGGAGGAGAAGAAGGAGAAGAAAATACATTTGTAAAAGTCTGTGCACTCCTCTAATGTGAATTGATACACACTATGAGGGCACTGTACCAGTATGGCACCATCATTTCTATAAAACAAAGAGTCATTAATATCCCAAGTCTCCTTAGACTTTGAGAATTGAAAGGTAGGGAGTGTTTCTACATTTTCCAGTTTATACTTGTTATGTTTCCTTCCAAAGCTCTTCCAGAAACACTGGGGTTTTTTTCCTCTTTTCTCTAAATATTTCTCCTATTATTGCAAAGCCCTACAAGCCCTGCAGTTTTTTCTCCAATGGAAGATAATTTCCAGAAACATACTCTGCATTTATATTTTAAACACAATAAATTGGAAAAGATGTCCAGATCAATTTTTTTCTTACCTACCATTACCTGAAATTCCTTTAAAAGCTAATTAAAAGCGGTTGGGGTTTTTTTCTTAAATGGAAGGATTTTTCATCTGCTATCAAAAAATATACTCTCACAGAAGTATTGATGAGAGAAAACTGTCCCTGCTCTGCCCAAACTGAACATCATTTGAAGTTCACTGTGGAAAATGTTATATTTCAGTCAGTCCTTAATAGTATGGTTTCCGCCAATGATGGGGTGAAATGGATGTGCTCACCGTGCTTCAAGGCCAACATCTGCTGGCCTTAGAAAAGAAGTATCTAACACCCAGGGGATGCTGCTGACATTGCTTTTCAAGCCCTGGTGGTGTTTGACAGCATGACCAGCAGTTCTCCAGTGCCATCAGCACTCTGCCACTGCTAATTCTCTGTAGAGCCCATATAGGAAATAAGGGTGGATCTCAAGAGTTGCAGCAGTGGGTAGAAATCCTGCTGAGAGGTCTCAGTCCAGCATCTTCTCTGACCCTTGTTCAGGGAGCCCAGCCCTGCCTTCTCCCAGCCCCAGGGATGTGCTCCCTGAAGGAAGGGTGTCCACAAGAATGTCAACAGCGGTGCCTGACACTTGCTCACTTCTTCCTGAGGTTGTTGATTCATTACCAGAGACAGTCTCTGTCATTAGAGGCTGAAGAAATGAACAAATATCATTTCAGAGTCAGACACACCAGTAAACTCTGAAGTCCTCCTCAGCCCAACATTTCTTGACTGCACATAGGATGTTTGCCTTGCCTTGCCCTGCCTTACTCTCCCAGCAGATGATCTTCATGGCTCTCATGGACATGGCGATGGTCAGGACCCACGACCATTTCCTGGTTCCAGGTGCTGCATAAGCAGATCAGCAAGAGGGTGCCTAAGGCGAAGGGCTGATGTGGGTGCCCCCTGCACATAGCCGTCATCCTCAAAGGTCCTTCAAGGGAAGCAGGTTAATGAGTGCAGGGAGTTAAACTTGTCCCTAGTGATAAACCTGCTGAGGTCAAGAGAGGTACCAAACAGCCCAAAGGGTCCTATCCCTGGATTCAAGAGGTGTGTGGCAGATAGAAGCATCTCTCCTACAGAGAGAGCTCAGCACACAAAATGCTGTTTCATAGTTGGTGTTTCTGGGCTTATCTCTCCACAAAGATTCTCAGGAGGATGTCTCTGAATGACTCCAAGCATGGATATTCCAGGATAAAAGATTCTGTGTTGGAGTTTGTTTGGAATTTGTCAGGAACAGCTAGAAAATGTCCCGTACTCTACACTACAGCCAGCAGCATCAGTCACAGAACTAAGGTATCAGTGGCTTTTGTAATGTGGGCTCACTGCTCTCTGTGTTCTGCAACTGCAGCCCTAGATGGAGGATGCCAGATAAACTGAGATGCCAGAGTGAAAGTGAAAGCCTTTTCCTTAGGGAACCTGCTCCATGGAGCTTAGGTCCTGATGCTGTGGGTTGATACAGAAATAGGCAATGCAAAGTTCCTGAGCCTAGGCTGAAAGACCTTTGCGCTATTGCTGGGACAAGGAATTTGCCTGCCTCAAGCCCTGAAGGGAGCATGCTGGGCTTCCCCGGGGTAAACAAATAGAGTGGGGAAGTCATAATTGACAAAAGGGCTCTAAAAGGGACAGCTCCCAGCGGGAGGCCATGCTGCTTGAAGTTTCCTTGCTCTCCCCTTCCCTGGAAATCACAGGTCATTGCTTGCAGCCACCTCTTTCCCAATAAAACTGTAACCGGTGAAGAGCCATAAAAACACTGAAGCACAGAAAAGCTGGGAATCTGTTCTGGTGAGAAAGGACACACTGACAAAATGAGCATGAAACATCGTGGGAAGCAGTTTGGAGGGATCAGGCTGGGACAGTGCAAGATAAGAGCTCCTGGAGAGAAGATGGTGATGGCTTCAGAAGCAGCAGAGATGGGGGTGAAGGAAGCGGTGACAAGGTGCTGTGACAGCAATGTGGAGGGAAGTGCACGAGGAAGATATTTTTCATTAAAATACACTCCAAAGTGAGAGCTGAAGAAGAAATGAAATTATGGACAGTCCTGCTTCTGACCAGGGTCCCAGCTGTTGCACTACTGCCTATGCTTGGCCAGGGCATACAGGAGTAAACAGGTGTCCTACCTGCTCCATGCCTCTGTTTCACCACCTGTAGGGAGAAGACAGGACAGACACAGAAGGCTGGAACAGACCCCATCAGCACTGGCTCTTCTGCAGTGTGATACTGTTGACATTGGGGAAAAACCTCTTGCTTAGCAAAGAAGAAAGGTATAGTGTTGGTGATGCAAGGGGGGAAGATATTCCAATTTACCTTTGCCCTTGAGATGACAGGGGACTAGAAGTTCCACTGGGAAGGCACCAGAGTTTCTCCTTCATTTTAGGTTAGGTGAAAGGAAGATATCAGTTTCATACACAGGTAAAAGTCATATAAGAAACTAAACAGGCAGATCAGATGATTTTTTACATAGAAATAATGATGTATTTTGTTATTATATTTAGAGGCTTTTAGGCTCTGTATTTTGTAATTTAATTACTGGAAAATTAGGCTCCAGGAGTTAAATATTTGTTTAAAAACTATTTTGAGGACAGGTGCTACCTTCCTATAAGCATGACTGGGATTTGCATGGACAGAGTCTGCCAATGCCCCTTTAAGCTGGCAGGCATCTGATGAAATACAGAGCAAAAACTGGGGACCAGAGGGAGCCAGTGTCTTCTGGAGCTTCTTCTTCCCCGCACCTGAAAGAGCACCTCCTGCTCTGACATCCAGACCCTGCTGGCATGAAACCCCACATACTGCTTTCCACAGTGAGCTGGGAAAAGCCCTGACACAGGTTAATGACAGCAAGAATCTCTCTCGTCTGTAGAATGGGGAAAAACAGTGAGGCCCCCTGAAGAAATCTCTCTCTGTCCGCTTGCTATAAGGTCCACTTACCACAGGCCTCTGGCAAAAGTCAGGATCACCCTCCTCTGGCTTCCTCTTACAGCCCATTTTCCCTTTCTGAGAAGGGGCCCCACACCTTTGTTGCCTGCATTTGGGCCCAGGAATGCTGAAGAGTTTCAGGGCATCACTCTATCCCCAGAAATGTCAGGGAGTCACCTGACTGCTGCTTTTAGCATGGCCAGAGCCAAATCACACCAGTGTGATCCTGTCAGCATCAGTGGACCCTCACAGAGGGTGAGTCCTGCTTGCTTAGCCTCTCTCCAGCACCTGATTCTGCATGCAAAGAAGATATTTTTTTTTCTCCATCTCCCCATTTCATTCCTGTCCATTTTTCATTCCTCCCATTCCTTATTCCTGAACACATGGGTACAGCTCTGCTTGTAGAAATCCCATGGAGTTATTCCTGCCGCATCCCAGGGCAGTTCAGTAGAGATGGGGATCCTCCAATTTCTCACCTTACACTCTTTCCAAGAAGCTATCGCATGGCACTGCGGGAAGATGGATTATTTGATCTTTATTACTTTATTGAAGGGAAGGAAGAGGGTGGAAATTGTAATGAAAGGGACAACCAGCAAGATGGCAAGGAAGGGAGGTTAAAAATGAAATCATAATCTAATTGGCCTGCAGTGAATTATTCACATGTATAATCTTTTAAAAAAAAAATCAGCACAAGGCAATGCAAGTAAATGCTGTTCATGTTTAAAAGTCATTTCCATAAGTAAGTGCAATTTCTCTACTGTTTGCCCCTGTTTAATGAAGTGAAATCTTGTTTGCATTCCTCCCAATTTCCCAACGAAAGGCGCCCAAGCGTTTGCACCAAAATTACTTGGCCCAAATTAAAACCCTCCAACTCTTCAAAAAAAAAGAGGAAAGGGGGAAAAATTCAGACTTATTTTTAAAATGCCTTAAGTGCATCCCAGCATCCTAATTTATTTTTAGACACTGGTTATTAAGAGTAGTGGTAAGTTTCCCCTTCTTTCTCGCTCTCTCTCTTATTTAAATGAACTTAATGGCAATAGATGCAAATGTCTGGAAGAGGAAAATAGTTAACATTTATTTATTCTTACTGTTGTCTCTTCCCTGGCTGGTGTCATTAGAACAGTTCGTTGCATCCCATTCGCTCCCATTAGCTCTGCTATCAGAGCCACCCAGCACGACTCCAGCACGGCTCGAAGTGCTTTCTGCGGCCCACATAGGGACTACATCATCATCTCCGAGGCACTGGCTTAATGACAAGAAAAAAAATCGGAATATATTGCACAGCGTTCTGGGGAAACAACAACAAAACCCGCTGCTGCCGTCGCTGCCATCCAATGCCATGTCCGCTTGACCCGGGGCGTGTGTCCTGCTTCACCCGACCAGGGGACAGACAGACGGACTGGCTGTGGTGCCAGGGTAGGCATCCCTTTGCAATTCATTGATCCAGGCAATGTGCAGAGAAATACGCCAACAGGGACCCGGAGTGCTTGGAAACGTGCTCGGGAGGACCCAGCGAGACTGGAATGGGTTCAAACAGCTGCTCGTCGCCAGCAGAATCATCACCCCCCAAAGCAGGGCTGCCAGCCGGCTGACTCCTGGCTCCCTGGTGTGGGCAGGAGCTGCCAGCCAAGGCTGGTGGTGGGATGGAGGGTTTGCAGCCCCCTGCTGAATGAACCCTGCATTCCTCCAGTGCCCCTGCTGCTCCCTTTAGGAGCATTTCCTAAAGCAAACTGGACCAGCTCACGCATGAGCAGCCACATATCTCAGGGTCGTGTGGCTGGAGCTGCTACCTCAGGCTGCCATGGGTGCCTGTCACCTTGCACACGTTGTCCCAGTCATTGGCCACCGCTGCCAAGGGCGACAAGGGACTTTGCCCCAGTCCTCCCCCAGGGAGCACAGGCTGAGGGGCAGCGCGGGCAGGTGACAGTGCAGAGAGGCAGGGGCCCCAGTGCCTGGGAGAAATGGCCAAAATCCACCCTCCCCCTGAGCAATTCTGTCCTTTCTGACCCTCTGCATGTGGAGGTGGGCCTGGCCCACAGCAGAGGGACAAAATCCCTTTGCAAGCAAGAGGAACACAACAGGTGGCTCACCCAGAGCACCAGCAGGTTTTGAGGTGTTCTGAGCCCTTCTCCTCTCAGGCGACACACGGATGAGGGTGGTGGCAAGTGTCAGGGAGGGAGACCAAGGCTCGTTGACAGCTTTGGCTGACAAAGCATTAGGGAGGAAGGGCATCAGCATCTGCAACGCTGACTCTAAAAGAGAGGCGGAGGCTGTTGCAGGCGGGGATGGAGCCGTGCAAAGGGCCCTCCCCCTCCGTAAAGTTGACATTGTCTCCCGTGATAACTTTTCTGCTGAGGTAGGAGACACTTTACTGCAGAGTTGCACACAGCGAGTAGCTGCCCTCCCCCCCGCCCCTTCCCATCCTCTCCCCCTCTTTCCCTCTCTAGCATCNATTAGCTGTAATTCTGCAGTGCTCATTAGGGAAGGACTAGAAAATATCAAGGAGCCCACAAGCAGGGGGCTTCAGGGGAGAGGGAGGAAGAGGGAGTGCATCAGCCTGAGAGGGATACCCAAGGCTGGATTGTGGAGTCAGAAGCCAGGAGCTACTTGCTTAATTCAAGTGAGATGATCACACTAGTGTAGTTTGGGCACACTGATCTGGTGATGCGGTTAAAGAGGCCACACTGTCCCACCTAGAAAGGCAGAAGACCTATCCGGAGAATAAAAGCATCTCATCAAGAGGACATGCTTTTTCCTTCGTGCTTGCAGGTGATACCTCTCTGCTGGGTTATTCAGAGTCCCACATTTCTAAAGCCAACAGACAGGTAGGTGCAGGAAGAGGGAAATATTCGACTCCAATGCAGACAGCTAAAGAAACCTGTCCTTTCCTGCAGGCTCATCAGGAATTATCCAGCAAGGAGATTTTCCAGGAAAATTGCAGCTGACAGAGCTAAAGAAATTCTGCCAGGTGTGTGGCTGCACTGCAAAATTTCAGTTAGAGGAAGAAAGATATAAAAATGATCTAGAAGAAAATTTGAATGAGTTGTTAACTGTTTCTTAAAGGAGTATTCTCTTGATTTAAAAGGAGGAGGTAAGCACTTTGAATTTTACTTTAACGACCAAAAATTATTTTAAAAAACCCAAACCAAACTAAACCAACAAAACCCCCCTCCCAAAATCAACAACAACAATTACTCTGGGAGCAGCAGACCCAGGCAGTTCTAATCTGGAACCCCTTTTGCTCAGGAGTATATTGACAGAGTCAAGTCCTCCCTCTTCACAGTCTCAAGAGACCTTCCCAAGACCATTTGAGAGGTACTACAGTCTCCTTTAGCTGGAGAACAGCTAAAGTAAGTGAATGAGGCAAGGACATAAAGGAAATCTGTGGCAGAGCCAGGCAGTGACCCCAGATTTCTTACTAGTTACCTTTGAACCACTAGTTTCAAGCCATCCTTCCTTGTGATCCAGCATTTGTATGACCACTTGCACTTACAGTTCTGGGCACATACCTCACTGGGTTTTAATTCACTGCTGAGCTGCATCTTTGCTCAAGGTTAGATCATAGCATACTTTGGTTGAGAGGGACCTTAAAGACCATCCAGTTCCAACTCCACTGCCATGGGCAGGGATACCTATCACTAGTCTAGATTGCTCAAAGCCCCATTTATGCTGGCCTTGAACACTTCTAGGGATGGGGAATTCACAACTTCTCTGGGCAACCTGTGCCAATGTCTCACCATCCTCACACTAAGAATTTTTTCCTGCTATATAATCCAAACCTGGCCTCTTTTGGTATGAACTATACCCCCTTGTCTTACCATGCTCTTGTAAAAAGTAAGGTCTGTCTCCAGCTTACCTGTTGGTGCCTTTAGGAACTGGAAGATGCTATAAAGATATGCATGTAAAAGTCTACCTGGGAACAAGTGAAGTTGGTCTTTGTAAGTCCATCCTCCTACTTTTCACTTGCTAGCAATAATGTGAACCTAGAGGTTGAGCTGTGCTGTGTGTCCCACCAAAGGCAAGATGACCACAAGCACATGGGGGATTATTTACAAATATCTGGGCATGTGCAAAAATGGGCATTTGCACTTTGAAGTATCTTCCTCTTTAATCAAAATCTTCAAATTTCTCTTAGTGTTTAGATGAAGCTTACCATAACAGATAATCAGAATAAGTTAACATGCCAGAATAAGTGAAGAGAAAACCTAAGTGATGTACAACTTTATGGAAGTGCCTAGGACCTTTGCAAAACAGCATTTCAGTGATTCTTGTTGTTTGCTCTGAGATTTAACACATGATAACTCTCTTTGCACTTTCCCAGAACAGCTTATTTACATCATTCAAGCAAAGAGAAATCTGGCCAATCTTGCTATATTAACATACGGCTTTTCCTGTAGTGTTTGGTACATAGATTTCTAAGGCCTTTGCAAAATACATAAAACTTCCAGCTCCACTCTATTTTGGTTTCAAAGAAGTAGCAGTGGACCAGAATCTCCCTAGATCTCATTATCTCTAAAGAGCATCTTCTCTGCACTTCAAAAGGGACCATTTAGTCAAAGTTTTCAGTGATAAATTGACAATGACAAACCTTCAGAAAAAAATTTTATCCATTACCACTCTAATATTTGGGAATAAACAAGATAAGGAAAATAAGATGTTAGATCCACATGCCTATTAGACATATTCAGCTGGAATAAGGAAAGAGGCCTCCCCTTTTCCTGGCTGTAGAAGACAGTTGTCTTGAACCTCTGCGTGGCCTTGCTGAGCCCACTTGATATGGGCAACTAGCAGGATTCTGCACAGGGTAAACACCGGCTCCCTGATATCCACAGAGGAGTGTGGAAATGGAAAGAGCCGATTGTATTTCTTGCGTAGCTCACAGCTGCGAAGGGCAACTCCTGGGCAATAGCTCACGCTTGCATGAAGCCGCCGGCACTCTCCTGCTCACAGCAGTCAATGATTTCCTTCAAAATGGCTCAGAAGTGTCTTTTGTAAATTGCCCGTTAGTGAGTACTTTGATACCTAGAGTACCAATGAACGGTGTCATTCCCACAACCCACTTACCATCATTACGTTTTCCTCTTCTGTACTTCATTCTTCCACTGGAAAGCCTCGAGGAGCAGCAGGCATCTGCCTTCTGCCTTGCAGCAGTAGTCAGGAAAGCTGAGCTCAGACAGACTCTGGGATGAAGGGATGCTAAGCAATCCTTCTTTCTAGAGAAACAGGTAAAGTCTTACAGATAGGATATTCAATATGAGCTGCCTTTCCCGCAGTTTGGTGTCAGGGCTGGCTGCACGGAGGATGAACCCAAAGCATAAAGGTGTGTTTCACATGACTGTCAGAACTGGAAGCAAATCTGCACCAGGGATGGATTGCTCTGTATGAGTAAATGGAAACAAGAAAACAGGAACATACTGACATGCACAGAGGCATGGTGTGTGTGGATAGGCACACATGGGAGTTAAATTACATATGTGTATGCATATTTGCATATTCATGTGTGTTGGAGTATGCCTGACTCTGCACATAACCATGGGCAAGTGCCACCTGGGCTACTCCCCAGGCTGCACACCAGCTAAGTGTGGGTGAGTTTGTGGATGGCTACTGAATAGCTTGAGGCATCATCTGTAAGGGCTAATTTCCAGTGCAGAGTATTTTCCCTCACTAATGAAACCATTTCTGCAAACCTCCCTCAGGTTCCACACAGTAAATGTAAGACCAAGCAAACATTGGGGAAGATTTCTGGTCACTCAGACTGTGGTAACTTGAGAAGAAAGCCTAGCCTGTGAAAAGAAACCGCTCATGTAATTTGCAGAGATATTTGGCTGACTGAACAGCCTCGCACTTTGCAAGTATTCTTCCAGTTTGCAGCAGCATTTTCTCCCTGATTCTTTCACAGAGCCTTGGAAGAGACACAGATTTGTTCCACTCTAGCTTTCCTGGCATTATTGCATCTGGTGACTCCTGCCAGGAGAAGCTGAGAGGAGTAGAGCTCTGAACTGGCCCACCCTGCATCCTCACACTGCTGCACACCAGACCGCCAGCAGGGCTGTCACAGTCAGGGTCCTTCCAGCTTTCAGCAACTCAGCTCTCCCCTCTGCACCCCTGCTCCAGTTCTGCAGCCAACCCAAAGCCTCCCCTGCCCTTTGCCCTCCCAATAGGGCTTGGCTTGCTCTTTTTGGCCCAGGTCCAGACAGAATTTTTGAGCATCTCCTCCAGAAACGTGTCCTCTCTCATCAGTCAGAGCCAAGCTTAACAGTGCCTCCTGCTGAACCTGCTGGTGTGGCCAGCACCTCGCTCCACGGGCATCCTGGGTTTTCCCACAGGGACTCAGGCAGTGAGAGGGAGGGAGATTGATAGCAACGAAAGCAGCAGATGAAAAGTAAACTCACACTACATAAATTCTTAAATGATTTTTATAAGGACACAGCATTGTAACAACTTGCCAAGAACAACACCGAAATTCTTTCAAGGTTTCCCATTTGTTTGTAAAGTGAATATTAAAAGTGCAGGCAGCAGTCTCCTGGTGTTCCCCTGGGAACTGTTAGTGTCCGTAGTAACGAGGTCATTCCTTTTTTATTAGGAGAAGGTTTTCTGTAAAGTTAAATGTGCTGACAGCCTCTTGCCTTTGATGTTGGGTTTCACCTCAGTCCCTCCTGCAGATATTGCTGCTCCTCCCTCGCAAAGACACATCTCTGACAAACAATCTCCCCTCTGTCTTCCCCGCTTGTTTGTTTAGATGCATGATAGGCAGCTCTGTTAAAGGGCAGCACATGAAGGCGGCTGGTGTTTCAGTGGACAGGAGATGTGAGAGATTTCGTTTCTGTAATTAAGTCAGTCTTCATTCTCCCAAACTGCCAGCACTCAGTACCCTTCATTTTATTGACCAGACAGATAATTACACTGATAGCAGTCACAAACCCCCAGTTACAGTCACACTAAAATTGCCATGGTGCCACACTGAGAAAAACGTAGGACCAGCAGAACCCTTGCCACAAAGCCTGGCCTGCAAGGGGAGGCAGGGAGAAGCACCCCAGCTCCATGCCTGCTCCCCTGGGACTCTCCTTGCTCTGCAGCTACAGGCTTTTCCCCTGACAGAGGGGAAAGTTCTCCCACTGGAGGACACATACAAGAATATGCTGCTACCATGTCTTAGTTATCACAGCTCCTGCTCAAGCACCTTCCCTGTTTGGTGACCTGGACATCCCTGTGGAGTGGCCTCCAAGCAACCGTGCACTGTGCCTACCTGACTACAGCCAGCAAGAATGCTGAAGTATAGGTAAGCCACAGTTGCTCCATGGCCCACAACAAACAGCTGACCTGTGCAAAAGGGACATCTGGTGAACATGGCACTGAATTATCCCTTGGGAGTTTCAGTTCTGAGATCTACCAACAGTTTCCCAAAGGTCCGAGGCAAATTAACTCAACAGCCCCTCTATTAAAAGCACAGGGTAGCCCCAGGAGCCTCATTCAGTGGCTGCTCAGTGCCATGGTCACTGCCTGCTCTGTGTGCACACATCACATTGAGCACACAGGAGCCCGAGTCCCAGCAGGCACCTCAATGCAGCAGTCACACAAAGAAACTAACTTTTTTTTTTTGTTTGAACATTTAAACAGGCAACAATGCCCACAAAGTGTATTGTGTGCAGCCACTCCTTAGAGTAGCAAAAGATAAATAATACTTTCATGCTTCAAAGTGAAGTGCACACTGTGTGCACCCAAATAAGAAATAATGTGAGTATCCTTGTTCATCATGGACATAGTAGGAAGAAATCAACTTCTTCCCTGGGAACGAGTGCTTAGAAATGATTTATTCACTCTTGGGAAATGAATGCAAAACCCAAGGAGACACCATTGTGCAGTGAGGTAGATCAGAAACTTGTCTGCCTGTATTTAACCACAGGATCAAGAATTGCAATCAGGTGACTGATGATGGCATCAAAAATATTTCAGCTCTGGGATCCACATTCAAAACCAACCATGAGTCTGTGATAAAGAAAGGCTGTGACCCCAAGTCCTATAACTGTTTAGTGGCTGACACCAGACAGGCTGCTACAACCAGAGTCATTTACCAACTACAAACACTTCTATCAGCAGACTGTCTGAAGAGGATCTCCATACTGGAGTCACAGATCTATGGACTTCTAGAAAATGCAACACAGCAAGCCTGGGTCTCATTTCTGGCTCAGCTGAGCCTACTTGTACCTCTGTTTGCACTGAATTCTTTGTGAAATAGACAGCCTGCAGAGGGAGGTGAGTCACTATGATCCTTAAAGCAAAGCCAAGACCAGGCAGTGTAGAGTAAGTGGGTCAAATTCTCAATGGCTGGAGGTCCCAGATCAACAACTGAGAAATATGAATAATTTTGGCCATGGCACTGTTCTTGAGATTTATTCCTCCATGATCTTGAATTTTACCCGTCTCTTGCTAGGCTCAACGCTGGCTTCCTCCAGCTCAGCACAGCTGCTGCTGACAAAT
>WBMY01010284.1:1504618-1607450 GCA_013397315.1 Donacobius atricapilla
TGCTCTTCTCCACACTGCAGCACAGGAAAAATACCAGGAAGCAGAAACGAGCTGAGAGAAGAGGGTTGGGTTCAAAGGAGTCTCAGGGTATAATATGCCTGATTTCCCCACACTTCAAGGGACATACAGCAACTTTTTCAAGGAAGTAAGAGAGCTGTTGGGATCTAGCCCTTAGTCTGAGAAAGAGAGAAATAGGAGCCACAGGAATATGGCCCCAAATCTAGTCATGCTTCCCAAACTACTTCTTCTCTTGTACTGACAGGTGGATGAGGAGCAAATTCTAGCCATGATAGTCTTCACTAGACGATCCATCACTTCCCTCATTCTCTAACACAACAGTTGTGGCCCCACAAAAATCTGGCTACAGCAAACAGACAGGCTGCTACAGATGCAAAAGGAAGGTCTTCTCTGGAAATGCACAGAAAACCTCTGAAAACAGTTTGCTGAATCTAGTGTCAAGATATAGGATGGAATAGGAGACTTCAAAATACCATTGGAAATTTTTGGCAAAAAGCTGCTGGTGTAAGCAGAGCTCCTGAGACAACACAACAGAAACATAGATCCAAAATCCCCTCCCACTGTAATAAAATTGGAGCCATTTCATCATGACCAATTTCATTGTGTCATTATCAATTTATCCCATGTAAAGTGAGAGATGACCCTCAGGCCCCAGAGAATTTAGAAAATGCTACAGGAGTGTGAGGAGCAAATCAGGGAGCTCTGAAAATACCACTAGAATCTGTCTGAAGAAATCCCCCGACAATCTCAGACACAGACCATCCTCACAGTGAGACACAATAGCAGGACAAAGCCAGGCAGCAGGGCTATTAGAGGATCTGTGGAGGTAAGAATGCAGGAAATACCGGGCTGTCCAGCCAGTGGTCTTTCTAAGCCCATAACCTGTCTCCAACAGTGACTGTAATTCAGATAAAAACCCACACTCTGCAAGAGGTAATTATAAAACAAGGTACAAGTAACAAGATTTTCATGCAACTTCCTCCCAAGCACTGGCAGTTTCCAGCTGGCTCCCCCACAGAGCAAATCCCATCCTAGCGCTGACTATACCTTTATAATTCAGGATTTCCTCATGATCCGCCTGAAACAGCCCATCTCTTTTTGTATCTCTCCAAGATCATGGCCTCATCAAATCATTGTGCTGCAGAGTTTCATCACTAACAGTGCACTGGGCTGAAATAAAAACAAAAAAGTATTTTCTCTACCAGTGGTGAGCTACTGCTAATTCAATTTCAGTGGCTGCCAATCACTGGTTTCTAGAAAGGGCCATGAAAGGCTACTTGGTTTGTTACCAAGCAGACAGAAGGCATTCTGGTAGCTGTTAAAGAGTTTCTAGGAAATGGCAGGAGAATTAGAAAACCCTATAGCAATAGCAGGATGACTTCCATTTGTGTGTGTCTGTGGAGGGACAGCCTGGTGACTCCAGCTGACAGTAGACCCCCTGGCATGTAGTGAAGGCCTGTTTTCTTCATAGCTTTGAGGACAATTAATGCGTGGAATTCGTTCTCACTTGTAAACCTAATGAGCTGGGCTAATGCAGGGGTGTCAGTAAATCCCATCAACTTCTCTGATAGTTATAAAAAAGCCACTTCTTCAGCTGAATCAGTGCAGCTTGCACAAGTCCTGTTTGCACCAACATCTGAGCATCCTGCCCACTGCAGCTTACATCATTTCGTCTTGGGACATTATGGAAATTCCCAGTGGAAATACTCATGATTATATTGTGGGAGGTGATTCCTGTGAGACAGAAAACAGATCACCCATTAAAAATTATCATTTTCACCTTCATAAGGAACTTTCTTTAGATGAACTGCAGTGAAAGAAGACACCACAGGACCATTCATAAAATCTGTAATCTGATGCCTAATTTCTAAAGGTACATGGCAGCAAAGTGTCTCGTGAAGCTAACAAAATTTTAATGTTTATGATACATGCTTGTCACTGCTGGCCAGCAAATTCCAAAGGTAAAATGTACCTAGAATTCCAGTATTTCACTCCATGGTAAAATTTTTAAAAGCTCCAACAATAGCTTGTGACATGCTACAAAATAGCAAAAGGATCAGACCTGGTATAGGGATTATGAAGCGGAGAGTGGATGAGAAAACAGAACTACAAAGGGTCTATCTTTTTTTGTATCTGTAGATTACAGCTTGGGAGCTCCAGCAGTTTGTGGGACTTGCACTGCATATAGGGAAGGACTTGTAGGAGTCTTGGAAGATATCATTTATTATTCAGCTGGAAACACAGTTAACACCAGTGGGATTCGGTCTCTCTCGTAAATGTGAACAATTTTTACTTAGGGCAGTCAAGTGACCAAGGGCTCCTTCAGCCTGTGGGACTACAGAGTACAGTTTTAAGCAGTTTTATTAACTTTAGTTTAAATCACTTCCAGTACTGATCCCCCTAAAGATCAAAGCTGTTCCATCATTTATACCTGGCAGGCAGTAAAATCCTTACGTAAATCTGTAAGTCCCCTTGTTAAGTTTAACATTCATCACTTAACACTACTTAGCAGCCAACCAGGTCTTGAAGAGTGTGCCTGCCAGGCCCAGCCAGTCCCATCTGCATCTTTTGCAGCAAGGATCCAAGGAGTCAAAAAGGAGTCAAAAAGGAGTCAAAGGCTTTGTCCAATATCTGCTCCTGCAAAAGATACAGATGGGAGACAGCCCTTGGAGAGTGCATCTCTGCTCCCCATTTCATCTGTGCCCCCACAGTAGCTATGTCTGAATTCCTTAAGTTACTGGGAAATCTCAGAGAGCTACAGAAAACATTTTGTGCTTAATGATGCCTTCTTGGACCACAGTGTCATCAGACACTACCATGTCCTGCTAATGAGCTTCTCTCTGAGCAGTGTGGAGCTGCACTGAACTGAACTCTCCCCATAGGATGGCACAGCATGAACTGGCAGATTAAACTTTCCACTGGACCAGGGACAGTTGCAAGGCACTGGGATGGCATCCAACTTCAGCTAAGTGGAGTAGGGATTGAGAACATGAATTTATAACCAGCAACCATCAATGAGGCGTAGGGAGCCATGTGTACAGCATACACTTGGGGAAGAAGACTGGGGACTAGGGAAGAGTTGATTTCACCTAATGTAGGGCAGACAGGACATGAAAGACCATATCCATCCACTAGAAAAAAATAGTGTAGGAAAATACAGAGGCAAGACCATCATGACCTAAAGAAAAAACCCCAAGCCTGGTCAGAAAATAGGTATGTCTGACTAGTACTTGAAAGCAATCCTCCCCTCCTTGGATTTCGAAAATACATCCTGTTAAGCCAAGGATGTTCAGAAGGAGATCCAGCAGCCATAGGCAGCGGCTGTAGTAGCAATAAGGTAAATGGTCCATCCCTAAGAGATAACAAGTCTGGAATGCAAACTGTGAGAGGGAGCAATGAAAGACAATGATCTTTAGAGAGTGTAGTAGCAGCAGGATCTACACAAGATAACAAGAGAAAAACTGCAACATGGAGATATGGATACCATCCAGAAGAAAACTGCAGCTACCTCACACAAAAGTTTCCATTCCACTTGGACTGGTACAAGTGCAGAATCTCTGCTATGCAATGGGCCAAATCATTTTTTTGGGAAAAACTTTTTCTTGAAGTTCCCTCCTCTTTTTTTGCCTCACTTTCCCCTTCCTTCCTCTCTGCCACTCCCTGCCTCCCTCCAGGCAGAGATATGTTTCTCTCAGCTGCTTCTGCGCCTGTGACTTTACTGCATGGGGGAAGTCAGTCCGGAAGGTCACCTCTTTCATCAAGTATTCTATTTGCATCCAAAATTGTATGTACATGAAAAATGTGGTCGTGTGTTGCACCTAGCTGCAGACGCAGATGAAATTCTGTGGAAAGCCTGATGCACACTAACCTTTGCAGATGGTGCAGCTATTGCTGAAAAATGGATTGCTTAATAAAGCATATCATCCGACATATTTGCTGCTTGGCTAGCCAAATAGAAGTTGTTTTTTGCACAAATTTCCTTGTCAAATTTGTCAATGTTCATGTCATTTTTGCTTTAGGTCACAGAGCAAGGTGCAAATTCTTGGCATCTTTACTAGTTGCAAGCCAATTTTGGCTATTTCTAACAATGAAGTGAATTTCTCTGAGGATAAGACACTCGCTTTATGGGAAGGATAGGAAAACAGCAGGAAGTGGATCTTTTTTTTCCTGGGATCTTTTGTTGTTCCTTTCTCTCTTTTTTTTTTTTTTTTCCTCTTTCCTTCTGAGGGATAATGTTTGCATTCATTTATTGACCTTGTTAATTCATAGCAGAAAGAGGCCTTTTAGCCTGTTAAATAATTTATTTAGCTTGACTATTTGTGCATGATGCACAGAGATTTTTTGCACTAGTGTACAGAAAATTTATCCCCTTTTGTAGGAAAACTTGGAAGAGAAGATCCACTCCTTTGGCATTCTCAAATGTGGAAGTCAGGGGATTCTCCCCTTCCAACTGTCTGCTCAAAGAGTAATGTTTCTAAGTTCACAACCTCTTAGATTAAAGCAACATAATGTATTTGTGTTGTTTGTTCTTCTACCTGCTCTACATCCTTTGCCTCTACCTTCAGACACATCCTGTTCCTTGCTCAGGTTTTCAAGCCTGTTCGCTTCTTCCAGGGGTTTCAGTTTTTGCCACATAGTCACGTTTTTCCCAGACATAGTCACCACAAGCTGCTCTACTCAGAAGCAAAAGTAAAGATCGTAATTTCCATATTTGCTGTGATAACAACCTTAGCAGGGGCAGCTTTTAAAAATGCACTGCACTGCCATGAGGAAACAGTACCAGCCTCAGGCACTGGGGCACAGTTCACCAGGAGAACCACAGGGAACATGGGCATGAAAGCAAATATGGAGCATGTGTGAAAGGGCTGGAGCCCCATTCAAGCCCTTCCTCCACACCAAATCAGGTTATAGGGAAGAGGGTGCTTCTAGGCCTTGAATATCCCTCAGAAGACCAGACCCTACTCCTCCAGAGGTGCTGCATATGCAGTGTTGGCAGCACCAACTTTGGGGTACAGTGCTCTACATTCAGCCATCCGTGTCAATATACCACAGTTTATCCAGCCCTCTACAAGGAGGGCTGCAATTTTGGTGTCAGACATGCTATTTAGTTTTCATTTCCATTTTTGTTCAGTCACTCACTGGATATGGTGTTTTTCATTTACTAGTAACAGATGCATTTTTCTCTGGGCTGTGCTGTAGCAATTACCTTTCTCTTTGGAGGATTCATTTTTCCCTTTATTCCCACCCTGTACAAAGTCCTTTATCAAGCATACCTTCTCCAAAGATGCACCATTTGCCAAGTGCATCCTCCAGTGATCTATTCCTATAAAAAGAGGACTTTGCTGCAGGACATAGCCATTTGACATAATCCCATTTGCCTCCCAAATAAGATCCCCCTCCAAAAAGAACAATCTTCTGCAAGGAACATTTTGTTTACAAGGTTTATTTTGTTAGCAGGTGTATTCCCACTAGTAACTTTTCCACTGCACCATTTTTTTTTAGAGGTCTTGTTTGGTAGCCAGATAGCCGAGACTGCCTGTGATAAAGCCAGCACAAGTGATTAATAGCAAAGTCTCTGCCATTTTATTATTAATAGCAGTGTGTTGACTCAATTAAATCCAGCCTGCTTTTTTTGGCAGGCCTTAGCAATTATACATATCATTATGGGCTGCAGCCCAAATGCATCCTGGGAGTAGACCAGAACTCCACATTAACTTTTCCTGGCTCTGTCTTTGCAGGTTGGCCACTGTAACATGTGGGCTATAACCAATCCAGGCTGCTTCAGGGATGGCAGAATACAGGAAGAAGGACAAATGGTGGAGGTGAGGATCACACCTAGAAAGGGCATGCTCCCTACAGCCATAAACAGCCTGGCAAGGATGTCCTGTATCCACCCCTCCACACTGAACCCCATAAACACAATGGAATCTGTCTGGACAGTACCTGTTACCAGCAGGGGTGATTTTCCAGGACACTGAGGGGTGTGTTCAGTAATCCCTTCCAAAACAGACTTGCGAGCAGCTTGGCCTAGCTTGAAGAGGGGCTGAACTGAGGTTCAACCCTTCATTTTGAGAAAGGCTCCTGTAGATTGTGTTTCCTGGTGGTGAGAGACTGATCTCCTAGTAAAACTGGAATACCCTAAACTCAAAGGACCCCAAAACATGCAGCAGGTATATTCTAGTACTGAACATACTTGCTGCTACCTTTTGAAAAATTCCAACTAGACTGTTGGGAGGAAAGCGAGTCATGGAACTAAGGTGTAACAATAGGACCAAGTTAAATTCTCAGCACTGATAATGGACTCCATTTATGATTCCAAATGATCCTATATATACAAAGTCCTGGGGCATTTTCTGTAGCCTTCAAACTCAAGAGCTCCATGAGTTATTCAGGTCACTCATTATTTGGGGGCACCAAACTTGGGGTACCTAAATGGTCAGCAAAGATGCACAGACAAGAGCAGGTTGCCTTACCTTGAATTTTGAAGAGAGCTGGAGTCTGGGGACCCTGAACAGCTGGTGAAATTAAACCCTGTAGTTTTCTTACAGCCTTTTGAGATAGCCCATCCATAAATCGATGTTCTGCTAATGGGAGAAATCTGTTAATGGGAGAAAACTGCTTTTAGACCTGAATCTCATCAGACTTGTACATAAAGGACTTAGCACAAAGATAGTTTGATCTGAGTTGTAGGCCTTGCCATCACCATATAACAAATCACAGACATGAAGTGCTGGAGAAATAGCCAGGTCTGGCCCCTTGTAAAAGCAGCATATGTTGATCAGAAGCACTGACCCATCACTGTCCTGTGCAGACTGGGTGGGCTTTATCTTCCTGCAACCTGCTAACCAGAGCAGGCAACTGCAGTGATACACTCTAGCATGCATATGGTCTATGATATCTCTCACTATGACTGCTAGATTTTTCTTCCCAAACCCACTGCTCTTTGTAGCTGTAGATCTGGATTCTTCTCTCCAGTGAAGCCTAGAAATATCCCACCTTCCTGTTGGCACCAAGGACGTCACCCTTCATCCTGTGGTGTTAGAGGAGATCCCAAGAAGCCACATCTGATGTCCCACAAAAAGAGTAGGTCCTGTTTCCCATTACCTGAACTTTGCTGCTGAAATCTCTTTTCAGCTTGTGCTACTTTCATCTTTCAGAAGCCCATTAAGACAGGAGGGCACACTATGCTTTCCATCCCAGCTTGGCCTGTCTCCATCCCTCTCGTCCATCTGGTTTATTTGCTGGCATCAGACAATCTGCAGCTGTGGGGCTCTTGCTAACCAGGGTGGAAGAGTTTAAGTGCTTGGCCTATAATATCCTCCCAGTGCCTACAATGCAGTTTTGGAAATAATTCTGCTGCTAGGCAAGGGAGTGCAGAGGAGTTCTGCTGTCTGTATTCCCCTGTACAGCTCTCAGCAGTGCAGAGAGGACTTTCTTTGTACTCAGCTCCGGCCAGTGATGGAGCTGTAGCTGCAGAGTGGTGCTGCAGCACTGAATATGGGTAACAGACCACACACGTCCCACAGATCTATAGATCTAACAGATCCTCAAGGAAAGTTCCCCTCCCCACTCTGTACAGATGCTTAGCTCTAGAAGCTGTCCCAAACAAGGAACAGTCCAGTTGGCACCCACAACTGAATCTTCCTTTGTGAAGGTGGGCATGTATTGCTATTTCTACAGAGCCAGATGGTGGTGGCTTCCCACCATCTCCTCCCTTGCTCCTTCCATTCTGGAGGGTCGATTTGCCAACCCAAGGCCAAGCTTTGGAAAACTCTCACCTGCTTTTCTGAGGACCAAAGTGGAGCTTATGACAAGTGTTTCCCTGAGGGACCTCAGCAACATAAGCAAAACCACTTGTGACAACACTGAGTTTAACTACCCTCAGTGTGCCTGGAAAAGAACCCAGGGAATTCTGTCAGATAGGATGAGATGCACACATAGCAGTGGGGAAGGAGGGACCAAGAGGATCGATGGAGATATATGAAGGTTTTGTACAAACTTGGTTTCTTCCCAGACAAAAGAGGCTGCAGATCCATGGCTATGGCTTACAAAAGTTCCTGTCCTAGCAGAATGCCTGCTTGGCTTATTATACCTATCAGTGTCAGAAAGATAAACATAACTCTGGATGATGGCATTCAGAAATCTGCTTTAAAATAATGTGCCTTTTATGGACTAGGTGGGCACATCCACAAACTGGCCAGACAATGTCATTTAAAAAAAAATACATTAAGAATCTAAAACATTTTTTCTCTTCTTGTATCAATGAGAATCTCATTTTGATTTTTAGATAGCACAAAGGAGGGCTACGAAGATGGTGAAGAGGCTAGAGGTGAAGTCATGTGAGGAGCAGCTGAGGTCCCCTGGTCTGTTCAGCCTGGACAAGAGGAGACCTCACTGCAGTTACAGCTTCCTTGTGAGGGGAAGAGGAGGGGCAGGCACTGAGCTCTGCTCTGTGGAGACAGTGACAGGACCCAAGGGAATGGCCTGAAGCTCTCAGAGGGGTTTAGGTTGGATATGAGAAAAAGCTTCTCCACCTGTAGGGTTATCAGGCACTGGAACAGCTCCCCAGGGAAGTGGGCACAGCACCAGCCTGACAGAGTTTCAGGAAGTGTTTAGGCAATACACTTGGGCACATGGTGTAACTTTGGGGATATCCTGTGCAGGGCCAGGAGTTGGACATTGATAATCCTTGTGGATCCCTTCCAACTCAGGATATTCTATAAATCTATGGTATTCTATGGTATTCACTGACCATCTTATGAAGCTGGACAGAGGACGCTGACTTTTTTTGCAAGATATTAGAAGCAATATTCAATTCCCTTCCAAAGACAAATGCTTTCCCTATTGCCCTATAAACCAGACTTGACCCACATATCAAATATGACAGAATGGGACTCAAGCATTATTCCAGATAAACCAGCCACAATTCAGGACAGCAAAGTTTAATTATTTAGAACAACATCACATATCCTGTTCTAGAGATGGGACTACTGAGTTCCAGGGTGATGCCAGCAGTGCCCTCACTTCAGGGCCTTCCTATTTTTAAGGGCAATTCCAGAGATTTAGAGAGGCCAAAATTCTGAAGCCCACTGGTAACAAACCAGTGCTTATTACCTCAGTGACTAAGTGTGCTTTCCCCTGAGATTTCCTTGAACCCCAGGTTGAGTGACCACCTCAGAGGAGAGAGATGATAAGACATTTGTAAAGCTTTTGGCTGTCGCCTCAGGACCAGTTAGTGGGAACCAAGCTGTTATTGCTCCCCTGTTATCAGTTACGGCAGGAGATTCCTTGCCTTGTGGCTGAGACTGCATTGTACCAATGAGTCACAGAACATAACTAAACCATGTAAAATGTCATCCTGTGTTTGCCATTAATAAGCTTTCAATTAATAACACAAATTTCCAAGTATACCCCGAGCTTGAAACTCCGCGCTGTGCTGCCTAGCAGAGCCAATCAGGACGCTCTTAAAGCCAAGCCTTAATGAACCAATTTTGCTTTCCAGGAAAGATCACTCCTTGCTGCTGCAGCTGGAAAACCCCAGCTCATGCATATATACAGACCATACTACCCCTTATGGGAAAAAACATCCTGTTACTTGGAGGATTGCAGGAAAGTTTTCAAACTGAGGTGCAAAGCTTTTCTTTTGAAATATCACAAGAGCTAATTCTGCTTACTTGCTGATATGTACCCACTGAGGTATATGGGTTTGATCAGCAGTACTACAAGGAAGGCAAGAACAGGAGCTGTGTTTAGGACGGCCATAGTCAAAATCACAGGTACTAATATGATGACAGCTGGCACCAGTTCCCCACCATATATGCAGTTTTTCAACAATCATTGTGTACACATGAGCTTTTTATTGTTGTAAGCACAGGTACACAGGAAACCATGGGCAGTTTTAGGCTTGTATTAAACACATATCAACCCTTCTGAAGGTAGATCTAAAAGCCTAACACAGTCTGGCCATGCGTATGTCCCTCACACAAATAAAGCAAAGATGAGGCATTGCCATCTACCCAGGCCCTGCACCTGTATACAGATCACCCACCTGAAAGAAAATACTTCTCTTTCTGGTATGCAAAGCCACTCAGCATCCCTAAGGGCACTCTCTTTCACAGACACACAGAGTAAGGCATCTTCCTTATTTCTGCATTATTCGTGCAATTCCTTCCCTGTATCTTCCCTGTATTCCCAGTCAGGTACAATCTCTTGCTCTCTGTACACATCTGTGTCCACAACATACCCTGTTGATACACAGGCACACAGACAAGCTCTCTCTCTGTCTCTCACTCACAAACCTCTCCCACCCCCAGCAGGAACTCCAGGTATTGAGAGGTAATCCTCCCAGCTCACAGAGCCTGCTGAATGGAATAATTAATTTCCTGATGAGCATGAATATCACGCAAAGGCAGCCACACGGATATGGTGGAATGCTTCCAGCCAATATCCATGCAATCCGGATATTTGGATTCACCCATCCTCAGCCTCTGCTCTCAGCAGTGCTGACGGCAGCAAAGCTGAGCTTGCTGTGCTGATTGGGAAGGCCTCACGGATCTGGCTGGCTGGCCTGGGTGGTAGAAGACAGCTGAACTGTCATGCATAGCCTGCTCCTCCTCACCCCCAAAGACAGGGAGACCTTGCCAGCTCCCGTTCCTTAACCTACTGCTCCCATAGGAAGTTGGCATCAACTGCCTACCAACACCCAGCCCCACTCTGGTCTCTGGGGCAGGGGAGAGAATTTCAGGAGCAGCATCAGTCTGGTCAAACCTGACAGTCCTCCCCAGCAGTGAATTAGGGGGAAATCCCTGATGCAAGGACACCAGTTCTCCAGGCTACAGATCAAACTTCTCCCACCCCAATCTCCACTCATCCTTAAGTCAACTTGTTCTCCTCTATTTTACAGTTAAGGGTTAAAAATGCTTGTGGAGAGCAACCACAGACACTAATTGTAGGGAGTAGAGGAAAAGAGAGCTTAAAGAAGAACAGGAGATGCTAGGCAGAACAGTATTCCTAGACAGTGGTTCAAACTGCACCCAAACCCATAGCATTCCCAGTTACAGAGCTATGATACTCCTAGAAACTAAGATATACAGCTATTTGCTTCTGTGCAAATGTTCAGCCAGTGTTACTTTAGCATAACTGATCAGTCTAGACAAATAGAAATAATGGGCTTACCATGCTGGACATGTGAGTCCATTCCCAGCTCTGTCTTCAGATTTTCACATGTTTAGGAACAAGTTACATCTGTTCCACAGCTGTAAGATTAACACAGAAATACTTGGCTTGACTGTTTTGCCTGTAAGCTCAGACCACAAGCTCATTCAAGAACTGTGGTCAAGAGAGAGATCAAGACAGTGCAAGTTGCCATATAAATAAAAGGATACCTTGCTGCTGTAGCAAGAGCACAAGCATGTGTGGCTTGAGACTTACAGGCATCATTTTTTTGCACACTGCATGTATGTCTATGCTCCTTGTGTGGTGCCACACCACATCAGCAGTCTCTGCACATATCCCACCTCTTAAGTGTTTTTATCTTGGAATTCCCATCAGAGAAGAAAATATCTGGCACAACTCTTTCCAGAAGACTTGAGGCCAGGAACTTAAAGATGGGAATTTACTGAGGCTTTTCACAAGAGTTGAAGTCTGAGCTAAACTTCAATGTGATAAAATCAACTTTCCATTGTGTAGGCTTGGGTTCTATCAACCTTGTGGCTCTGATCCTTCCCAGTACACTTGGTTCTTTGAATTTTTTATCCAGTGACAATTCTTAGAAATAGTGCTGGGAAGTGGCAAGTCTAACACTTCTTTGTAGGCATGAGAAATCTTCTTATCTTCTCAAATTTTTCTCCAAGAGGAGCTAGGAGAAGAACCTAGGGAAATTATCTTACTGTAAAATTGAGGCTTACATGTAAAAGCAGAGCAAAGAAATGAAAAGCTAAAGGCCATTGGTCATGCTGAACTTGCTTTTTCAGCTCCCAGGGTTGTTGCCAATCCACAAGAGCTCAGGATGTCACTATTTATATTTGCTATTAAGTCCCACAAAAGAGAGAAAGGATTGTTGTGTAAGTTATTGCCCCAGTCCAGAATACACTGGGAAATTCCCACAGATATATACAATACAGAAGCAAACAATGACATCCAAATATCTGCCTAGGAAAAGATGCATCTAGCTTTTCAAAGGGTGAGATACCAAAATGAGGAGGAATTAGTCAAAACCCTGGATTAGATATAGGTTCAAACTCCACTATCCTCATGTTAACACAATTTCTCAGCCTTGCGTGGATGGGCTTGCTTTTCCCAAGACACTGGGATTAAAAACAAAACAACAAAACAAACACAAAAAAACCCAAAGCAAGCAAACAAATGAACAAACACACACACACCCACACATCCCCCCAAACTCCACAAAACAAAACAAAAACAGAAGGAGAAAAAAACCCACACGAATTAAACAAACCCCACAAAGGTGGAGTTTTCAAGCATACCAAGAGGGCTTAGGAGTGCAAGTCAGTCAGATGCATGCTTCTAAGTCCCTCCACTGCTTTGGAAGACTTCCGGCCTTAGGAGTAAAATAAAAGGCAGGGGATATATATGGCTCCTAGGCTAATGAAGCTTAATTTTATCCAGCTTGTATTTATTCTTTGGTTTCGCTTCAGAGCATTGATTTCACATTCTGCACCTTTTACATATGCACATATATTTCATAAATAGGCAAATGTATATACACAGACCTGAGCATGGGAGTATGTTTATACATGTAAAGCAACTGGGTATTTACAAGCTGTTTCTAAGGTTATAATATCCATTGCTATTATGAACTGCTTCATTAACCTGTCAATCAGATTGCTTTCTCCCTTTCAGCCCTCTCCCGTGTTACTCTATGTGTTGGAAGTGAAGCATGTGTGTTTGTGTCAAGTGTATTATTTCAGACAGTACAGACACACAGACACACATGGACGCACGCCCAGAAATTAATATGGTTTCATTGCTGCCTCCCCAGAAGCCTGGCTCTGGCCAACCCTCTGGACTTCGCTAGCCATGGAGATGCCTCACGCCATCATTTATCACCCAGGCCCTGGCCAGTGGCACTGGGGTCCTGGCATTGCATCCCCAGGCAGCCTGTCTGCCGTGCAAGAGGAGGGGCATGTCTGCAGTCTGGTTGCAGTTTGGAAGCACTGCTGATGGACTAGTCCCCAATAAAACCCCCAAAAGTGCTGATGTGCTGAAAGCAGCTGACACTGATGGATCTGCTCTCATCTTGCCTTTCAGTCGGCTGCAAGAGAGAAGAGAGAGAGGAAGAGAAACAAAGGCAGAGATTAACTCTTTTGTCACAGAGCTCTGCAGTTTTACAAGGCAAGATAAAGCTGCTGTCCAGGTTGGGTGCAGATGGGACCAGCTCAGCACAGTCTGTCTGATTCTCTATGGACTCCAATAGGGGAAAAAACAGCCTGAACTACACAATGATTTACTGACAGGGCCCGTGCTGCCTAACTGAGCCCTATAACTTTCCTTGCAGTTGCAACCACAGCCAGGGAAACCAGCAGGGATGCCTGGACATGGTCCTGGGCAACTGGCTCTGAGTGGCCCTGCCTGATCAGGGGGCCTGGACAAGATGACCTCCAGAGGTCCCTTCCCACCTCAACCATTCCGTAGTTCTGTGATTTTCCTAGACCTGCACACCAGCCATTAAACCAACACTGCTTTAAGCACCACACAGCAGCATCAAGTCCACCTAGTGCAGACCCCTGAGGTGTGACACAAGCTGCTCAGCCAGGCAGGCACACTCCTGTGGATGCAAGCTCAATAAACACACATGTCCAGGGGGATTATACACTCCTGTGTATGAAATCATGGGGTGGATTTTGTCTGTGATACTAAACATCAGAATCCTCAGATCAAGTCTCAAACTGCTGCTTGTGATACTCCTCACTAGAGCTAGTCAGCATATTTACATATAATTTCATTAAATCAAAGCAAGTTTTACCAAAATTGAGCTGTTTGGGGAATTGTATCCATTTGGCTTAAGTTTTTCTCAAGAATACCTTGGTTCCAAGGGGCTCAGATATGAATCTCCAGTACACATTGTTATCTCATTCAACAGTACAAGAATTTGGAAGGTTTCCTTCTTTCACTGTGCTAGAAACTTCAGTAGCTGCCAAGGAGCAGGACTTTGAGGTTCCAGATCTCTTCTCTGAAGGATTAGCAATGTATGCACATGAATGTGTCCCCACACAGTCATGTACAGAGTTCAACATAAACATGGTCAGAGATTCACCCACCTCTTTCAATGCCTTTGCACAGTCGTGTTTAACACTGACAATGTCACAGTACAGCAGGACCCCAAATTCTCACATGCCGAGCTGTAGGGCCAAATGTCCTCAGAAAGGCAGACTATGCTTCATTAAGCCTAAGCACACAAGGAGATACATTTAATAGTACTACTAACAAGAGGGTAACAGCAATAATACTAATGCTAATTCTTATTAATAAAATGTTAACAACATTCTTATTCCTATGCAAAATCTCATGCTATTTGTAATCTTAATTTTCCTTGATTTGAAGAGAGGAAGTAGGATCTTTCTCTAGGTAATTCTAAAAATGTATTCCTAAATCCATATTGAAAACTCGATAATTTTCCAGTTTTAACAGAAACTTCCAAATAGCTTATTTCAAAATCAAAGTTCATATTTTTAATCAAGAAAAAGAAAGACACCTTGTCATGAGAGAGCCATTTTACAACTGGGAAACAGTGCTGAGCTCTGACTCCACACAGCACTAATTCTTGCCTGGATTTTTTCAAGCCTGGTTTATCATGTACTTGTGTGGCACCGTTCACAAGTGTTCCCAGGTAAACCAGCCACCAGGTGAAGTAAAAATTACCATGAATAAAGGCAGGAGCCAGCCCCAGCTGAATGTTAGGGTTGTTCCAGGGTTTTTGTCAAGACTGGGGTCTTCTAGTGCTGAGCCCTATGCAGCTTTACAAACACATGGAGAGAGCCTGTCAGATCTGTAATCCACCATCATAAAGCACATCAGTAAAGACAAGTACATTACACTTGGACATGGACACACTCTGAAACACAGACACATCACCACAGCAAAAACTCCTGCTCTCACGTACACTCTGCTGAACATGCAATCCTTCCTGAAACACAAACAAGACTTCCAACTCTACAAATGGAAAATGTGGAGCTGGGAGGAAGAGTTTTATCTGTCTTTTTTTTTTTTTTCTTTCTAATTCCTAGAGAAAAAAGAGCCTTCTAAAATAAATTAATAGCAAATGAAATGTTTCCTGAGGAAATCTTGATGTGTTTCTTGCCAAATCATTTCAGTTTTTGTCTATTTCCCCCCATTTCCTTTTAATGAAAAACTGTAAAAGCTAAGTCAGACTCCCAGAGTCTAAAATGGGCTTGTAGAATACTGTTCCTGTCCAGAGGATGATTTAAAATGAAACCTGAAGTAGTGATCTGTTTTAAAGTCTGAAAACAACTTTGAAATTTAAAAGTTTTCTACCACACACAAATAACAATAATAATGTCACCATGCCAAATGCAGACAGTCTTGGAAACAAACCCACCAAGGTATTATCGATCATCTCTTCATATGCCCTTAATAAAATCTTGGTCTAACATCTATCCACAATATGCCATCTGCCACACACTGAGATGAAATATGGTGTGTGCTCTTGGCATCTAACACTCTGATGAACCATTTGTGAAATCTCTGCAGAATTTCACATTCTCAGTAGTGCACTTTTCTAGAGAACTGATTTTCAACTTTAATTTTATCTGTGTGCTTGTGAAGAAAATATATCTGTCTCTGAAGGACCTAGAAGACAATCTGTACATCGTTATACAGCTGGTTTGAACTTGCCTTTCTCAGTAACTTTTGCAGACTCACTTAGGAACAGCTCAAATTCCCCAGGGAGTTCTGTAGACCCTGGCACCAATATTTGGCACTTTAGGGAAGGGCTACATGGACTGCCTAAATTGAGATCATGGAGGCTTCCAGTGCCAAGGTTAGCCAATCCCTGGCTGTAAACACATCTGAGCAAAATCTGTCTTCATCTCAGGGTGCTGACAGGTGCTGAGAGGTGCGTAAGCAGGACACTTGAGCAAGTGCCTGCTTTCAAGCACCTGAGGACTGCTGGTGGGATTCCTCATATGCTGCAGGTCAGGCACATGCACAGGCTGTGGAGAAGTGAAGCCCTTGGCAGCCACCTCAAAGCTGCTCCTGCCAGTGGGCGCTGCCCAGGCACCAGAGCTCTGGGTCCAGGGAGTGCCTCCAGGCAGGAGAGGACTCAGCCTCCCAGCTCATGCACCCACCTCAGTGCCCTCCACTCCCAGCAAGACCACAAGGGTCCATTTATTCTAAGATATGAAATTCGTGTTGTTTCTTTATTGTTCTTTAATGAAACCCTGTTTATTCTATGCTTTTAATTCTTTCCATCTATTATGTTTAGACAACTCATTAACAATCATTTGTTATCATTAGACTTCAATTTTAAGCTCCTTTTCCCAGAGGAGGCAAGGCAGTACTTTTAAACATATTTGCATCATAAACAATTTCTGGGCCCTGTGTGCTATCTATTACCCCAGTCTTTCCTCCCTTCTTACTTGTGCTGGAAGGTGCTGAAATAGCCTTAGCAAGACTTTGGCTAAGTCCAGGGTAATTTGTGTTTCCCTCAGTCCTGAAGCCATGGAGGGTTCTGTATTAGGGCAGCAACCCGGTGCACTAATAGCAAACTCTTGAAATCCTAGGTCATGTAATGGTGAGCTGCTCCTTCCCCTGGGATTAATGACTACATGCTGCAGCTGAATTCATTAGAGCCTGCTAAAGATAGCATGCTAGCCTGAGATAATGCGTGGGCCTCATTCTGCTCATTTATGGTTGTTCAGCTCCACTGGATTTAGTGAAGTCATTCCTGATTTGCAGCAGGGTCCCTCGTGTGCATGCTAGATAAGCACTACGTCACACTTTGCATTCAATGACAGCTCCCAGTGGGCAAAAATCTGATCCCTGTTATGTCGGTTAAATCCAGATCAACATTCACTGAGGCTGCAAGGCATCCCTTGGATATGTAGTAGCATCAGCATGCATGGAGTGTGGTTTGCATGATGTAATTTGCTCTGGTAGAAGAGAGGTCCCTTAAGTTGCAGAGAAAATAGGAAAATAGTTGCTGTTCTCCTCATAGTTTTTCTAAGTTTTGCTTGGTGCTATATTCATCATATACTGGTCAGCAAAAGAGAAATCACTAAGCTGGCATCTTTTTATGTATGTTTTGATCTCCAAAATCTCATTCCAAATTATGCTCAATATTGGATGTGGCAGCCATGTCTCCTGTTTCCCACATCCCCGTGAGCAAGCCAATGACACATCTGTTCTGAAGAAGTTTAGCTGTTATTAGTAGCATTGCTAGATCATCTCCGTCAGTGCCAAGTCTTGTGCTGGTGCTAATGCATTGTCATCGTCCTGAAATCCTGGAATCTGGCTTTTAAAGTTCATCTGGTGGTGCTACCCAGGTCCAGTAACATGACAGGAATGCACATTTTGGAGCTGCTGTGTTTCACTACAGCCCCTGCACCCTTGAATGGCAGTCAAAAAAAAAAANAAAAAAAAAAATCCACTGTTCAAAGGCCTCAGTTCTGCATAGCTCTAAGCTTGTTCTCAGCTTTAGGGACTTGGAGGCCTTTCATTCTCAGGCCTTTCACTTGTCCAAAGCCCTTTCACACAACCAAGTGCAAAGGAGGTATTACATGCAGCCAAATTTTGCTGCCTAGAGTACACACACGGGACAATGGAAGGCTGGACCACCACACCTATTACAGCTTTCCATATGGATGCTTGCAGCTTATAAAAAGATGAAAAAACTTCATACATATTTTTGTGGACTGTTCATGGAGTTTTTATCCCTCTGATGAACTCTACAGCCTCTACAGTGCTAGAGATCATCATGATCCTTGCTGCAAGGCTCCACCCTGCATGCTAAGTAAATTCCTCTAATTTTCTATCCTTCCTTTGTTATTCAGATCCAATTAAAGTCACTGCAGCTAAGTGAAAAGTCATGATTGGCTAATTGGATTTGGGAAGGCAGAACACCCATCAGGGGCCAGGTTTAATTTAGGTTTCCTCAAAAATTTTAAGGCCACTGGTAGGCTAGAAGAGGCAGCTACACCCTTGGTTGGCTGCAGCTCAGAGAAAAGGGCTTAGTTGTTTGCTGAGTGAGCTCCCTGCTGCCTCATGTCCATGGAGCTCTCCAATTCCAATGCCTGTGTCAGAGTCTTTTTTTTTTTTAATCCAATGCAATGGTCCTTTATATATCTCTCCCATGCCCTTTCTAAGTCTCTTGTCCCCAGTCTCATCCTGCACCAGTCACCATCTCTCATGATTACTCCACACATCAGTGCCGCCTCATCCCCAAAATTGCACTTCCCATAGTCCCGAGGGGCACTTCTGTGCAAGACATGTACGTGACCAGACCTGCACTCCTGGATGTGGCGTGGGACATTAACTTCTCTGAAGTCAAGTGGAAGTTTTACCAGTAAGGTTGAAGAGGTTCAACACACGGAGAGCTCTAAATACTACTCCAAACACCAAATGGCCAACTTCTTCTGGCTGCCCTGGATGCAGACCCCCCCCCGGGACTCCAATCACACAGTGAGATGAATACAATAAAAGATCCATTTTCATGAGCATTTATAAGTGACAGGAAGTCTATCTGTGATATTTCCAACATAAGCCATTTAAAAATAGTGCGCCATATCTGCTAAAACCAGAAGTTTCGCTGAAATTCATTAAAATATGCAAACATATCATAGATTCTGAGTGCCTTCTGACTTTTAAGCGTCTAATAAATTCTTAGGCTATTTATTCTGATTTAATGCTCACCTTGGACACAGAAACATTGAAAAGGTAACAAACAGAATGGACGACTGATATTGTCATATGCTTACCTGATTCCAAGAGCTTCAGAAACTTCAAGAAACATGTAAGAAAAACAAGAGTTACTAACACTACTACCCAAATGCACAGTAAGCCACTTGCATATCACCAATAACAGTCAAGAAATGTATCCTAACATACATTATACAAAAAAACCCCTATATTCAAGGTAGACTGTAAATTCTTGGGTTTGGGGTAATTTCTAAATATTTTATATTTTAGGCTTGGCTGGTTTTCTTTTCTTTCTTTTTAATTTTTTTTCTTTCTTTTTTTTTTTAATAAAATCATGCCTGACAATTTAGAAAATCTCATGTATTTCCACTCTTGCAACCAAAACACAGGACTAGCAAGATCACTGGGCTTGTTAAGAACCCTGTGTATTACTGTTTGTAAACATTTGCAGCATCAAATGTCACCCTGATTTTTTCAGCCTTCTTTTCTGTTTCACAGTTTCATGTTTTGGGTTCTTTCTCATGCTCTGGCCTGTAAACACAGCCAATGTTATTGTAGTTTCAAGGAAAATTTTTCATTCTTGTTCTTAGAGATATGGACAGCTGATGGACAGTTGTCTTGACCAATGGGATGGGGAGAGGTGTCAACCTTCTCCCGCAATCCCTGGCCTTTGTAGAGATACTATATATGGAGTCAGACTTTTAAATAAAGTAGGTTTTAGTTCATGCCTTCTGATCAAAGTGTGAGCGTGTGTTTGTGTGTGTGTGACGAACTGCATCAATCAAATACTTGGATGGACCACTTGAGCAATCACCTGACATACTTCTGCTCCTATTGAAATAGAAGAACTAAAGAGGATCAGCCAAATAAACAAATTCCTTCTCTCCAACCTGTTACTTGGGTTTTTGTGTGGGGGGTTTTTTTGGTTGTTTTTTTTTTTTTTAAAGGAATCATTATTTTTATTTTGATTGTCAACTGCAGTGGAAATATACTCCCCGTTCAACTATTTCTAGCCCCTTGGAGGATTTTTCAGGCCCTATTTCAACTGAGATCTTTTTTGCAAGTCTGGCCCTTTACCCCAGTAATGTTGCTACTGAACAAAGAAGTTGTATCATCACTGTGTTTACTTTCCCTATGGTCTTTTCAGTACTGGACCACAAGCTAGAAATTGCCAGAACCTGAGTTCCCAGTCCCTCCAGATCTTGGCACTAACTGCTTTTCAGAATCTGGCCCCTGAGGCTTTGCAGTTGGCTCATGAAAAGAAAAAGGGCCCCTCCTTAAAAATCACAGTCCGTGCAAGTTTGTGTCTTCCATGAAAATTAGCATGCTGGACAGCAGATGGGACAAACACATGCTAGAGGCCAGATCCTTATGCTGGTTACACCAACATCATCTGCAAACTTGAGGGAACAAGGGCAAACAACAGAACTAAAGCAATTTACATGAGCAGTAGGTCTGCCTTCCTGCTGGCTAACAGTAACAATTTGGAATTTTGGGCCAGAGCAGGGAGAAAGAGAGAAATAACTATGTTTATACAAAATTTCAGCCCACTCCAAAGCTGTCCTAAGAGGACCCATGCTGTGACACTTGATATCCAATTCAAATGCTTTAAAGAACCCAAAGAACAACACACCACCACACCACTTTGCCAAGCAACAGGCTTCTCAACTGCCTTTGGAAAGCCAAACAGGCCCCCGGGACACAAAGTTGACTTAATTTTCCCCTCTCTTCTCCCAGTCCCTCACTTACACCTCTTCAAAATACTTACTTGTGGTGAAATAATGACAGTGCAGTCTCATGGAAAATTCTGGCAGCACCCTGCAAAAGAGCAAAGTCCATGGTGTTCACACAGTGCACAGAAGAATGATGTGTAACACTTTGCAAAGCACTACCTCCTTGGAAAGTTTTGACCTCTTTGAATGGAAGACCCAGATCCTGAACCAATTTTCTTTCCCTGACCCAACTGTCCCCTTGATTCTTGGCCTCATTGATTTGAGGACTCATTCTTGCTTACCATTCCTCTTTCCTAGCCTCTGTCTGGTCACTGTCTAGGCCAGAAGGACCATGAAACATTGTGGTTCTACTCAAGTCTTCATTTTCTGATAGCGTTTTCACATATCCTTCTCTTTAGGATACAAAGCTCCTTCCACTAAAGTTACACATAAGCAGTATTTATTCCATTGTTCTTTCAAAAAGGAATTGGTTCTTAACTTCCTGAGGATGCTGTGAAAATTCCAACCGTACCCTAGGAGCAGCAGGGATTGTCTGTATAGTCAGACCTAAGAGATGCTCATGTATTTCTGACAACAGTAAATTTCAGAACAAGCACCTCTGCTTTTGGATCCTTCAGCAAGTATAGCGCAACGATTTCTGTGCTCCCAGGTCAATTGTGTCTCCTTCATGGAAAGGCTCTCTGGACACATCTGGTATGTTATCAGATTAATTTCCACTGGGCTTGATCCAATGTTCATCAAAGTCAATAGTGACATTTCCTGGGTCATGCCAGAGGTCCAGTAATACTCCATACCTTTCCATATGTAATCATTTAATTACCTCCCACTAATTACTTCTGCAAGGAGCTTTAAGATTTTCAGTTCTGCAACACTTTTTCCAGATGGTCTCTGGATCAAGCCTTTGCCCAGGAGAAGGTGACTGGCCTGATTCATGTTATAAGAAGGACTCTGCAGGCCCCTCTTTGTCCCACAAGAGCTCAACAGCAAACAAGGGGAAAATATATTTAACATTACTTCTCTTGAGCAGGATCTGTTTCCTGCAGGACTCAGAATCAGGAAAGTCCAGTCACATCTCTGTGTATACACATGCATATCTGTACATATGTGCAAAGACAATCAACCCCAAGGGTCAAACAGGACTGCCACTCCAAAATACAATAAAGCTATCAACTTAACTTCAAGGAAGAGGAAAAAGCAAATGATCAGAGAGAGCGAGAAAGCAAGAAAGACAGAGATAAAGAGAAAAAACCAAGGGGAAGATGATTTTCTATCAACAAAACAGCAGGGACAAATTCTAGTTCATCTCATTGGAAACATCTCCTTCGTGTGCAAACACTGCCTGGAGCCAACACTAATCTCCCAGATTAAAGCCTTTTAATAGCAATTAGTCCTCTCTGCACTAACCCACTGGACACTCCACTGCATATTTGGGAAAGGGGGGAGGCTAGAGGGAGTGTCACCAACAGTTTAACTCATAAGTGCCCTGATGTGTCTAAATCCTTTTCTTACACACACATCTGCTCACAGGCCAAGACACGGTGGCAGTGAAATCTGTTTGGATTGCAGCAGAGAATGGGACCAGGCAGCTAGATGTGGGTGTTGCATGTGTAAATACTTGGGTGAGTGGGATCAAACCCAGATCAAGGAGGTGGAATTTCAGAATGGCATTGTGGCAAGCCAGAAGCATTAGCCAGCTACAGTCAGAAGCACTGACTTACCACCAGCCCCAAGAGCTATCCCAGTTGGCAACAAGAGACAACCACAGGCAACAAGATGTCCTTAGAGCTACCTTCACGCTACCAGCCTGCTGAACAGCCAGGCTGTACTGCTCCTCCCCGAGACACCTTCCAGCATCCCTGGAGAAAAGGAAGAGACTTTTAAAAATTGTTTTTGGTTGCTTCATCTCCATATCTCATCAAAAGGTCTTGTGTGATCTCTCTGTGAATGTTTACAGGAAACATGAGCTGCTGCCCCATCTGGGTCTGGCAGAGGGAGCAGTTCCCGCCTCCTGCACAGATTGCTAAACCAAGAAAGGCGGATCCTACAGAAAAGAACATCAGATTGCACACAAGCCCCTATTAACAAAGTGAGCAGCTTGGCTGAAATGGCTGAGAGGGGGAAGAGGAAAGTAGAGGACACTGGTGCGAAACAATAGTCTCTGCACAGAGACTCTGAACTTCCCAAATGGCAAGCCAAGCAGAATTTCTTGGAAGGAGCCACATCAGCTGCCCTTCCAGCTATTAGACCACACAAACGGGACAGAGGAAAACCTTCTATGAGGTGACTTTAGAGAGAGGAGGAAAAACTATTTTGAGTGGCTATTATCCCTTCCCCTTCTCTTCCCAGCAGTTGAAAGGAAAACCCCTGCCAAAACCCCTGCACAACCCTGTGGTGCCCCCCACCCTGTAACACACACGCACACACACACACACACTATCCATAGGGGTAGTGCAATTACTATTCAGGCTGGGGGCTGAAGATAGTCTCCTGGCCCTTCTTCTAATGTAAGGTTATTGTAATTGATATGAAGGTAATTGATAATGTGTTACGGTGAATAATGTCTTCAATTTTCTGCTAAATCCCATTTTTGTAGCCATCTGGGCTCCTCCAACTGCCCCCCTGGGACGCAGAGTAATAGATAGTAATTATTCTCAAGTCATTTACTTTTTCAAAGTGTTTAGTGCTTATCTGTTTTACAATTAAAATGGAAACGACCCTGATTCACTTCCTTTCTTTTTTATTTAAATAGCATTCACACACACACACACACACACACACACACTCTCCTACACGCCCTGCAGCCTGGAGGGTGTGTGCCTGTATGTGCTAGTGCATGTGTGCATACATATTTTTGTCATGCAGAAACACACACGACAGAGGTGTGTACTTCATCATGCACCTTCACTCTGAGGCACCATGAAAGCACAATCACACAACACCAAGAAATACAAACTGTATTCCTTTCCGCTGCTCCCCCTTGTCCCCATGGTGACGTGCAGGGTGAATGCCACAAAACACCCCACAGAAACACCCCCAGGGAGTGATGCATCCAGCACACAACAATGCACACCTCAACACACCCAGAAACTACACACTTACCTGACCTTATCTGGGAACAAGATATTTCCACAGGATCAGCCAGTGAACAAGAAATCAACTGTAAGTACATCAAAGTGATAGCATTTTACCCCGATACTGGTAATCTGTATGAAGATAAACATGCAAGTTTTAACAACACAGACACAGTTAAACCTAGAATACAGCTAATCATATAAATGCAGGGACCCATATTAATTTACGGTAGATTCCAGGATATATATGTAAATAAGTTAATGAAATCTATTAAGTGCACCACCAATGAAAACCCTGCTTTGCACAGCAGCTAAACCTATTTCAGTGTATGATCTGAACCTCCCCAGCGTTAGCCCCTTTGAGTTTTGCCTCAGCTGGTGGTATGACAGGTGAGACATAAAGGAACAAATCTGCAATGTTCACGGGGATCCACTGGGCTAGATTTAAGGATTTCTGCAACAGTTGTAGCCTAAGCCTCGGTAACCAATGCACAGGAACATATGCAGCTACAAGCTACCTCAGTGAGAGTCTGTCAAGGAGGGCTAATAGGAAAATGGTGCAGGAGCTTTCCTGAGGCCAAACTTTGGGTGAGAAAATCCAACTCATCTGAAGCATGCAGAAATAAACCCAGGGGAAATGCTGCTGTTTGTATGATGGTTTGAGAAGGAACCTGAACCAGTGACTGTGTCAGACCCAGGCAAGTGTGTGGCCCGTAGGGCTTCAGAATGAGATTCTTCAACTAATCTCTGCCAGCCTCTCCCATCACCATCTCTGTCCCCAGCCTACAGGCCACTCTCACTGCAGCAAAAAATTACCTCACTGGTATCTTAAAGCTTCTGCCTTTTCCCCAGAGTCCCAAAAGGACCTGTTCAGGCAGGTACAGACTGGCATAGAAGCAGAAGCTGAGGCAAGTGAAGATGGTGAGGATCTTGGGACAAACCTCCATAGAGTTTTACAGGCCCCAGGTTGCAAGCACTCATCCAGAACTCAAATATCAAGCCTTTTAAAGGTGATTGACCATGTCCAGTCATGATTCAGAACAAATGAGTGGCTGGCCTCTGAAAGAGCCTAAACTTCTGTATCTCAATACAAACTCAAAATTCAGGCAACTACTTGGGGAAAACCTTTATGGTACTGAATTTGGATTATAAACCAGATCTTCCCAGACCAGTCACAACCCCTAATCCTCCTGGAAGACAGGACAGGAGGAACCAGGTGCTCCATCCCATTCTTTTGCTCCCAGAACAGTTGCTAACGGAGGCTGATACTTTCCCACAGCAAAATGGAGGACAGACACTTCCCCCCTGGAAGGTATCTGACATATTATTCCCTCTCCAAAAGCCAGGATACCAATCCATTGCCAATTTCAGCAGATGAATCAGTCAATCATGTGTAATTAATTTAATTCTGTATATATATATATATTTTCCCCATCTAACAATCAGATGACAACTTTCACAACCAGCCCCACAACCAATATCTCCGCCATTCCAGCAGAAATACAGCCAGGGCTTTCTTCCATTCTTCCAGTAAGTTGCTGGAGCACTGCAGTCCTTTGCAGTCAAGGTGAGGGTGGCCAAGGACTTTGAGCAGAAAGATCCTGTTGTTCTTTTGTTCAAGTTTATAACTGTTTGGGACTGCGTAGGGTTTTTTCCCCCTCTTCTGTCTCTTTCTGTTTCCTTTTTAATTCTTTTTAATTACTTTCCTGATGCAATCGGCAGAGGACCACGCAGAGACTGCTTCCCCCCTGCTGAGAGGGAAACAAGAGTGAGGGAAAAGGGCACCAAGGGAACTGTTCACATCCTCTATTCATCTCTGCCAGCCTCTTTCCCCTGGTGACTAGCCCTACACAGCTCAGCTGTGTGGAGTTAGCATGGAACAAAGCAGAACCTGAATGAGGAAAATCGCATCCAGCACCACAGGATCTTGCTGTGTCAGCCACGTGAAAGAAATCCGGGGTATCCGACCCGTGATTGTGGCCCATATGGTCCTACTTCAAGGGCAGCAGTGTGGGCTGAAGAGAGGAAAAATGCGCTGTGGTTCCTACAAGTCCAGCAGAAGTCCCCCAGACAAGGAGAATGGCTGGAGCCCACTGCTCAGCCATCAGGGTACACACATGAGAGCTGCAGCTTGGGAAACCTGCTGCTGGGAAGCCAATGAGCATGAAAGAAGCAAGCTTAAGACTCCTACTACAGTACTTACAAACTCTCTAGTCCAGGCACTCCCAAAGCAGTGCCATCCTTTGTTCCAGCAGCTCCCCCAGCTCCAGCCTGGGAACGAGCTTGGTAGAAGCCAGATGGTACTTCCTCCATCTGCTCCCTGGCACTTGGCTGCATATGCATCAGGGAGCAGGGTGACTAGCTGGGCAGGCAGGGCTGCAAGGTGGAAGCACTTTGCAAGGAGGCAAAGTTTGCTCCAGCTGGTTGCTTTTGGTGAGGACCTACCCCTTGGCCACAGGCTCCATCTCAGCCAGTTGCAGGGAGTGCCTCACCTCGGCCAGCAGCCTCTGGGCTGCACTGTGTGTGGGACAGCTCTGGAAAAGCAGCTGCTACCATAGCAGGCTCTCCAGCTTGCCAGGCTGCTGCTAGCAACCCATGCACATTCCAGGGTTGCAGGGAGAGGAGGAGAGCTCTGAGCTGCAAGTGGCCTGGGCTGAAACACCAGGAGCCGGTGGCTGGTGAAAGCATCATGTGTTCACTGTACTACCTTTCTGCAAGGGACACCTGTCCCAAAGCATCCCTCCTCTAGGAGGTGCAGTTTTCATCCTTAATTTTTCCAGCACCAAAGAGGAGCTATGATCTCTGTTGCACAGTATAACTGTTGTTTGATAATCAATTACCTTCCAATCAGGAAATTTCAAAGCATTTTTTATCCAATGGCTTGCTGCATTGGTTTCTCTTGGGGGACTACATAGCATATGCTGTATGTTTTCATTGATTCTGGAGGTTTTCCATGGGGAAAAAAGAAAAACCTCAAAGTACAAATTCCTTTGAAGTTCCCACTGCCCTGCCAGCTTTCAGGCAGATGAAATGGATGGAGAGAAATGTATAAATGTAGGCTGGGAAAAGCGATGCAATGACCCAGGTACATCCCTGTTAAGACAGACACATCCAGCCCATTCCTTTCTCAGGTATATTCTTCAGCACCTCCAGCCAAGATCCCAGGAGCTGCATGGTGATCTCTGCTGGTGCTTCTATGCTCCATGAGTTAGCAAAGGCTTTTACTAGATCATCTCCCTCCATTCTAGGGATTCTTGTTTCTTTCTGTTTGTTAGCAAGTGGGCACAGAAAATGGCTGTTTACCTGTTTCTTCATAATGTTTGTTCGTACACTCAGAAACCAAGCATTTTTGCACCCATAGTCCTCTCTATTTTCACATAACCCAGTTCTTTAACCTTTCCTCATAGGCTGTGGTTTCCAGCTCTATGGCTGCCTTCAGCACTATACAAGTCTCCACTGCAGTCTTGTGTCTCAACAGTGACCCTGGCATTGATAAAAAGCAGAGCAAAACATTTTCTTACTGCAAGGGTGCAATATTACGGACTCCCACTCAGTTTGAGATCTGTCCTCCCCCCAGGCATTGCACTAGTTCCTCCATTCCTTAGTCACACTGAGCCTTTGCATCTACTGAATATTACTCACCTAAATTTAGTTTGTTTCTCCAGCATACCAACTTCAACGTCTTGAGTTGCAACCTTTATCTCCAAAGGACTTGCAACTTTCTTCCACTTTGCTACCTCTCTGGTTGTTTTTCATTTTATTGTCAAAAAACTCTAAAATATTGATCATAAGCAGTTTCAGGCCAATTCCCTGCAAAAACTCCTCCCTTTGCAAGCAATAACTGTACCATAGGTTAGAGCCACGCTGTGTCCAGACAGCAGCAGCCAGCACAAATGGAAACATCTCCTGTGCTGGGACCTGACACAACCACACCCCAAATGCAAACACTGTAAGGGGAGCAGGCAGTGGAAATCAGCTCTGGAAAATCAGAATATAAATTCAGTCAAGAATGACTGATAGCTGGAAACTGATCTTAAGCTCAAACTGGGGTAAAAATCTAGGGAAATCCCACAGCTACACTTACAGATGAAACACTTGTTGACAGCCATTCTCTTTCTGACCTGATGGACTGGAAGAGAGGAACAGAGAATCTGAAACCTTCAGCAGATTGCTTCCAGGTCTTGCTTTTCTCTTGCAATACACAGTATGTGTGGATGCCAAGCAGCAGCAGGGGAGAATCAGAGTGGTTAGATGATGTGCTTTCTTTCTGCTCTGCCATCCTACAGCAACTCATCCTGGTGAAGGAAACCAAGAAAGAAAAGATCTGAGGTTGATAAAAGAAGACAAAAGAGAAATGGGATATAGAAAAAGCTACATTTCTTGAAATATTCTTGAATAAAAGTGTTCTTAACACTTGAAAAAGACATTGGCTTTATCAGAAGCTCTCTTCACAATATCTTAATTAATAAATCACACTTTTCATTTTTAGAAGTATTGGAAATTTCAGAGTAATCCTCCATAAAACCAATTTGGGAACTGCCAGATGTACAGTAAGAAAGTATATTGAAAAAAACCTCATGTGTGGAACCCTCTCTGCAAAGATAGTCTAACAACTGGGTTGAAATACCAGCACCACAACAAAACATAAAAGAATATTTACAGCAAGTGACTATTTTCTGCTTACTGCAGTATACTTATCAGTCAGTCTTTTCCTTGATATGTGATGCAATCTCCTGGTCTCCTGCAGGAGTTTCAGGGTTGCAGACTGACAGACTGTTCTAGGTGCAAAGCCAAAACAATCACACCCAGGTGGACATTGCACAAACTCAGAGTTGCACAACCCTATGGGCCTGTCCAAAGGAAGCAGAGACAATGGTAGTACAAATGTCCCGTGAACAAAGCAGCGGGGAGATCTGGCAGATACTGGGGCAGTGACATGCCCCAGATGTCTGTTAGGCAGAGATGAGCCTGGCAGCTCTGGTCTGTGCAGTACAGCAGTGACCACTCACACCCACAGAAGTGCTGAGGCCTTTGAGCCAGGACAAGCCTCTTGGCAGAACTGTTGCTCTCAGTGCCCATGAGCAGAAAGGAACACCAAAACCTGAGTGGTTTTAGCGCTGCCTCATGGGACAAGCAAACTAGGCCTGCTGTAGACTGCTGCACAGCAACGTGCACTTCCAGGCACTCCACACCCATCCTACACAAAACCATCCTACATCTATGCTATTCTTTTCACTGGAAATTCCTCTAGTGGGTAACTTCTGTTTGCAGCATGTCACAGACCCCAAGGCAGAACCAAGGCCAAGCTAAGAAGTCAGTGCATACTTTGGCATCTGGATTAACGAGACCCATTGTGGGTACAACAGTGGCTGGTCCACCAAAAGCCACTTGTCCAACATTACGCAGTCAGAGGCTGAAGGCCCATGGACAAGCTTATTAAGTCTTGGGCCCATGGGTGGAGGTTGCAGGAGAGACTGCTCAGGCTGATAAAGGCCTGTAAATGTACAAAAACCATTACCAAGGGTATATACCTTTGCTGAACTTTACCAGGAATTCAGATGAAACTCAACAAGGACCAAGAAACCTGAAAGAGATTTTTCTTTGCTTTCGAGCAAAGAGCTAGATCAACAGATATCCATCTTGGAAAGGACAGGGAACTTTCAGAAGCTTCATCACAAAAAAAGTGGCAATCCCCAAGATGCCTAAGTTTTGGGTACAGTCCCATCCCAGCCTAGCAAATAGGCTGCTGACACTGACTTTAGGGGATGCTGTTGGAGTTACAGCTCCCCAGTACTGCTTCAGAGAGAAATGAATGGTAACCCCATGTCCCAAACTGGACCCATATGGCCTAGGAGGGATGAAAATCTTGGCAATGCCACCTGCTCCATTCTGGTGGGAGGGCTGAGGCACAAGGGAAGCTGAGACAAACTGCAGCAGTGAATTTGTGCTCCTGCCATGTCTCATTCCACCCAGGACATCCCCTTTCTGTGTTCCCTGAGAGATGGGTTGTCTACAGAAGTACCTTCATGATGAAGAAATAACAGCATGAACACAAACTTTGTTAAGACCAATGCATACCTCAGAGTTCTGTCTGGCTCTGGAGCAAGATTCAGAGTCCCCCCTTTGCCAGTATTCCAACTCTCTCCCTCGGGAGCCTAATGAAGCCCACATTGACCCTGGGAACACAGCCTAGATCCAGCTGAAGGCCACACCTTCAGCCCAGCACCACTTGATGGAGCAGGGCAGCCATGGCCAAGAGTCAGGGCACGGCACTGGGGTCAGCCGAGGTGAGGCAGGAACTGAGACGGAGCAGGGGCCCCCCTCGCCATGGTCTGCATGTCTTTGCTCTCCTCCTGGCAGGGCAGCACCCAGAGGTCAAGGTGCTCTCTCTCAATCCCTTTTCCCTGACCTCCATCCTCCTCCACACCCACAGGGCACTGGACACACTGCCCTGCTCAAACCAGCTGCAGCGCAGGGTGCGGACGTGTCCCTCACTGTCCTGCTCCTGCAGCCGGGGAAGCCCGCTCCAGCCTGCCCAGTCATGGATCACCCGGGCAGGGGCTGAGGCGTCCCCCCAGGATGACTTCAGATGCATTCCAGAGAGCCTGGCAACCTCCCGCACACACAAATAAAAGGAAATGAGAAACTTGGCAACAAAGAAACTGGCAGGGAAGCCTCAGAGGCACACAGGAACGGGAAAAGAGATTAAACACAGACTCAAGAGCCCCAGCGTGCTGAGCCTTCCTCTCTAAAGCCTCCCTTTAACTTTGATGGGGGGGCACAGGAGTCTTCTTTTCACTTGAAAGGGCAAAAAGGAGGGGCTGGATAAAAGGAGTCCAACACTATCCGGAATTGAGAGCACAAGAACACGCTACAAAGCATAGAAAAAGAAAAGTGCAGGCACACAGCTTCCCTATATACTTTCCTTGGTGGAAATCAGGAGCTGAGGTCTGAATCTGGTGAAAGAAGAGATCAAAGTGGAGACATTACAGGAGGAAGTTTAATAATGCAAAGTAGTTTGATAAATGCTCTTCCCAAGTTCCTGCTTTTTTTTTCTTTTTTTCAGCAATACAATAACATGCATTTGAGGCCCTCCAATTTAAAATGGCAGACACTGACTTACGTTGATATTTCATGCTATCTAAGAGTCCATCCCAATATATTAGACCACATAACTATGTTTCTTTGTATTAGGATAACTCATAAACCTCCTGAGGTGCTTAGACTTCTGTCTGGCAGTGGAACCATTTAAATCAATCCACTGCAATACTGGGACAGAATTCCCCTGCAGGTTGTGCCCTAGAGTCTACAGTGTTGACATCTGCGTTAAGACCAAGGGAAAAGCTGTGCTTTGTACGTCATGAGCTGTGTGGTTTCCTGTATGGAGTATATATGTTCTAAGGCTGACTGATCACAGATCTAACATCTACCTTGCTCTTCATGTATCATTAAACTTTAGCCACTTAGCTGGATCTGGAGTGGGGAAGAAGACAACCCTTTCTATTAAATGGATAGAACCTTTCAGAAAGTAAATAGGAAACACCCACAAAAGCCCCACACAACCCCTTCTCTCTGGATGAGAAAGGACACACATTCTCTACACAGTCGCAGCAGTACAGGACAACAGGCAAAGTATTTGCATCAGGCCTGAGAAGAGCCCATAGCAGTTGTTCCTCCAGAGTTAAAGTCTGATTCCTTGGATGAGCTAGTTTCCTCTTCTGGAAAACATTGGGATGTCAAAGGATTGTCAGTAGAGAATCAACTCATTCCTTCCAGGCACACACACATCACACTTGGAAGATCATCTTTTTTCTTATTCCTTAAACAATCACAGCAGGTAGAAACAAAATGTCAAGGGGATCTATGGGACTCTGAGACCCTGTCCCACCTCTGAATGATCTGGCTGTATAAACTACCCTGGCCTGTGTCACAGGACTCCAGGAACTACCTTGGAGGGTCTTCTCCCAAGCAGACACCATCTCCCACTGACACAAAGTGGTGTCAGTTCAACAGCAGTTCAGCACCACAGGTGCCTGACTGAGCATCCACATACCACCACTAGTAGGTGGGCTGGGACAGCAGTGAGAAAATGGATTGAGACAGTAAGCTCCACTGGGGACTTGAATACTGGATATCTTCTCCACTGTCTGGATCTGTGAATCAGAACCACTGCCAAGGAAGTGGGATCCCAGTGCACTGGCGAAAGAGACCCATCTGGTATACTTGCCTGGTGATAAAATGAACCATGGTGACTGCAAAGTTTAAAGTGCTTGGCCATTCTGCACAGAGGAATAGAAGGCTGGTCAGATATTCATGTGTCCTCTTCTAAAGGTGGATAACAGCTGCCTGTTCACATTCCCCACCACAATTGGTTCAGACAACATATCAGAGGTGCCATTCTTTTCAAGGTGCTTGAGGTCCAAGCTTCTGCTGAAAAGAAGGTAAAATGAAGCACAGAGAAGCAAAATTTTCAATGGGGTCTGCAGCATTCAACATCAGGTGAGAAATTTTCCTTCACAAGTTCTTTCACAAAAAAGTCAAGAAGTCCTGCTGGTTCTTTTAAATCCCTGAACTCTGAACAGACAGAGGATTTCCAAGTCAAAGGGATGGATTCCTGACTATATAAACACATTGTTTCCCACGGCAGTCTTTTGCTGAATCAATGAACAAAGAACATTTTCCAAAATAGCCATACATTGGAAAGTTTAAGCAGTGGGACAGTCTTTTTAAGACACTATGAAGCAATTAAAGCTGAGATATTCTGTCTATTTCAGCTACTGTATTTTGGTTCCTGCTCTAGACCTGAATTTTCCCATCTGCAGAATGGAAAATAAGTTCCTGGGCTTTAGGCTTGGTCCCTAAGTATGTTCTGCCAAGTTCCCCACAGGAACTCCCATCCCCAGCAAGTGGATGCCAGTGAATCTGCATATTCACACTATATTTCACCAGGACCCATGTGCAGGCCTGAGTCCACCTTCATATGGTCCCACCCTCCATACCTGTGCTTACCTGTGTTCAGAAAACCTGAGCAAAGATGTGGGAGCATAGGACAGAAAAGAGGAGTGGCTGGGCCTTACCTCTGGCTTAGATTTTCTACAAGATGTAGGGACAGTGTTTCAAAATGCCCAATTTTCCTTTCTGTGAAAGAGATGAACTATATTCTTAACCTCCTTTTGCCAAGGGGGTAATGCTTCCTCTCCCACCACCTCAGTCCCCATGGCATGCACCAGCAGCCAGAGAAGTTGAGAACTGCGACCACCTTGTTCATGGTTTCTGACTCTCTTCACATCTTACTTAATCTGCAAAAATACCAACCTAAAACTGAGCTCCCTGGCCTGGAAAAATGAGCCTATTGTAGCTGCCCTGGCAAGGCTGCATGGCAGTACTGTGGCATCACATCTCTGTCCTCACAGGATGTAGGCTGCAAGATGACTCTGCTTAGAGAGAACATTAACTACACCTCTTTATTATTGAGAAGAAATTTATTGGAGACATCCTTCCCTCTCTCCAGCTTCTCCTTTACCTTTGCAGAAAAGTAAACATTTAATTTTTTTTGTTGTTAATAGATTTAATGTTCATTTGTCGGTAGCCTAGGGGCAGGAACGCATGACATTTCAAATAATTGTTGTTTCAGGGGTATCCTCTGGAGGAAAATGCTGCAAAAGTGTGGAGAAGATTTAAGTAAATTACTGTGTCAGCTTCTATTTATTCCTTACATGATTGCCAGAGGCAGGGCTGCGAGATAACCATTAGACGCCCAGCCATAAAACAGGGAAGCAGAATTTCAAAAAGCCAGAGTGCCATTACTGGAAAGTTAGTGTGTAACATGTTAAATTATCCCCAAAGTAGGGGGATATAGGAGGGGGGAGCCACGTGTCTAAGAGTGAGAGAAAAGAAAAAAAGAAGAAGAGGACTGCATAACTGCAGGGAAGGAGTTTCTCTGTGGGGAAGGAGTGAAAGATTAGATAGAAAGATAGAAAGACAGAAAGACAGACAGAAAGAAAGCTAGAAAGCTAGCAAGATAGAAAGATAGAAAGAAAGAAAGCTGGAAAGATAGATGATAGATAGATAGATAGATAGATAGATAGATAGAGGAGGAATGAAGACAGACAATTCTTAAGTCCAGCTCTGAGGGCCTGCCATGGTGCTTAAGGACCTTTGGAGCAGGTGAAACGACTCCTTTTCCATAGCCAGAACAGGTGGTGTCAGTCACCCTTGCAGTCAAGGGTGGTGATTGTCTCCCTCTGCTCTGCACTGGTACAGTCTCACCTTGAATATTGTGTGCAGTTTTGGTCACTGCAATATAAGATAGACATTAAGCTATTAAAAAGTGTCCAAAGGAAAGAGACAAAGCTGGTGAAGGGTCTTGAGGTGAAGCCATATGAGGAGAAGCTGAGGTCACTGGGGCTGTTCTGCCTGGAGAAGAGGAGGCTGAGAGGAGACCTCACTGCAGCTACAGCTTCCTCATGAGGATAAGAGGAGGGGCAGACACTGATCTCTGCCTTAGGATCTGGTCCACGTCAGCCACATTAGGGTACCAGCAGGTAACAGAAGCCCTGGAGAGGAGAGTGTTGGAAATGTCCAGAGCATGCTGGGGTGAGCAGGCCAATAGCCACACACTGGGGGCAGTGCATGGGCATGGGGCTGAGGGGCTGTGGGTCTAGCCCCATTGATCTCTACTCTGTGGTGACTAGTGACAGGATCCAAGGCAATGGCCTGAAGTTGAGGTAGGGGAGATTTGGGTTGGGTATTAGAAAAAGGTTCCTCTCCCAGAGGGTGGTCAGGCACTGGAACAGCCTCCCCAGGAAAGTGGTCACAGCACCAGCCTGACAGAGTTCAGGAAGCGTTTGGACAACACTCTCAAGCACATGGTGTGACTCTTGGGATGTCCTGCGCAGGGCCAGGAGTTGGACTTTATGATCCTTGTGTGTCCCTTCCAACCCAGCACATTCTGTGATTCTGTGACAAGTGCCTCTACCCAGAACAACCAGTTCCAAGCTTTCCCTTATCAGATCCTTTTCACCTCTCTCCTCTCAGCTGTGGGATAGTGTATCACCCACAGGACTGGTGAGGACCAGAGGCAGCCCCAGCTCTGCTCAAGACCATGAACACTGCTGTTAGATGATGCTCAGGCTGAAAAATAAGCAAGTCTCGGAAACAAAAGGAAGAAAGTCTGTCTGGGAGAAATGGGAAATGCTCAGGTTCTGACATAGAAGCTAACAGAAAGGTACTTGCCCCCCATACCTAACGTTGCTTGTTGTGTCCATTTGTGCTGTTCCAGATAGATCCTGCTTGTCCTACACTAGCTTCTTCATCGATCTCCTTCCACTCCTGTTTATTGCTCACAATCTACAGCTCAGCTCTGCCCTCTGACTCATTGCCCAGAAGTTGATGGTTCTCCCTTTCTTTCATTGTAATTTACATCATGAAAAGCAATTAAGTTCCAAAAAGCCTTATTTATCCCAGAGTTCTGGTTCCCAGATTTTATCTTCCCTAGAATCACTCTTCCTTTTTTCCCCTGCCACTGCTTCCTTTTTTCCCTGCCACTTTTTTGTCCAAGGAAAGCTTGGCTGTGTGGGAGTTAAGGGGCTAACAAACTTTAGATTCAGGCCCTGTAGCCCCAGCCTCTCCAAGCCAGTGTCTCTGCTCTCACCCTCTAACGTATGCGGGTGGGAGTCCAACCACACACTCAACAATAAATAACCAGAGAGATTCTTTTTATCTTTTTTTTCTTTTTTTTTTTTTAAATGACTCACAAGGAAGACTTGCTGGTTAAATCATTGCTAACTCTCAACCTCCTCAATATTTCTTTGCTAATAGACTTCAGGTTTAATTGAAGGATCTTCTCTGGACTCTGTCTAAGGCACCATTTTCTCTTTAACCCCACCGCTCACAGCCTCACAAAAGCCAATCCATTAAGGGTCTTCATTAGTTTGAGCACCAGCCAACCACCCAAGCGGCAAAGGTCAAACACAGTCACCTGTCACAACATGGCAGTAAAACTACTAATTGTATGGGAACAAATGAGATAAAAAGATGGTACTATTATGCTATTTGATTTATTTTGTTTCCAAAGAGTCATTTAAGACTAATTTACTTTGCAAGCAATAGAGTGGGCCTGTGTGGATACAGCTTCTTCTGTGGCCAAGGTGGGTATATGCATGTGCACGTGTGTCTCTCTCATGGGCGTACACACACACGTGCACTTACAGCGGTCTGAAATTCAGGTCTAGGGAACCATAAAGTCATGGCACCATGAAGACTTACATTTAACCCTTCATGCAGGCAGAACCCCATGCCTGTTTTGGCAGAACCAAAACAGCTCTGCACACTGCAGTAGTGGCTCAGTCATATCAGCCCTGCTGCTGGCAGCTCAGTTGCTCAAGCCTCATTCCTCAGCATTCCAAGTGCAATGGCAACGGCCAAGGCAGCCAGTGCAGGGCCCCATTTTGGAAGGGCACTTGCTTTGGAAACCGTTCTTTGCCTTTTCGTGCGCAGAAGGAGAAATTGTCCCACATGCCCTCTGGTGGACACGTGTCATGTAGCAGCTCTAGGCTCAAAATGGAATGCTCGAAGAGGCCATATTTATAGATACAGAAAGAAATAGTCTCCAAGAGGTGTTTAAAAGCTTGCTTTCTCTTCAGCTTGTCCTGGGAATCATGTTCCCAGTACACGTCTGTGATTGCCAACTGAAATAATCTGAGCTTTCTGAGACACAAAAACCACAGCCCAGCCTCATCCCTTTGTTGTAGGTGCCAGAACAACATGGCCATCTTCAAAACCAGTTCCCTGTTGCCAGACAGAGGTATCATTTTTCCTGGAAGAAGACATAAATAGTACTTCTCCTGGAATAAAGACCTTATTAATCAAACACAGGACCCAACCTCAGGCTGTGCAGCCACCCTTCAGCATAGCAGACCAAACATCACCTGGGATCAGGACAAAAGTTTCTATGGCTCTTAAAAGATAAATAATGCCGATCACATCTTTGATATTGAATGTAAAATCACCAAGGATTCTCTGAGTAGAGATGAAACATTCAGGTACTTTTCAAAGAACGGATCATTCTCATGCATAAGGGACACTGCCTTGGCTACTTTGTGGTTCAGATCAACTGTTTCAGGGAAATGCAGGGAAGAAGGCAAGCTGTTGCAACATCCAAATGTGGGGAGACATGACCTCCTCATAGGAATGAGATAGCTCCCTTCTGTGCAACCAGCTGTGTGGTGTGATACATGTCCAGACTTGATGGGTGCAGTTGGCAGAGTGGGAATATTTCCATGAAGGCAGAATCGTAATCTCTGCTTTTCTTTGAAGGTTTTTGACCATCTCTGTTCATCAGTGAGTCATGTAGATCTTCACAATTAATACATGCCATCCCTCTTCTGTCTCAGTCTCTCAGAGTCCAGAGATGATCTTGTCCTATGTTTTCTATTCCTGCTGAAAATAGGAAGGACCTTGATCATAGCTTTGTGTGTCTATGGTGAGCATTTACATTAAGCCAGTACTATCAGTTGGGACCCGAATTGCATGTCAGCTGTGCTTCTGCTCCCTCTTCTCCTCATCTTTTTTCAGTCTGTCCCCAACCCCTTCCTCTTTGCTCTAGTTGCACTTCACAGCTCTCCCGGTGCTGAGATAACCCTACCAGACTGCTTGTCTTCAGCAGCCATCAACAGGTTACAGAGGATCCCACCCACCCAAACTCATTATCCCCTAACAAAGGGCTCATGAGAAAGATAAATTCCCTGAGCCTGTACTTAGAAACAGACATTGCCTATTGTGGGTGAGAAACAAGTTCCCCCAAGCTTGTGACACATCATCACAGCTACCAGCAGGACCGCACAGTGGAGCTGATTTCTGTGTAGAAGGGAAAATTAGAATTTTTTTGCTGGAAGTGGGTCATTTACACCTTTTAAATGAATCCAACCAGCTCTAAATTTGCTCCAGAACTGGAAGAAGGGGAAGGGAGGAGGATAACAAGAGCATTAAAACACTTCTCCCTTATTTATTATTGCAAGATTATATTTCAATTCACCTTTTCTTCCACCAAAATTTGAAAAATAATAAACCATACAGAGCTTCTTGAGACTTTTTTGTCCCATTCCCCAGATATTCCCATAACACGAGAGGGTAAGCAGCATTTAACAGCTCCAGTGGAGTCCAAATTAGTTTTTCTGGCAACAAAATGCAGTGTCTCCTCCTCTATGCACACACACACACACATCACTGCCTAAAACATTAACAGATCCTGCCCAAAGCATAAAGCTAAGGAATCAAAAGTATGCAATGCCTTGTAGTGTTAAAGCCCCTAAATACACATTACATTATGTTATCAGCTTCAATTACACAATTTCAACTGTATTTCCAAGGAAATGACTTTTTAATCTAGGGCTTAGGTTGGTGTTTCCTTAATAAGTGGCTCTGCCCTTATTTTATTTTCTCTTTGTTCACTTAGGTGCTAGGCACTGCACAAACCTTTTTCCGAAGACTAAACTGTACTTTTCTTTCTCCTGTGTTGTTTTTTCCTGATGCTCACGATGAAAGTGGGCAACTGCCTTTCTGAGTTGAACCCACTTTATCTTCCAGAAACGAGATTTGTTTCTTCCATTCTAGAGACAAGAGCTGAAGTACACAGGAATTAAAATCCAAAGGCATCTGATGCATTTTGGAAACCCTTTATGTTTTCAGTGCACTTCAGTCACTCTGCAAGCTCCACACTTCCATTATATTCAGCAAGGACATTTGTGACTCAGAGCCACACCTCAAGACAAAGCAAGGGAAAGCAAAACCCTAAAAATTAGTGAATTACTTCTCATTCAAAGGGGCAAAGTGACTCATCCAACAGCTCTTTGGAACTCCCCTTTCAATAATCATACAATGAGCATTTCTTCACCAGATCCTGATTCATTGCAGGTTCAGTAAGTAAAGAGGCAAAGGCCATACAGATAAATGTCTTTCACTCTGCTCCACTTCTGAGCACATCCAGGTTGAGAAGTGTAGAAGCTGGGAGTGTTATTTAAAATGCTTGTAACAAAAGACTTGTCTATAAGGAATAGACAGATATGCCAGACAGAAGTAATCAGATCTTCACCACACTAATGCTAACCACAGTGGGAAAAAAATGCTGTTTTGATGCTATTGCAACTATTTTACGTATTGAGGGGGAGAGACATTCTTAGCTTGCTTTTCCAAGACTTATGAAAACTACATACTGTCCCTCCTCAAATCAAACCAAAAGAGAAAAGACCAGGCACAACACTGTCAAGAACAATTGGCTATGCAAACACAATTTAGGAAGCAGCAGATTTGCAGATAAGTATCTTGGAGTGATGATGAATCACATCCATGAGTCAACTACATCAAGTTTTTCAGGGGAGAAAAAGCAACCACCACACCAGGAATATGAACAGCAGCGCCCTTTGCCAGATACGTGAATTACTCTTCCCACTATAATCTATCCCAGAAAGGCCTCCTTAGGTGGGCTGCTTCCATATAGGGCAATCTAAGCAACATGTAAATTTACTCAGGACTCCAAGTCCTCAGAATGGGGAACATATGATCAGATGTCTGTGAAGATGAGATGGATGACCAAAAGAACCAGAATTGTTTAGTGGGAAGAAAAAGACTGAGGAAAGACATGGCAGTAGTTTACTAATAGATGAAAGAGGGAAGGAATAAATTTTTTCCATGTCACTGACAGATACAAAGAAACGTTATGGACTTAAACTGCAACAAAAGGAGATTTACTCTGGACATTGGCAAGAATGTTAGAGGAGTAAGTACTGCAATAGATTTGCCTGGAGACATGAGGATGACTTCACTGGAGGTTTCCAAGGATGGATTAGGCAAACATCTGTCAGAATTGCTTACATAACTGTGATTTCTCCTTTGGAGCAAAGATCTCCTAAATAGAGCTCAGCACTCATAAAATTCCAGCACTTTGATCCAGAGCACAGCATGCTAGCTCTGCTTAGAGAAACATAAATATGAAATTGTTTAAAAGTTATATTTTACCAGAAGATATAAATTAGTTAATAAATGTAAAACTTCAAGTGTCACCTAGCCTGCAATATCTGAGACCTTAGGGTTAGTGGTTGACAACATTATAAGGAACAGAAAATAAGGGTTGATAATAAGAAGATTGGACAGATCCTACCAAAAGCTGATACTTTCAGTCTCCATTGTAGCTCAAGAGACTTGTATTGATTGAAGAAGCAGTGGCTTGGGGAGCTGATGAGAAAGTCCTGGCACTACTTCTCACAAGAAGGCTGGGATGGGTGAGAACTCCAGTTCGGGGCCAGCTCATCCCAACGATCCCGTGAATTCTAACCTGATTTTCCCCGTGTATTAGTGGCCTGCGGGTCTTTCCAGCCCCCGGGCTCTTTTATGCCGTGATGCGGCCGCGGGACGGGACGCTCCTTCAGCACCGCGGAGAGCGGCCCCGCCGCCCGAGCCCGGAGAAGCGGCCGCGCTCTTCCTCGGGGCGCCTCCACCCCAAACCGCCTTCCAGGTTTATTCAGGCTGACTGCCTGTGGGCTGAAATCGGCTCCAAGGAGACACTTAAATCTGAACGATGACCAATTCCGAAACAGAATTCTAAATTATAGTTTAACCTTGAAACAATTTTGGATCTAGGATTATTATGTTGAATAAAATTGTTCCCACCATTCATGGTCTTAGAGAAACAAAAAAAGGAGGGGGGAAAAAACCCCAAAAACCCAAGCCAAACCACAAAGCTCCATACTGCTGAAAGGAAATGTCCTAGTATGATTTTGTTCCCATTGTAGATGTCACGAAGTCATTAACCAAGCTAGTTAAGTAACTCACCAATTTTCTAGCCATCCTACCAACCAGAAAGCCAGCCTGTTACTTGGGCAATCAGATAATTGCATTTTACATTTTCAAATAACCCTTAACAACTGGGAACTAATGAATGTCCATAACACCTCAATGAGCTATGAATGTTTATTTCCAACTTACTGATAGGGAAACTGAGACAAACATCTGTGTCCCAGACTGCAAAACCCATCCAGGGCAAAGAAATAGGTAGAAAACCTTCTGTTTTCCAGCCTTGTATTTGCTACATTCTCTGGGAAACATATGAAGGATGTTTTTATCCCTGTGATGAAGCTACCATCCACCACTGAATCATCAACTAAACCATCAGTCAGCCTAATAATTAGCCAACTAATTAGCAACCACACAAAGCAGATTCATTTACTCGGGGTGCCATCCAATACTGTACTAGCAGGAAAGTGGGATGGCAGAATCTAGGAAGGAGTGGAATAGTAGAGCTTTATCTCACACCAGGCCCTGGCCAGCTTGCTAACAGGGAATCATGGTCAGCTCTAGGCTCTAGCATTGCAGCAGTGTTTCTTGGTGGCTGATGCACACAGGTCCACATTCACAAGTCTTGCTGGAGGAGAAAGGGATCATCTGGTTTGGCAAATGGAAGACTGAAAACCCAAGTTTGAGCTTTTCATTCTTTCCGGGGGCGGGGCGGGGGGCAGGAGCAACACAGACCCTTTGCTGTGTACTGGGAGAAGGCAAAGTTTCTGCTGTACCTTCACAAACTACATCCAAGTGATAAACTTCCAGTGTAGTGCTCTGTTTCTCAATAAGATATCTACCTTTATCACACAGGGCTCAGTGTATCAGCCATCTTGCTGTTCAAGTGCTTCCTACTAAATCCATTTTCCCACATGTAAACTACCAGATCTATACTGAACTGAGAGGGATATAAGAATATTGAGAGAAGGGAGGGAATCTCCCAACAGAAAATGTGGCAAAGAGGAAAAGTTGAGCACTTGCAGTTAGAGTGGCTTAGGAATACCAAGTGCCCAGGATTAGTCATTCAAGTAGTCTGGAGTCAGAAAGCAGCTGCAGTGAAAAGTGATAAGGTCTGTATCAAATAGAAAGGTTTTCTTTGCAGGTAAAGTCTTCAGTATGAAGCACCTAGAGATATTTAAATTTTTTTTGAGGACACAGGACTATTATGTTAGTTCTTATTACAATTACTATCCTCTGAACTGACAGGGAAACAAAATTTGAATTTTCAAGACCACTCTATCCGTTAGCTGAGACCTCAAATGTCCAGCTAAAAATGTTTGGGTTTAGCATGGAGTGAAAAGAAAATAGCAGTTCAATTTATATTTGGAGCCACTTTAGATTCTTAACTCACATCATCAAGGAGTGAGAGACTTATTGATAGCTCTAGGAAACAAGTTTTTAACTCTGCAAAAAAGTGTGTGAAAACCAGAATCTTGTCGTCACCTTCATGTAAGCTTTTCCTCAACATTTGAGGGATTTCAGTATAAATTTCTTCCAATAGAGAAAAAAAACGTAAATCACATGGACTCCTGAAAGACCAAGGCCACACCATCAATACATCTACAGGACAGAGCAAGGTATATGATGTTGTATATTTTCCGCCTCCTCCTCCTGAAAACCAGTGAATTTTTCCAAGGGCTTAATGCAAAAAGATTTTTACTATGCTAATCAGCTGAATCAAATAATTATTTTCTTCCTTTCAAATCAAGATATTTTATTAAAGCATTTTGATCATGCTGGAAGATGTAAGTCCTGGCTCACATCATAAAAGATGTTGTAACTATGCCTTGACCATTTGCAATGTGTTAGCTGAGCTCTGCAACCCACTTTTAACTCCTGTGAATTGCAGAGTGCAGAGACTAAAGGTGGGGTAAGCTGGTTCATTTTGCCTCCTAGCTGAGGCAGGCTGCAAGTGGAGCTCTGGAGCAGCTATATAGGTTTAGCTAATGGGAGATAACTTCTTATATTGTGATGCACTTGCAATAGTGACTCCAAGTATTTGCTTTAGGCTTACCCTCATTCTAATACCATTAAAATGGTGTGGCTCAGCAGTTCCCAAAGGGATTATCATGAGCCTCCGTTTGAGGAGCTCCTCATTTGACCAGCCTCTGAGAATGGGTGTTAGGCTCACCAAGTGCCCAGTGGACTCATCCTCACTCTCAAACTCCTTCAGCCTGTTTTGCAATAGAGAGTGAAAGAAATATTGACACTGATTCTGTCTCCTTTTCAGCATGCATAACTGCCAGGACTCTCTCGGCAAGCCCAGCAACCCCTCTGCACCTCCAAGGCCCATAGAGCTGTTTGTCCATAGTGCATGCAGAGCAAGCCAGTAACGAGGCCAAGAACCATGAAGTGGGCTCCTGCAGCAGGAAAACCTGTATGAGGATATGTGAAAAATAACCCTGACTTGCTAATCCTAGCTGTGAGCAAACAATTAGCAGGAAGCAGAGGCAAACAGGAAAGCTGATTTAATTATGTGACACTGATACAGCCAGTGAACTGGAGGGAAGGGAAGGGGGGAGGCAGGGGGGGGCACCGGGGATGTGGGGTCAAAACAGTTTGTAAAAATCTGTTTCACAAAAGCTGTTGTTCCCCTCGGGGCAGAGAGAGATTACCGTGGCTCAGTGTCTATCAAACACGGGAAGAGAATAGGGCCAGGGGCAATGAGACAGCTTCCGAGTATGAAGGGCCCTTCTTCTTCTCCGCAGCAACCAGCAGCCTGCCAAAGAATTCCTGTAAGCTCTCGGCGGCTTTGTGTGCCTGCCTGGGCTGTGGGCAGCTCTGCAGCAGGCCTGCCTATTGTCGGCAGGGCTCAAAGGGAGCAGAGGAGAGAAAAGGGGAGCTGGGAGGAGGAAGAGGGTTTAAGGGGGCTTGTTGTTATCAAAGCTGCAGAGGTTATTGTGCTGGAGCAGAACCACGCTGCTTCTGAGCCCCTTCAGTGGGGCTGTTAATGGAGGCACTGCAGGGAGACAGAGGGTGGGATTTGCTCCATGTAAACTAGCTGGGGTCTTCCTCTGCATGCTCTCTCCTGGCTCACACCTCTGGCTCAGAGCAGGCATGTGTGGACAGAGGTGAATGGTCCTGCACCCTCCTTATCCATACCCACCAGCACCCAAAGACACCTGCCGAGGGAGCTGGGCTCACGTGCACTCCCACTGACACACCTGTGGCAGGCACACACAGAGCACAGAGCAAGCACTCCTGCTCAGCACAGATGCACCTACCAGCCACTCCTGGCTTCAGAGGTGAATGAATGCCCGTCCACATCTGCAAAGGCAACTGTTCATCGCTGACGGCATCTACAGCTGGACATACAGATACACCTGATGGCTCATATACATACTCTCAACGTCTGGGTCCTTAACCCAAACACAGGGTCACATAAAGGCACACACAACAATATGAAGGCACGATTTTCCTGGCAGGCACAAACAAGAAAGTCTCGGGGCACTGCCTCAGAGATCATGAGCACAGGGAAGAGTTAGCACAAGGGATGCTAAACCAGGTTGTTTAAAAAGCTCCATCTGCATCACAGGAAGAGAAGCTGAAGGCCCTTGGGGAGCAAAAGCCTCAAGAAGGAGCATGTGAGCAGGGATCTGTTAGCAGCTTTGCAAACACTGATGCCATGCGTTACAGAATCTCCCAACACACTGCACTCAACACAGCCTCCAAATACCATGACCAACCAGAGGAAGGGCCTGATCCTGAAACTGGGACATGCCCCAAGATACCACAGAGTCAGGGTGAGCAGTATGGAAGAGCTGGATCCCTGCTCAGACTCTAGTCTGACTTGGATCATGACAACTGAGCCAGGCAGTTCCGAAAGCCTGGCACACTCGTGCAACAGAATCCATGACAGATCCAAACTCCTGCTGAGGGAACCAAGCCATCCAACATCCACAAAAGACAATTTTAATGGGAACCAGAGTCTCTATCTCCTTATCTCCTTAAACCTTCAGTGGAGAAATAGCAACCAAAGTCCTTCCAAGGCACAGAGGGAGGTTTCACACATATATCAGACCCACAGCCAAGACCTTAATGAAAATGGGAAATCACAGAGGTCTGGTCCTTTTCTTAATGTAAGTTTGGCTATAAAAGCTTATCACTCTGAAAAAGAAATCAACAAAATATTCTTCCTGGATCAGGAAAGCTTCTTCATGCTCATGTCAACCAGGTGGGTAGAAGCTTTACTCCACAGTAGCCAAATCCACACCTGATCACAGCTCAGGTCAAAACAGTCTTGGTATGATGAGCATGGATGGTGGGGAGTTGTTGCATTACACAGCAGCCAGACCCTCTCCTATTCCCAGGGTGGCCCCACTCATCAGTCCCAGAGAGACGATTTGTCCTCGGGCTGATTCACCACATCGGTGCTAATCCTACCTGCCCAGGCTCCCAGAAACACTCATAGGTAAGAGACCCATGCACACAAACACACACATGCATGTGGGAGGTGAGAGTGATTCAGTTGCAACCCAGAACCTTCTTCTTCCCTTCTCCTCCCACTTCCACCCCATTGCCCAGCAGATGCTGCTGAGCCAGCCTAGAGAGGCAGCAGGGAAGATGGGAAGAGGGACGAAGAGGTACCCCAAGAGGGAGGGCAGCAGCCTCCAACAACCATGGTAGGAAAAGTAGGGGGGCTGAGACTGTGGGGGAGGGGATGGAGGCAAGGCAGAGAGGGCTTCTCATTGTGAGGGAAATTTTATTTTTAACAGATGCTAAGGCAGATGGCACAGAATTAACAGAAAATGGGAGAGGAAAAAAGAGGAAGAACATTACTGGCTCCAGAGAGAGTGGACATTAAAAAAATAAAGAATAAGGGAATGAAAACAAGTTTAAGTACTCTCTCCAGAGGAGGGGGGGAGGGAAAGCGCGAGGCAGAGCAGGGACGAAGCAGCGTGATAATAACCAAAGGCGTGAAATTGCAAAAGTAAAATTTGTGGCACTCGGGAGGGGCTGATAAGGCCCCAGCTTCATTGCAAAACTCACTCAGAAATTACTGATGTGATGTTTTAGCCTTTATCATTAATAATAATCGAGAGTGGGAGCGGGGTGGGGGTGACTGAAACAAAGAGGGAGAGAGACTGCATGAGCATCTGAAACCTGGGGAAGGAGGAAGAGGACACAGGAGGAGAGCTGGGGGAAAGGAGAGGTGGTGGGGGGGAGAAAAAGGAGTCCCAGTGAGGGGAAGAAAAGGATGGGAAAGGAAAGGAAAGTTGAAAAGGAAGCAATACAAACCAAGGAAGAAAGGAGAAGGAAAGAATAAAGTTAAAGGACATGAGGAGAACAAAGGGAAAAGGCAGACAAACAGGAGTTGGGGAAGAAAACACCAAAAAGTGAGGGGAACAAAAGCAGTCAGGGGGCGAGAAGAGGGTGAATGAATAAAGAAGTGACAACAGAGATGAAATAGTGGGAGAAGACAGGCTGTAGGACAGGGATTAAGAGAGGGGAGACAAAGAGATATGGCCCTGCCGCTCTCCTCCCAAATTAATCGAGGATACATCAACCCAAGCCACTAAAACAGAGCTATTATGAATGGGTTAGTCACAGGTGGAGTTAAAGGCCTACAGAGGGATATTAGCCAAAATTGAGTGGCTTTTAATTTCTTTCTAACGAGAGATTGTGGCTGGGGAGCCAGACACTGCCTCGGCTTAGCTAGGCCTGAAGGCAGCTAAACACAGGAGCCGGCAGCTTCCCACAGCCACGCTAAACCACAGGCGAGCTGACCTGTGCCGTGCATGCAGCGAGCTGGAAAAGGCACACAGGAGCTGACCTGCCCACCCCGTGCGGGCAAGCAGCACAGCCACACACCACAGCACAGGACGTGCACAGCAAACCTGGCACCCACCCACCAGGCTGCTCTGCCGACGGACAGACGGACAAAGTTCCAGTGCCTCACAACCCGTCAGTGAGCTGAGGTGATTCACCCTGCCCATCAGGGTCTGGCTTTTTACTGGAAGATCCCCTGGCACTGCAGCCTCCTCATTGCCCTCCTGGAGAGACCAGGGAGCTTCAACACAAGACCAGGACATCTGGGTTCTATTTCTGGCTCCGCTGCTGGCAATTCACCACATTTCTCCATTTCCCCATCTGCTATCTGGGAATAATGCAGTATTGTTAAAACTGAGCACTTAAAAATGATGAATAAGACCATCCCCTCATTCCAAAATTATGAGATTGGTTTAAAAAAATCATGACATCTTCTAGAAGGAAGCATACACCTTTGGACAACTCAATCTATTGCACTCTAGTTTCATAAAAGATTTAGAGATTTAATTTTTTCCCCCTGAGCTTAAAGGTCACAATTCATCAGGACACGATGTTGGGGGCAAAAAAATGTTCAGAACTGCTGACACTATGTAACATAATTTTTCCCCCCTATAGCTGTGTTGAGATTTTTTATGAGGACTTCTTACTTCGCAAAGTATAAGTTCATTAAAATAAAAGGGAGAGGCCAATTTCTAACAACTCTCTCTCCATGAAGCAATTTCAGAGGGGACCACAAAAAAAAAAGCTGTGGAATCATGGCAACATCCACTCTAACATTTTATAAACAAAAACATTTGTTTTATGATTGAAAATTACTTTCATTTTAAAGTTCTAGACCATTTAGGCTTAAAAGTGACTTTCAAATGGTAAAAAGTTGCACTGGGAACAAAATATTTCATTTTATCCAATACAAAATTTGGGGACTAGTGTATAGGAAAAAGGGAGATAGGTTCAGGATGAGAATCAAATTATTCCTTTGTGAAAACATTATATTTTTTAGTTCTTATGCCATTTTGGAGCAGAAGTAAGTGCAGTTTACGAATTCTCATTGAAAAAAAAATCCTGCCTAGATACAATTTCCATTGATATGGAGGTATTTTAAGGGCTGCAGATAGTGTATGCTAAATATTCTTCATTTGTTCCATTCATTGCCAATATGTCCCAGCCTAAATAATCCACAGACATACCTTCATCTCAGTGCTCTTCAAATACTCACACATCTTCCCCCTTTTTCTATCTACACCCAGGCTTGCTCATGATGGTTGCAGAATTTACTCAGAAGTGGATGTGTTTCCAGGTGAAAGACACAAATCAGATGAGCTGGGAAGTGTGTGTGACCTCTAAGCCAACAAAAACACTTCAGCAGAATATACGTGAAGGCATCCCCACAAATCAAGGTGAACTCACCTGACACCAGCTTAGGAGCACAGTGGTACAGGCTATGATACAGGGGGTGCTGCTCATGGAACAGGTGTGATAAGTCACAAAACACCAGAGAAAGTGCTCTTAGTGCATGGGACATCACATGAAACCTGAAAACAACACCCATGTCTAATGAGCAGAAGTCACATCTGGAAATCACCTGCTAATACATCTGAGAATAATTCATAAACTGAAGATACAAGCAATCTTATTGGGGAGGTAAATCTCTATCTTCCCTGGATCTTATCAATACTTGGATGAAGCACTGTTATCCTTCTAATGAGAGGACCTGTGAAGGGAAAGGACAACATTCACATGAGGATGTCATTCTCTGCTGGGGCCAAGGACCCAGAGGCAGGGTTGCTGTGTCTGTGCATAGCTGATCTTCAGCACTTTGTCTCCAGCTCCACCAGAAAACAGGAGTAGCAGCCAGGTGCCTCTGATTTGGACTTTCATTCATTTGAATTTCTGCAGTCTGTTTTTCTTTCAAAGACACAAGAGGAAGATCCTGCACATTCTTCTTTTACTCAAAGAGTGAGTTCAACTGGGAGAAGTCAGCAGTGCTGGAGTCTGGCTTGTCCATCACATCCTCCTTCACATCTCCAGCTGGAGAATCTCTTATCTGCCCATCAGGGAAACAGTCCTGTGGCACAAAGTTCAGTCTTCAGGGATAATTTACTTTCTCACTGAGATTGAGGGACCTCAATAAATGTCCTTATATCAAAATAAAAAATATCCTAGAGAGAGAATGTCCCAGGGGGCAAAGAAAAGCAGACACAAGTGAACAGACCACATGGAAAGTGCACATGAAACAGAGAGGAGAGGGACAGGGCCGCAGAAATCAAGCATCAAATAATGCCAGTGCACATTCTTATTCAGAGACCTCATACTTCCACGTGAAAGTTTTCCAGCTTGCTCACTCACACAGGAGCACTGTCTGAGTTTAGTGTTTCCTGTTGATAATTTTTCTGCCTCATCTGTCGGCACGGAGCTAAGACCATTCTCCGCTGTCGCGGAAGCCTTTTTCAATAGGCACCGTCCCCCCTGGGCTGCCAGCTGAGGCTGCTCCCTGGAGAGCTACACCCCTCTCAGAGTCTATTAAAGCTCAATTACCCAAGGCTGACTGGCCTCGTTGTCTGGGAAAGGGAGGTAGGATGTTCCTCTCCCTCCCAGGGTCGGGGCTGCTTTACTATGGCCCAGCCTGATCACATCTATGTATCAATTTAATAAGATCAAATCAAGTACAAGATGTGAGGGGAGGAAGGCTGTGAAAGCAAAAGCTGTAAGAAGGCAGCTTAGAAAACCACCAGTGCCTGCCTAGGCAAGACTGGCTGGCCCAGCAATGACGGAGGGCACATTGCTGATTTACGCTGAAGGCACAATGGAGTGTCTTGATTTACATCAGCATGGACCTCCTGGCCTCACACACCCTGTCCACCAGCATCTTCCTGTGCCAACCCAGCACAGCATTTGAGTCACTGATGCTTTCTCGGGAACCAAAGCCACTCTCTCCTATGTCCCACTTCCATTCTGTTGCCACGCTGTTCCTCAGGAGATTTCACATCTTCAGCAGTCAAGTCCTGGCCTTCCCCACATGCTGGGAAAGAGCTGTCATCAACGCCAGCACAGAAGTTTCTATCAGCAATAAACACCTCCCACCTACACCCTCCCTCTTTGGATGTGTCTTCTGGGGGTCTGAGTCCATAGACAGAATTATACAAATAGATCAGTCATACAGATAGCAGTCATGTTTCATTTATTACTCAGAATCCTTATGGGCAAAGAAAATAAGAGAAGCTGAAAAAATGTAAACCCATTTATTTTGTTCCTTATCCCTTAAGGACCCTTATTTTCCAAAGCCACTTCATTGGCAGAGAAGGTGGGGGTGAGGGAAAGGAGGAAACAATGGTATGTGCAAGGTCTAACTTCAGGTTAGCGTGTCTCCACCATGGTCCACAGGACTCTGAATGTCACACAGAGATCAAGAGGTAAAAGTCTCAGGTGCCTCTGGGAAGAATCCTTTATTCTCATCACATAGACAAGGAAACTGAGGCAGGGGAGAAGCCTGGCAGCCATTTAAAAAACCTCTCAGAGATGTGCCTGAGAAGTGGAGACAGGTGAAGCAGGGTCCCCCCAGCACCAGGCTGCCTGTCTTCCTTGGTACACTGTGACACATGCCACCAGCTAAGGAACAGGGGAACAGAAGAGAGGAAACTCATCAAATGCAAACTATTCACAAGTGTCACAGAAATTCAGTCCAGGAGAGTCTACACATGATCCCCTCTCCAAACTGCAAATCACCACTCACCTCCAAGACAAACCTGAGACTTCTGGTAGAAGGCATATAGCAAGCACATTGAGTCACAGGGTGAGAGTAGGCCCTGCTAGAACCTCCCCTGTTCCCTGTTTCTAGTAGCAATCTGGTCAGAATCTGCGGGAATGCATTCCAGAGGTCCTCATGAAAACTCATTTCTAATGCTGAGCAGGGAGAGCACCATGTAGCAGTGCATGGAAACACGGATAGTCCAGCCTCTCCAGCCCAGAAGTGCACAGAAGAACCAGGGCTGGTGCACTCCATATGCATTCATAACACAAGAGCTCTCTTGGGCGTAAAGTTGAGCTGACAAGAAAATGCCTGAACCCCAAAGCTTCTCCTCTTTCCTTAACAGTTTACCATGCAGCATGGAGCAGTGTCAGGACCGGGCCAGTTTCACAGAGCAGGAAGGAAGCCTGTGCCCTGCTACTAGCTGTGCCAAGCTTCCAGCTTTCTGCCTTTTGGCAGAACTCCAGAACATCCCTCGTTCTTCTGCAGGACTTTCTTCACTGGGACCCTACAAAAAACTTACTCATTTTCTCACCTAGAACAGTGAAGCCATCAAATGTTTCACTTCAGAGGAGGGATGCAGGACAGAGGAAAGATGTGGGTGGACATTTGGTCTGGTAAAGAAAGCATGAACTAGGTGAATGTGGTTGTCCATGAATGGAATGGAACAGATGGGGGAAGAAACATATATCCCATGCAAGCTGGGCATCAGTGGTGATGGTGGCATCTATCAATCAGACACTGCTTCCACTGGGATTGTGCCTCGATGATGCATTTTCCAGGAGGGCCTGCTACATATCCAGTTCCCTTCAAGGGAGTAGCCTGAGGAGGTTATGGCTGCATGACCACATCTGAGGAGGAAAATAGAGTTGATGTGTGCCCTCCAGTTTGCACAGGCAGTCATGACCAGAGGTGCTGGCAGTTTTCATTCCTTGGCAGCACTGCCACACTGGACACCACAACCCTCTGTCTCCCAGGGACAGGTACACACAGCCATGAGACCCAAGTGAGACTGCTGTCATCATCCCTTCAGATCTGGGAAAAAGCTGGGTTGCTGTCTGCAGATGCCTGCTTTCCTAGCTTTATTCTGGACCTTTTGATACTTGCTGCTTCTCTTCAAACTTCAGCTTCTGGAATCATAACATTTTAGGGGATATGAATTTGAAGGTGAAGGTGTGCAAGGGTAGAAGTTGAGCTGTTCTTTAGTGGAAGAAAACAGCTTCAGCAACCTCAAAAGGCAAAAAGTTAAAAATAACATTACATCAAAGCCAATGGGCTTTTATTACATCATTTACTGGCTTTGGCTCTAGACATGCTCAACAAAACCTCCCATCAAAAAATCAACCCAAACTTTCCACCTGCACAAAGAGCATGAAAAATCCTATCTGTGCCGAGGCCAGGGACAGTGGAAACATCTTGTCCCCTTCCCATTCAAAACAAGCCCAAAGTGAATCCCTGCAGACCAAGCTCAGGCTCAGATACTTCAGTTAAGAGGAGTTGTACCAGTCTGGTGATTCAGAGAAAGATAAACCTTCATTTAAGAGGATTTTTGGCTTTGTGCTATCTATGGTTTTAAAACTTAAGAGCCTCAGATGTGAAGATGCTCTTGCTAGGAAAAAAGAAGAGATAAGGCCAAAGAGGAACAGGTCCAACCTGCCAAACAGTGATGAGGGAGACTTCCAAGGAGACAACATGTACCAACAGAGATGCCCACTTTGATCAACCCCATACTTGGTGTATTGAAACCCTGCTGAAGAGTGCCTTGACCTGCACTAGACTTGAGGAATGGCTGGGAAACTCCAGCAGAACAGCAGTACAAAGAAGAACACTCTGCCCCACAGTGTAAGAGGCAGTGAAAGGCAGATGAAGTGAGGTGAGCTGGCTTAGGCTACCCAACAGGCTGGTGGAAAAGAAGGACTGAATATTCCCTCATGTACTGCCCATGCCCACTGCTCCAGCTGCCTCCCACTGAGGAAGCAAGATCTGATGCCATCAAGCACCTTATCCCTGGCATTGACACCTGACACAGCCAAAATGGGCATCAGATTTCTACTCAGCTAAAACCATGTTACAGTGCACTGCTCAGGAAGCCCTGTGTGCCACACTCCTAGATGGAGCCTTAAGGCAGCCTCTTTCCTAGAGAATCAAGAAAAATTACCCTCCCTGCCCCCATCCCCAGACATCACTCCCTGGAGCTTTACACCAGGACCACTGACACATGAGGGAGGGATGGGGACACAGAGAGATGATCTCCCACCAGAAACTGTGTGGGAAGGGAAAGAAAAGAAAAGAAAAGAAAAGAAAAGAAAAGAAAAGAAAAGAAAAGAAAAGAAAAGAAAAGAAAAGAAAAGAAAAGAAAAGAAAAGAAAAGAAAAGAAAAGAAAAGAAAAGAAAAGAAAAGAAAAGAAAAGAAAAGAAAAGAAAAAAGAAAAGAAAAGAAAAGAAAAGAAAAGAAAAGAAAAGAAAAGAAAAGAAAAGAAAAGAAAAGAAAAGCTGTGAGCAGAGACAGAGAAAGAAAAAAAGAAAAAAAAAAGGAGTGGGAAGGGAGAAAGTGAGAAAAAGAGAGAGAGTGAGAAAAATGACAGGAGCTGAATTTTCGGCGCCCTCACTTTAAATCAAGATAAAAGACTGAAATGGAAAATAACAGTCCAGAGAAACCCCTGGACGGCTTTGGGCGTTAATGGAAACACATGGCTGAAGGCTGTAGTGTTGTCAGCTTCCCCGTGCTCTGACATTCCTTTCTGATAATCCGGCCTGCCATAAAATTAGAATAGCAAATACCTCCTGACAAAGATGCATGTTTCCCTCTATTGTGCCATCATAAAAAAAACTCCGCTGGTGACTCGAGGAGCCGCAAACTTCAATTTAAATTTACAGTGCGGCGGAAGGAAAGTGATATGCACTCAAAAATTTTAATAACCTATTAAGTTACGACTTCAATTTCATTTTATGAATATTTTCCTTGGGGAGCAGTGCTATCACAGAGAAAGATAGAAATTTAAAAAAGATAAATAGTGCCATTAATCTCCAACATTTCTCTTCCATTATCCTTGAAAATTAGGAGTTATTTTTGTTCAGATCTTCATGTAATTAGCTCCCTACACTTGATTCACTAGCCAGAAAATGACCATGTTCAGAAAATTAAAAATTTGTCATTAAGTGGAATTTAACATAATATCATTTATCTTTATCTATTCCCCAGCTGACAGCAGGAGCCTTGGAAGTGATACAGGCTTCTGTGTCAGAGAGTAGAGGCAAGTCCTCGACATGAGAGGGAGAGTGCAGGAGTGTGGGGGGAGGCTATAAGGATGTGGGAGACGGGGAGTGTGTGAGACAAAAAGGAAGCAGGAGCTGGAGTCACAGGAAGAGGGGGAGAAAAGGAGGAGTGGGCCATGGGAGGAGAGGGAAAATGCGACAAGCAGGCAGAGGAGCAGGGCAGACAGCCAGGCAGGGCAAAGGGTGGAGGAAGGAGCAGGAGGGATGAGGAAGAAGAGGGCAGGGAAGGCAAGGTAGAGCTATATGCTGAGCTCAGTGGCAGAGCTCAGGAAGTGCCACCATGAAGCCAGCTGGATGTCATTATGAAAGCAGAATCGGTAGCCTGGAGAAATCCTGACATGGCAGGATCCCTGTGTGTGTGCTCTGGATGAATATCAAGGCATTGGTTCCTGCTGATGGCTTTCTCTAGTTCTTCCCCTGTCCAGCTCACCAGTCCCCCATGAAACACAGGGCAAGACACAGAAGAAATCCTCATCAAGGTCAGAGGAAGGCTTTTGCTGCCATTTACAGATCTAAAGCCTATCCTGGCAACAAGATCCAAATGAGCACTGGCTGTTAGCAGACCTCATCCTCTTCAGATGCTTCAGAGTGATCCACTGAGTACTCTCCACCACATCACTATCACCTTGTAGAGAAGGCAAAGTGAGGCATAAGAACAGGATTTTGACCTGCCCAGGGTGGTGAGATTGGAAGCACAGCTGGGATCAGACATTCTGCTCCAACTCTTACTTTCCACTCCCTTCTCTCAACTAAACCTGTGTGCACACCAGAAGTCCAACAAGAGCAGCTCTCCAGCATGGGCTGAACTACAAGAAGCCTCTTAAGCTTCTGAATCCCTCTCATTGACTGAAAAACATTAGCCTCCTAACCATCTCATTTAATCTGTCTCTTCTAGTCTCAGTGGCAAGATCTGATAAAATACCTCTCTGGAGAAAATGAAAGAGAGTAGGTGGAAGGAAGAAGAAGAACACCATAAAGCAAACACTATGGGCAGGAGCTATTTTAAATAACTGGCTAGCTAGAAAAGCCAAGGACATTAGCTACTCAGCAGTTCCATCACAAGAGCTTGTGCTATTTTAAGCAAATTTTTTTGCCTCTCTATTCTGGGTTAAAGTTTGGGGATTTTTCCACTCCTCTCAAAGAAGTTTTGGAGAGTTTTATTTAGCTGGGTTCCCTTGTCCTATATCTTAATTTTCAAACTTTGTGCATAATTTTGTTCTTATCTTAAAAGTACAATGAAGTGTATTGGGGGGAAGCCATAAATACTTGCATTTCATCAAAAACAAGCTTAATGACCTTGTGCTCTTCTCTGCTAAACATAACATAGAATTTTGCACAAATGTCTACTGAACACTGTGTAGTATGTCACAGATCTGTACAAGATGGCATAAAACAGCACAGGAACCTTCTAGTTCAGACACTTATCATCATGCTTCATGGTTGTGATTTTTTAATGCAACCTAGGGAGTTATATACAAAAAAATCTCCTCACAGGTTTCTGCAAGCCACAGTTGGCAGCTACAAAGTACCAGCCCATGTGCATAAGCCTATTCCTTTCTACCTAGAAAAGGATAATATAGGTCAGGATGATTGTGCTCATCCTGTAGCAGGACACAGAGGCACTGAAAGTACCTTGGGTGCTACAGCAAGCCAACAGCAGATCCAAGCATGGGACCCAACCATTCTGCCTTGTTTCTACAGGCAACCGCATGCTGACAGCTCTGAAGTTTCCCACCGCTGGCTGGGGGATGCAATGCAGTTTATAGCTCAAGCAACTTCTGTATTCTGATGCACATGTAGCTGGAGTCAACAGCAGGGCTGGATAAGCATAGGTTTGTGTACTGTTTTTTGCAAGGTACTGGATGTGGCTCTAGATCGGATCTTAGCTAAAGGAAAATAGCAGCTACTACAGCATTTGTCCCAGTGGGGTGGAGTGCTGTCTCTAGGAATCGGTTCTGGGACCCATTTACTCATCTTAAGTGTACTGCAGCCATGTCTCTCGTCTAAGCATTTACTGGAGGTACCCAGCACTCATTACCTGCCACGTCAACATCACTGCAGAGCAAACTCTTTCAAACCAGTGATCTGAAATGTCAAGAATCACCTCATCCCTTCAGCAGGCCATGTCCAGACATTTAGCTGGGACAATCACCAGGCTGGAGGGCCCAGGGTGATAAGTAAGGTTGAGTACATAGGAGGCATAGGAGGGAAATGCCGATCTCTGATCTTTGTGGAGCACCTCCCCATGGCAACACAGGTCTGACCCACAGAAAGACCCATGAAGTATTTCCTTCTGTCCGTGTTGGGATGGGTTTCTGACAGATGCAGAAATCAGGAATGTGATTTCCTCTTACTCGCCCAAACCATTTTGTTGTGCATCCCAGAGAATGTTCTTTCCACCCTGGATCTCAAACAGCCCTTTCCCTCAGGTCTCCTTCCTCCCACCCTCCCACTCAGACTCATGTTTCTCCTCTCCCATCCCTCCACACACTCCTTCTTTTGCACTTCCTCTTCATTTTCTGCCTTTGCTCTGTTTCTGCCCTCTCTTCTCCACTACTAGAGCTGTTTGATTCATGGCACTCTCAAAGGAGAGGAGAAGGCCCCTTCTTCTCTTATCCACTTATATGATTTACCAAAGTGCCTTCAATTTGTTTCCCTACTCCTTGACTTAATAGCTATCCTTGCTGCTCCCCTTAAAATCAGTTATCTTCTTCCCCCACACTGTCTTCCTCTATCCACTTCAACCTTTTTTTTTGCCCTTACAGGCTAAGCCATGCTGTTCTCTTCCTCTCTCCACACACAGACTCTGGCCCATCCCCTCCTACTTCTCCCATTCCTTTCTCATGCTCCCCCTCCTCAGCAGAGCTTCAGCACTGCAGCCTTAAAGCAGGATAAATGGATATGGATATCGTACAATAAAACCTTCAGAATGGAGAGTTTTGTGCAAGTGAACAGCAGCCAAGCCTGAGAGACTGAAAATTGGATAAAGGGATTAAAACAGTAGCACATTAACAGGAGATTTAGAGTGTAATAAACTCATTTCATAATAATATGTGCGTTGGGGCTGGTAATAAATCATCGCGGGATCCCTGCCTTCCGCAGTGCCGGAACGAGGCAGTGACCCGAAAGCGGGGTAGGATTTCAGCGAGATGTGGATTAATTTCACAGGGTTCTTGGCCAGGAATAGAGCGGCTGTGCCATTCCCGTACAGCTGCTGCTGTTACTGCTGGCTTTTGGAAAAAAAAAAATCCACAGAAAGCAAACAAATGAAACCAAACAAGAGGACCTGCCAACACTGCCTGACACACATTTGTGGAGAAGGGTACTCAAGTGGCCTTCAGTAGCATCACCCCAGAGGCCAAAACACTTCTTGGACACCTCCCTGGACAATGTCCTGCACCCATTCCACACAGACCTATGGGTGAAGATGATAAAACAGCAACAGGAAAGAAGCCAGCTAGACAGAAATGCTAGGTTAAGTCACCACATTAATGGCCCAAATAACTTTGTCTAAGACACTGGATTTAAAAAAACCTAATGACTACATGCAGTAGATATTTAAGCCTGGTGGGCAGCCCAAGATGCAACCTTAGGGCAGGTGGGGATGGGGAAAGGCTGAGACTCCAACTCACCTCTGCTGCACAAAGCTCATGAAAAGTTACAAAAGCAGTGAAGCCTCAAACCAAGAAAGGTAGGAGAGCAGCATGCTGGAATGTTCCCAGAGAAAGAATACAGATGGATCCAAGCCATATTGCAATTAGGTGAGGCAAGGACTTTGCAGCAAGAGGTAATAAAGGAATAAAGAGCAATAAAACGCAGTACAAGCATCCTGAAACAAAGGACTTGTGGAGGGGACAGCTCGATAGTATCTTAAGAGCAGCTGGGGAGCAAATAAACCTCTCCAAAAGAGAGGTACGGAGAAGCTCAATCAAGGCACTGGATCAGATGACATGGAATCTGGGCTCTACTTCTTGCCACTGCAGCCAGGGAGATTGCTTAGGACAGAGAGCACTCAGGGAAAGTCCTGCCTTGCTTTACCATAAGCAATAGGAGTGTGGCCCAGTGTGTTTGAGAAAAATATGTGTTGGTTGACATCTAATACAACATTGACACTGTTTAATATAATTTGACATGAAAACAGTGATCTGTATTGAATAGAAGATAGGATGGGCCAACTTCCAAGGAAATTCTCTAAACATAAGCCAAGACGAGACTGGCATGAAGAAGGGGAGGGTAAATTTAGGTGAGCAATATGGAACACTGTGAGGACTGAGGAGGAAGTGAATCACCAGCAGTGCAAAACTCAAGTCTCAAAAGCAGACTTAAGAGCTTGGAGACCTGCAGATTCACAGTGATTTGGCTTTGCTGATATTGCTAGGGTGAGAACCACAGTGCTTATTTTATCAAGGCCGAAGTCACAACTCTGGACTTCAGTGAAAATATTAACCTCTATGCCGGACTACCCAAAGGCAGTGGTAACAAAAAGTCATCAGTTCACAAATCAGCCATCTGCCTACATGAGCAGATGGAGGATGTTCAAACCAAACAAGCCATATAACTGTTCCTCAGATGAAAGTTTAAGCCTTGCAAGAGTCCTGGGTCTGAGGAAGAATGCTACCTTTGTACATAAAGTTTTCTTTACCATGTGTATAGTAGCCACTGACAATCCACCTACTATGCACACATCCCTCAAGAAACCTTGTTTCTTCATCAAAGGGAGTTTTTGCACATACATACACAATCATGCATGTACATTCAGAAGACACAGCAAATACCTACAGCTTTTACTGAGCAGATTGGAAGGTAGGCTAAAGTGGCATGTTTGGGTTTTAAAAGAATTATTTGGCAACACATTGAAGGGTGGATTAAGGGAAAATTCAAAACAATGAGAAAGGCAAGACTTCAAAGGGCTGAATGTCTTAGATCTCGCTGAGATTCATTCAGTCACAGGACAAGGAAGGGTTCCCCCGCACTGTGTGGAAAGCCATGTCCACAGGTCTTCAAGAAGAAAGGACAAGAAAGCCATGACAAAATATCAGGTCCCAGCAGAATGTGTCTTGAACTCCCAAACTACTTCTGAGGAAAATAAACTACCAGGTTTACAAAATATTCCAAGGTTTAGACAAAAGCAAAACATTTTATAGTCTTTCCAGTGCAGAGCACCACAGGTAGCCATTAGTAGGTCAAAGGCTCAGCTCTAACCTCATGTCCAGCATGACTTCTGGACAAGGGATCTGCACAGAGGAAATATTCCAACCTCATCTTGGGCCAGCTACTAGTCACTGACACAGACTGGAACAAGTCTAACAGAAGTGATCTATGCCTCCACTCTGGCTAAAGTGTCCACTTGGGATGGAGGAGGTACGTAGCCTTGTTCATCTTCTGAAACACTCTGTGCAAAGACTTGAGTTTGACTCTGCCCTTGGCCTCTTAAGTGCCCAGAGCATAGATTTATTAACCATACCAGGTCACATTCTGCCCTGCTAGTTTAAATCAGGCAGCTTAACTTCCTCTCAGGAAATTTTCATAATATGGTTGGAGACTCTCCTATGCTCCCACCAAGCCTTTTGATGCCACTGAAACTGCTTGTGTTTCAAGGAAAAAGATTCACAAAAAGTATTCCTGCCAGTCCAGGCCTCCCAATCCCCTGCTTTACACTGTGCTTGGAGGGCTACATGTTGGACACCCCATTTTTGTCATGACCTGCTGTTCTGCACAACACTGAGCTCAGAGGTTCTGCCAACACCCCAGACTGAGGTCTCAAGACCTACAGCTGAGGTCTTTGTTGTCTTGACTTCTCCCACTCCATGTAGCTCTGACATATGGCAGGAGTTGACTTCCTACACTTCAGCACAGATGTGACAAACAATAGAACACCACTCAAAGTTAAAATGTGCACTAAGCAAAGGGTTGGAGTTTTTTTCCTCAAAAGAAAAAGAACTGATTTAAAAACGCCTTTTGTGAAAACATATTTCAGAGATCATTTCCAGGCTATAAAGATTATTTTTGGCTAATAAAGTCAGGAACAAGTTCATCTGTTTTGAAAATATATTGATTAAAAATATTTAGCAAGTCCCTTGGAAATAAAAAGCAACAAATTTGAAGAAAAGTCTTTAGAAACCAGAAATCTTACTCTTTTTTTTTTTAATTAATACTTAGAAACATGGTGAAAGACCCCAAGCAGGTTAGCTTGACTGTCAACCTTAGTAGTGGGAAAAAGGGAAAACAGAGAAGAAAATTTCACTCAGCTACTTCTTTTCCTCTGGTACTAGGGGATGACCCCAATTCAGCAACACCACACAGTAAAATGATGGGAGCCCCAAAACTCCACCCATCGAGGTCAAACAATGCACACAAAGCTACCAGTGGTACATCAGCGTCACAGATACTCCGTGAGAGGTGCCAGCCCTGGAGAGAAGAGCGCAGAGCCTCTCTGATGTACCACAACAGCGTGTGGCCCTCGTGGCGTTTGAGCCAGCTGGGAGGGCGTCACAGTGGTAGCAGCAGCAGCAGCACTGCTGCTTACCTAAGCTGGCTTTCCCTCATTACCATAGCTCTTGCCACACCACTGAAGTGTAAATTCACTCAGTAAATCACACCAGCTTCACCGTTGCAAGACAGTACTCAAGAAGCACTAATAAACAGGGAAAATTGGATTTGCATTGAAGTCAACCTTAAACTTCATCTGTCAGTCACTGCCAATCAAGGCCCGTAAGCTCCAGCCAGACTTCCCTGATAGCAAACTGGCCACGGAGACTTGGGAAGCCATGGCACAGAAGGGAAATATACTCAGCACAGGACCTTCATATTCCTTCACCCCACAAGAACCAACAAGGCCGAGCCCTGTGTAATAAAAGCTGGTGGACAGTGAACCACAACAGTAAGTTACCCTGAGTAGTGAACTAGAGAGCCAAGGGGCTGTAAAGCGCCTTGATTTCTCTCCTGCTGAATTCAAGGGAGGTATTTCTTCCCACTACCCCTACTAGGAGATATTTAAGAATACGAAGAAAATTCCATAAACCCTCCAATCAATTTGACAGACCATTTCAGCTAGAAAATACAGGTAGCTCTGAAATAGCTCTAAAAATGCTGGAGGACTCAAGTTCAGTGTCCTCCAAACACTACATCACAGCTATCAGTCAAAACTATTTCTTTTGTGTAAAAAAGGACCAATGCCAGCAAAAGGGCTGAACATGGCTAAAACAAAATATGTCATTCTTTTGTTAAATGCAAAGGCTTGAGTTGTCCCAAAATGACATTTCATGAGAAAGGTAAAGAATGAGCGAGATAATAATAGAAGAAAATTCTTTAAGTCTTTTCCTCATTTAATAAAAAAACTTTTAAAAAAGGGAAGAGCAAAGAAAAGTATCAGAGATTTTTCTACACAAACGATTGTGTCTGTTTCACAACTTCCCCCTTCTTTACTAAGATGAAAAAAGAAATTAAAGCTATCTGATTCATTTCTCCACAGCTGGTGCACAGTTACACTGACCTGCAATAGTTTTAGGTCTGCACTGCTGCAAAGGGCCACCACCTTCCAAGACACACTGCAGGTATATGGCTGGTGAGTTAAGGCATGCCATGGATTTTTTATTTGTCACAAAATATCATTGCAATGCAGTTGTATGATATTGTGCTGACCAGAAATCACCTTCAAGACAGTTTAGCGGCATGACATGGTACACTGTCAACAGTAAATCTGGGTTGGAAGGCACTAGCCCATTCCAATGCTGATCATTGAAGACACCAGAAACAATTAAATGCCTACTGTTAATCATGCTACCTGGCTTACAGGCAAACCACCTTGTTCTGTAACCTTCTATGATTTTATTAGCTCAAGAGGCTCATATTATATTGCTTTTGTGACAGGAGACCGACAAAGACCATGTAATGTTGGCAGAAATGGCATGGCTGTAATGAAGTGCTGACGCTATTCACAACAGATGGACCCTGAGCAGTTCTAGTGAGTGCTGATCAGGTGAGCCCTAAGCTCAAACATGATTTTTACAGTCATAATACTTTCTACTGGAAGGACCAGTCACACTTACCAACATTTCCAAGTTCCTGCACAGACAGTTCCTCCCTATTTAAATTCCAACCGGGCAGCAGAAGTGTCTTCTTCAATTCCACTGCAAAGGAGTTATTTAACATTTCCTTGGGTGTAAATAAATGCAGACACAAACAAGTTGCCTCCCTTTGGCAGAATAATCGATGGCACAAATATGAGATCAAGAACAGTAAGTGAAGCAGAAATTTTGCAGAAAAAGCTCGAGTTGAACCGGAGTCATCAGTGCAAAGTAAACCAAATTCACTCATGGACACCTTCAAAGAGAAGCACAGATGACCAGGTATGTCAGATGACTTTGTGTTCATGGCATTTCAGCTGGAACATTAAATTTAGGCCTGGATCCCAGATCCAAGAGAGACAGTGGCAAATAAGAGCCCTTCATGAAGAGAAGTATGACTGGTCCAAGACTTAGAAAGCATGACCTGTAAAGGTGAAAAGAAATGAAAATGTTCAGTCTAGAGGTGTGAATGCTTAGGAGAAACATCTTTCTAGTAAGTAAAATACTGAACAAAAAGGAATGTAATTAGCCATTTTCCATGCCTACATGGAATTGACAACAAGATTTAAACTGCAGCAAGATCCAGATTAGACATGAGGACCAAGTGTCTAGCGCTGTGAACTAGTGCTACAGGTTAGTGAAGTACTGAAACAGATTGCTGAAGGGAAGCTGTGATATCTCCATCACTGAAAGCTTTTAAAGACAGAAAATTAGCTAGAAAGTTATAAAATACGCATCTGAGGTAGAATGGGTCTTGCCCTAAGGTAGGGAGATGGACTGGATCATCTCATAATGCTAATTTCAGGCTTAATTTTTCTGATAATCATATTCAAATTAAAGAAACTAATTCACAGTGAAGCTGATTGATATGTCTAATGCCATATTTTAGACCCGTAGCAAGAGAGTATTAAGATCAACAGTGACTGGTATACGCACATCAGTGACATATGCTTCAATACTAGCTGCAAAAAAATTGGAGAAGCAGATGAGAAGAGTAATTTACTGTGATTTCCCTTCTTCAGTGTCCAAAAATATTACCAAAATAGCCTAACCAAAAGGCTGTAATATGTATATCTGTATTTCCATAAGTAGAAAAATTCTCTATTAAAATTGAAATATTTTTTCTTCTTTAAGTTTGGGAGTGGGTTAATGTTAAGCAATAAAATTATCATACTTTTCATTAAGTAATACAGGCATTTTGTTAAAAAATACGTACAGCATTTAGACTTGTTCAGAACTTTCTTCCCTGAGAAAATGCAATGAAAGGCAAATGTTTTTCATGTCATTCTATATCTACCTTCTCTTCAGAAAGAAAAACATTTCAAGCAAATTACTTCCCTGCTTTAACATTTTTGAGTCCAGATTTCATAATCAATTGAAGCACATTTGTGTTGCTGTCTTATGGAAGGCAGCAGCAAGAATTTTGGGTTCCTCAGATATGCAGAGAGACATAGTGTCAATGGTCTTGATGACTTTTTGGTCATGGAGCAGCAACACTGGTGATTAGGAAGATTGCCTGGTTAGCCTAGGGTTTGTCTCTGGTACTTTCTCAAAGCAGGTCCCTGTGCTGCCTTTCCATAACAACATAACTCCTGAACTGCATGTGCAGAGCCATGGTTTGGGGATAGGGGCCTGGACACCTCACTGTCCCAACTCATCTTGCTGAAGTCATTCCTTATATAACAATAACACCTTTACATAGGTGCTCACTCCCTGTCAGTCCACTTCCAGAGTCACACATTACAAAATTAGTTCCTTCACCTGAAATTGCAAAATCTGCTTATCTTTCTCCCACAAGGCCAAAGTCTTTGCTGGTAGAATTTAGTGGGATCCATTGCTTTCACTCATGCTGCCAGTTGTTCTGCATGTTCCTGTTACATTGACAGATTTTATTTATGGTATGCAGCTGGTATAATATGCACAAATCTAAGTGGCTATTTCCCAGGACTGTGTAACCAGGACAGAAGAATAATTGTTTCAGAGCATGGACAGAGTCCACCCAGATTCTTCCATCAGATCATGAGCAATGGTCTATAATGGACTGCCAGTGACATAAAGAGAAATTACATAAACTGAGCCATTAAACTGACAGCCTCCTTTCAAAGGGTGAAACGCACACATGTTCATCCAGACACAACATATATGCTTCACTACAAATGGGACTTATGCAGGTAAAACTTTCCTTCTGTGTAGGACCAATTGGCTCCTCTGGGCCACAGTCTTACCTCATGTAACTTGGTGTCTTCACATTATCCTCCCAAAGCCCTGTTGAGCTGAAATCTCACTTCCCCACTCCCAAGCTATGGATCTGGAGCTTTCCAGCCAGTGACAAAAATTCCATACTTGTAATACTGCATTGTTGCTATCATCACCAAATAAGAGTCTCTTCATTACATGGTCTGCCCTGTACTTTTGTCAAAATAGAAATACAACAATTACTCTCATTTCTCTCAAAGGTCCTGTGCATAGAGTTCTTGATGTGAAGTAGGGAACATAGCTTGTCTGAACTTCACTTGAGTATTGGTCATTTTCAATATGTTTCTGTTGCATTAATGGAAAAATAGGGGACCCCCCCCCCAGTAGTAAAAATAATACCTTTAATTTCCCATAGATGTTAACCAGAGTCTGTAACCCAGCAGACAAAGTGCCTACTTCAGCTTTCAAAGGTGCAACTGTGAGTTCAGAACTGTATTTTCAGTACCTTTTCTGTTCACTTTTTTCTACTCATGCAGTTTTAACTTAATTAATACCCATTGATTAAGGAGTACCATAAAAATCGTAACAACAGCTACCATCACCAGTGGGTCAAATTTAGACATGTGGTAGGGTGTGCAAATGCACATGAAAGGATGAAAACTCGGTGCTTTTGTTAAAGAAGAAAAATCTTGGTATCCATACACTGATTTTCACCAGAGGTCAAGCATACCTGATCACGTTCAGCTGACATAATGAAAGCCTCAACTTCGGAGAAAAGCTTTATTCCTCATAGGAACCGTTTTAAAAGCTGTGAATGTCCAACACTGAACTTCTTTCAGCTGTGAGGACAGGAACGTAAAGAAACACCTCATTAGATTCACTCTATTCAGGTCTATTTCTAAATAGTACTGGCTGTCTCCCCCTGTAAGTTTCAACAGTAAAACCATACAATTATCCAAAAAATAGCCACCTGGAAATGGGGAGAAAAAGGATCAGTCTGACAAGTTTTGTCTGAGCAAAATGAAAAAAATGGAGTGTTTCACAGCAACCAGAATGCACAAGTTTCACTCCAAGCTAGTCCTTGTGATATGGTATTAGATTTTTCTTTCGTACTACTCTTATGGGTTGCATTTAAATTTTAAAAGAATCAATGTAATGGGAAAAATTGAAAGCTTATTTTGCTTCTAAATGTTAGGAAAAAACATCTTGAGTTTCTCTGCATCACTGTTTTTGGTTAAAAATTTAGTTTTCAGCCAAAACATAATTTACTGATGATGACAGTCACAGAGTCAGTGGAAAGAGGCAAAAGAAGGAATCATACAGCAGAGCTGTAAAACCAGCAATGGGAATTACTCCTTTATTTTGCAACATATGTGGAACTGAGTGTGAAACACTCAGAGCTGTCTCAAAACCCCTCCTCTGGTGTTCATATTTGCACCTGAAAGGCACAGAGAGATCCATGTGATACCAACACATGTCATTTCCTCATTTGGGAGACAAACCAGCTCTCTTCTTTCATCACCCAAAATAAAGCAGAGATAAGGACATCGAGAGAGGGAATTCTCCAGAACTGGCCAACCCACCCTGCAGGTACCTGTAGTAAAGGGCACAGTAGAAGGTCATGGTAGTGGCTTGCCCAGACTACATCACAGTCCCACAGACCTGCAGTGCTAGAGCACAGCTTTTCCTGCTGATTGCTCCTTCCTGGCAGATGTCAGTCCATAACACCATGGGGCATGGTACAGAACACAGCCTATAGTCAGGTGATCATCCATCACATCTACATGCCTCATATTTCTGATCACAAGAACCAAGATGTCTGAGCCAGGACCCAGCCACACATTATGCAGCAGATCTTCCTCACTGGTTTCACTTTTGAGTTAGTTATAGTCACAACTACAAGCTAAAGCTGTATCTCAGAAATCCTTTAGAACTTTGTCTTGTGCAATGCAGGAAAAGAAAAGGTAGTTTGGGCCAAATCCAAGAGTAATAGATGCTCTGGAAAATCCTATTGGCAAAAATAAGAGGCTCATCTAAAGCACAGAAGGGTTAAAGAATTTCTTTACCCAGCATAGAAGCTCTCAGTTCAGAAAGCACACTCTGAGAGACAGACTTGCCCCCTCAGACATGCAAGGGCCTCTCATCAGGAAAGCAGAAGGTAAGATCCACAGTACAGATCTGAGAGCAGAAAACAGCAGTGGCCCTGTGCAGCAGCTGCTCTTCCCGCTCGTAAATAGGCTCAGCTCACCCTGACTATCTTCAGAGCCAGTTGCCTGACGCAAACACCGTAATGTTTTGCATTAAGGTCTTGCTTCCGTACTGTTCACAGTGCTGGAAAAGGAGCTTTCCAGTTTCCCTCTGGTCTTTTCTATCTGTGCATGAAGCACAGAAGAGAACAGAGTAAAAGATGCTGAGAGAATTTTTGGGATGCATATGCTACTTTATGAATTTTCTTTTAAATACTTCCTTCATTGAGTGACATCTTGGATGGGAAGGTCAGGCTTTCCACCTGTCCAGACATCACCTGTTGTCTGAGATAAAAATTTTCTTCTTTAGACTTCAGAATTAATGTGTGTTTGAGATGAAAACAGTTCACAGCTATATCATACATTAGAAATCATCATTCTACTTTTGTGCTATTCTGGATTTACAAGCCTGAAAAAAAAAAATTTAACATCAATAGAAGAGGGCTCTCCAAGAGTAAGACATATACATGGCTTACAGTTCATAGCCAATTTTAAAACATCATCTTGCATAATCAAGAGTGTAGCCCAGGAACCAAGGCAAGGTAAAGCGAAGAGGAAATTTGCCCTACACACTATTACATTGTAGATAGTCTCATTTATGAGAAATGCTCCCAAAGCCAGTCATGAATTGGAAAATCACATCCAGTCTTGGTTTGACTCTCCATGGATGGGACACATCTGTGAGTTTGGTATCTTCGATTTTAAACCACGTGCAAAATGTTTCAGAAATAATCTGGGCTTCCCTTTTTCAATTTTAAAGATAGATTTCCTCAAAACTGGCATCAGTGTTGACCAAAAAGCAGCAGCATAAAAGGAAAATATTTCTGAGGAAGCAAGATCTCTAGCTCACACAAAAAAATCTTGTGTTGATTTCATCTTCCTCAGACCCAGGCCCACATTTGGAAGGCGATTTTTAGTAGCACTGCTTTTAAGCAAATCAGATGAGCACTATACATGCTGCTGCTTAAGAGCAGTCAAGCATAGCATGAACTTCAGAGTTTTGTGCTACCTACCCTGCATCATCACCTGCTAGCACTGGGCAAACACAGAGAGAGTGCCTGTCCACAGGGAAAACCCTTGACACTGAGTGCACGTGGACATGAGTTCTCTCTGCTGTTCCTCATGGTGCCTGAGGAAAATGTGACCACCTATAAGGACAATGCCAAGTATAAGCAGAAGTTCTTGTGAGCATATTAGCTGTCTCCCCTTCAGAAGTTCAGAGCTCTCAAAATCCTTATTTACTAGAATTCAAGCAAAAATTTCAGAAGCAAACAGGTGTTGGTGTCATCTCTTGGCACTGGAAATGGGAAGACTAACTACAAGTTTTCCTCTCCACCGTATTTCTTTCTGTCAGGCCAACTACACAATGACCTAAATCAACATGTCCCTGGTTCCATCATGTCTGTCATTCTACAACCATGTTGATCATTGGGGTCCTGTACTTCTATTATGTCCACATAATGGCCTTTACCCATTTGGAAGATTTCTATGGCCGGCTGTGTAGATTTGAGAGTATTTGCCAGAAATGAGGATAATGTCCATCTTCCAGTGCTCGTCCCAGTCCTCATCTTTAAAATCCCACAGAAATAGCAGAAGACCGCCAGAAAGCCACTGTGTTTTTCAAAGACTGTACTCTATTGTTTCCTAAAGGCTTCCAGCAAACACACTCTTCTGGATCTCTCAAACATGCTAGAAGATTATCATCCATGTTTGTAACCCAGTATTCCAGCTAGGGATCAATTTTGTTCTCTCATCTCCCTTCTGTGTTTTTTTTTAAAAACAGCATCACAGCATAGCAGCCACCACTGCTGCAGCAGCCCTGTGCAAGTCACATCAATTCCATTCCCAGGGGTGCAAACCAATTTCTCTTGTTTTTCCGCCCGTCTCTCTGGCTGAACCTCCAGCAGCCTTCAATCCCATTAATCCAAGCACTGCTGGCGATGACGAAGACTGATTTCACCGGCAAACGATCAATTTGTATCTCCCCCCCTTTTTTCTTTTTTCCCCTTTTTTTTTTTGGTGCAATGTACAAAATATCATGAAAAAGGCGTTAGTGGTGATAGTTCCACAACAGTGAAATAATAGAGTAATAAGGCAATCCACTTTTGACCTTGCAGGACAGCTAATTCATCTACCCATCTATCTTAATTATTCCCTGGGTTACAAAAGAGAAACTGTACAATTCATTCATTCCACGGTGACAATTCCATTTTCCACCCCCAGTAAAGCACCATCCTTTCTCTGCAGTGATCCTGCCATAGACCACATCCCCTCTCAGCCTACTCACACCAGCCCTCACGCAAACAGTCACTAAAGGCTTGATCCAAAGCCTGTTGAAGTTGATCAAGTCAGGCCCTTGTTGGCCCCAGTGCACTCCAGTCCATGCCCTTCCATACTTGCACCTCATTTCTATGCAAACAAGGAGTCAGCCACCTTCACAAGCCATATTAAAAGTGGGATTTCTGGCAGAATAGACAGGTGTGCAGACAGGCAAACTTTGCCCTGGGAGAGTGATCTTTTCAGATCTTCTCTCATGTTTCTGGAAAGAAGGTATCTTACATAAAGGTACACACTGTCTCAGAAAAGTCTGTCTGCACTGGATGAGAGCAAGATCGGACCGCTACATTTGGAGAGCTCATTATAAGTGTACAGAGAAGACATAGGCCAGACAGTGGAGAAGAGTCAAAGAGCATTTTCTGATGGTACTGTTTCAAGTTTTGCTTTGCATCATTTCTCTTGGAATCTAGTATCTGAGTCTTAAATACCTTACAACCTGATTTTCTGGCTGCTTCCCCTCGGAGGCTGAATACAGCTCTACCATTTTTAGACATGGAATATACAAGTAGACTGCACACAACCCTCCAACCAGCAGGGAGAGTTTGGTGTGAATGAACGTCTCCTACCATGCTCTGAAAAAGCCAAGGTTAGCCTTCACCTCCAATATGAAAAGGGGTCTGCTGGCATTTGCAATGCTGAAGTTTGACAACATTCCTTACAACCTAACGGTTGCTAGGAAGAACATGGAAAACTGACCACATAAGGAGCTAAGGAGGATGGTGCTTCAAAGGGCGTAGGGTAACTGAGACAACTCCCACTGACTCTTGGTTATTCCTCCTGTGAGTTAAGTTTAAAAAAAAATGCAGGTGAAACCCCCATAAGTGACAGCTGTTTCCAGTCAGGTTTTCCTGCTGAGAGTAGTCTCGACTGCTGATATATCCTTGAAGACTTGCACTTCTCTAGCATCTGACTTCCCTGTTTTTAAGGTCATTGGACTACAGCTTGCTGTTCCTCTGCTTAGCGTCTTCATATTTCCTTTGGACTTTGGAGCAAGTCAGACTCCTTTCCTCTCCTCACCCTCATCTGTCCCCTTTCCCTCACTTTACTCTCTTCTTACTGCTCAAGCCTGTATCTCTGCTTGTCTTTCCAATACCCAATTCTCCTTATCTACCATACACACCCCTTTCTTCCTTAAAGCCACTAAAGTCAGCACTTTATTTCCTCTGTCTGTAACAGGCCTTTTTAGCTTCATTTCCTTTGCTGCCTGGTTTCTCCACCTCTGTCACATTGGTCTCCAGTTTTGGCTGTCCTACACTAACAAGTCCATTCTCTTTTTCACATACCCCCTCTCACCTCCTGGACTTCTCTACTTGTCCGACATAGTCCATCCTCACTTTTAATTCACATTAGTAAAGCAACTTAAATCTTCCACTAACTTCACTCTGCTCCCTTCTATCTTTTCCCACTCTTACTTTCATTTCCGCTTATTATTGTTTTTTATACTTACTGTGGTCCCTGACCCATTGTCTCACCAACATATTCTGCTTCCTCCTCCCCATAAACTTTTAGAAGAGTACACAACCTATTTCCCTCTTCAGCATGTCTAATCTGAGATTGTAATCTCTTAAGAGAAGTAGGCACATCTTATGTGACATTTATACTGTGCCTTGTCAACATGCAGTGCTTTGAATGACTATTATTAATACATTAGTAATATAAAGACACCACCTCGGGGTCAGGTATCCCTGAGACACAGATTGCTCCAAGCATCTAAATACATCAGGATAGTATTAGGGCTGCTTTCCCCTTTGTTACAGTTTTCCCCTAAGTTTGCCCCAGCGGTTCTTGTCAGGAACAAGATCCTGGGCTAGAGTGCCAACTGAGAGGAAAGACAATACCCTGCATCCTAGAGAGCAGAACTGGAGCCTGAAGTCAGGTGTTCATAGGGTTAGCAGGAAAATCCACCCCGATGACAACTAATACCCAGGACATTGCATAGATGTCTTCAAATCCCTTATTGCAGAGGTGCCAACTGACATCAGCTCCTCTGAAGATCCAAAGTCAGTTGACAGGAGCCTGGCACAGAAATGTGAGCAGATTTTAGGCCAGGATACAGCCCTGGATGCCACTGAGCAGTGAAAATAGCGAAGCAGAAGGCAAAGCCTGGACCAGTGATGCTGCTTCACTGCCACATGTATGCCATTGTGCCCCGTACCTCAATGTGCCTCTCAACAGGGCCTGCATAATATGTCCAGGCTCTTTGGAAGCAGCAAGCGGATGCAAAGATGAGGTCTACAGTGAGTAATGTTATAGCAGACACAGATCATGTGTGAGCGAAAGTATCAGCAGCAAAGCAGGGCAAGATGATGCACCAGCATAGCTGACAGGTTGCTGCGCACTGGTACACTGGAAACAGTCTTTACTGTAACTACCCCAAGTCCCAGCAGACTGTACAGTAGCTGTACAGTATCACAGTGCAGACTAACACAGAACTGCTTTTCCAGTTAAGACATTGACTACCAGCTAAGGAGGATGGATTTCAGTCACTGACTGATGTAGGTAAGTCATTTTTAGTTGGCCAACTTCTCTCTGTTAGCATATTTACAGGTTGATAATAGTGATGGCCCATGAGCCATAATGTGATTTCAACAGCTCAGAATTCATACTGGATAAGTATACACTCCTCTCAAGAATTAACCTTTCTGCACCTCCTGCCACGCTGGTACTTGTGGTATGCAGGAACATTTCCCACCTCAGGCATAGTTACTAGTCTCCTTCTTGGCATTGGATATGGAATATAGCTAGACAGCTGAATGCTTTGATCTTCTTGATGGCTGGTGCACATACAAAGCTTTTGGAGTCATGTACTTCCTTGTTCCCCAGGAGAGCAAAATTTCTTGCTCAGCTGAAAATTAACTTCTAGAGTTTTTACTTGCTCACTTCCTCTTAAATGGCCTGCAAAGTAGCTCTGAAAGCCAAGTATTACATTCCCAGGATCCCACGACTGCCTTTTCCCAGGCATTCCTCAAAACAAAAGAAAGGGAGAAAGGTGAACAGAAGACTAAGAAGAACAGTGGTGCTGGCCAAAGAAGTTTCAGAGGAGAGAAAAGAAAATGGAACGAGAAAAGAGTGAAGGAGAGAAAAAGGAACGGAGGGAGGGAGAGAGGGAGCAGCAATAATAAGGTCATTTGTTACAGGAGCTACTCCTAGTCTGTGTGTATGTAACACAATTTGAGCTAATTGTATTGCCCTCACTTTGGGGACGTTGCTGTCTGTCTCTGAAGCTTTTTCTAATTTCCCCCCTTAATGTACGATTTCAGAATCTTTCATTCTAATGATTTTAATGCAATCAGCAAAACTATGCATGTAATTGTCTTTGGCACAGCACTCGCTGGAGTGGCACTCAGGGACAGCTCCCTGAACCCAGGACTCCGACAGGAGAATGCAAAACAGGCCTGTTTTCAATCACCGCGGCAGAAGGCAGCCGGCAACGTCTGCGAAAGGCTGCCGAAAAAAAACATTTGTCGGAAGACAATGACAAAAAAGGGGGTCTCAGCTCGGTGCTATTCAGAGACAATTTGTAAGCACGGCTGTTGAAGTCGATCCAAAGGCTCCGGAACAGCTGGAGCTTTGCAGTGATTGATAAGTGCGCCCAGGAGAACTTCATTTCTGCCTGAATGAAGACAAAAGCCCCGCGATGCTGGGCGGATGGGTAATGTCACTATCATTAAGTAGTGAGAGTGGATATGCCAGACCTTCAGATGGGGACACAGTCAGGGCTATGAGGAGAGGTCAGGGCACCCTCCCTTCCTTCCCATCACCGCCAGCTCTCTCCCCTCCCTGACTCCCCCGCTCCTCTCACACACACTTTCTGGACAAACACACCCCTACTAATTGTAATGCCTAATTGTTCCCCCAGCTTATAAGTACAGACCATAGGTCTCTCCTTCTCCTCTTCCTAACTGCTCTCCACACACTCCTTCCAGATCTTTATGAGCTGGTTCAGACTGTGGGTGTTCCAGGCCATCCACATGCACCTTTTCCACGTATAATGTCACTGATGCTTATGATCTCACACTCAGAAGACACCACCCTTGAGAGCCATCTTCAGTACCCAAACTTGGGTGACTCCCACCAAAGGCTGCTTGTCTCCTTCGTCCCTGTATTCCTCACCAGTATCTTCTGAAATCCAAGACTTGCATTTCTAAAATCAAGTCCAAATTTTTGGGCAACGCTGTGAAAACAGAGCATGAGCACATGAGAATAAAGAATGTAAAATGCAAAGCTGATCACAATGGAATTGAACAGGCATCTATGTGCTTTGCACTGAATCTCAACTGCTGAAGGTTTATCTGGTTTGGGATGTTTGCTGACACAGTCTCTTTTTCCCTATGGAGTTACCACATCTCACATGCAGTTAAATGAAGAGCACTGGAGACAAGTAAATAAACTAAAACCTCAGCTTTCACTCTGTGCTCTTGTCACAGTGAAGAAAAAGCTGGAAGATACAATGCAAGTTGTTCTGAAACAAGCACCAATATTAAAGGACCCTTTGCATATCGAATTATCTTTGGTGCTGCCCACAACTACCCAAATTCAAGAGCTGGCTCTTCAGTTTCTACATATTCTGTAGCCAAAATGCTGGACACCTCTGAAACTCTGCAGTAGAGTTGGGAATCAGCAGTGCACCACAGAACTCATCAGAAAACAGTACACAGCGCGGGTGACATTGCTACAGGAAGGGGAACCAACTGCCTGAAATTTCTCTAAGCCTAGGTCCAACAAATCCCCCGAGGATTTAACAACCTACTCAAACACTTGCTTCTTTCCCTTCCAAATAGTGAACCTAGCTCTTTTCTCCTGCTGTCAATGACCAGCATAGGCAATACCAGCGAGAAGACAAAGACCTCTTCCAAAAACCCCACAGTCTTTCCTTTAGCAAGAAATAGTAGTCTGTCACCTTCTGGGGTGGTTTAAGGAATGTGAAGGCAAAAGAAACAGTACTGGAGAAGAAAGGTTCAGATAGGGAGACAGCCCATCACTATTATACTTCTTGCTGATATTTTCAGTCACCCCTCTCACACATAATGCAGTTAACTGCTATTTAGATGACACAACCTAAGAACACTCAGAACTACAATTCCTCAGTAGGGATCCCAGTACAGGATACTCTCAACTAGCCACAGCTGAGTGACTAATCACTAAGGGAGATGAACCTGAAGAAAGATGAGAAGCTTAGAGTCAGGAGGTCTGGGAGTGTTTCCAAACTCTATTACTGACCTGGACCAAATCACACCCTCTCTGCTGTATCTTTTTTCTCTCACTTTTCTGCTCAAGAGCTCTGCAGTACAGGATCCAGGGTGCTGTTCATCTGTACAGTAACTACAGCAAAAACATCCCACCCTGAGCTGAAACTATAATCTGCCTCAGCAATAACATTTCCAAAAATCATTATCTACCAACACCCAGCATGTTCCTGCCTTGTTGCCACCATGTCAGAAGCCATAATCCAAAGTTACTCAGGGAAAGCAAAACCACCAGCTATCAGATTATCACTTCCCCTCTGCAGTGCAGCTCAGATCCATTCGAACCTTTTGTGAGCACCACTACCATCACTCCCTTGATTCCCATACCCTTCACAGATATTGTGCTGCCCTAAGGGAGGGAGCTGAGACCCAGAGATGCCCTTTGCCAGAGGTGATCTCTAGTTGCTCAGTTTTGTCAATTAACTATTTAGAGCCCAGGAGGCATAAACTCGCTATTCTCCTACTCATTCAATGACACCAGTGTCATCAATCCCATGCCACCTCAGACTGTTGGTTCTTTGGGAAAGGGAAAGCTCTGTACAAAGCCCACCACGTGCCCAGGCCTCTACACCACCACAGGAAGCAGCAGCAGCCCATACAGCCCCAGCACGCACACACAGATGTCCACCATCCCTCTGTGCCTTCTGTGAGTGGTGAAAGCAAGGTCAGCTGACATTACTCTCAGTCTCCCTCCACTTTCCAAATTCTAGAAACCTCTTGCTGGAAGCTACATGGTTGTTTTTTTTTTTTTTTTACTGACTTATACCCAGTCAACATCTTGCAGTCTCTGCAAGATGATGGAATAGCACAGGCCAGTGATCAGCAGGAAAGCCAGTTCCCACTGGCCTGCAGAGGAGCACCAGCCCCACTGCTATTTGTATATGTCCTCTGGAATCTCCACATTCAGCACTGTTCTTGCCAAAGCCACCACGAAAATGTGCACATCATTCCCTAAACTCACTGTCCCCAGAGCTGGCACTGGCTGCTTGTTCTGCCAGCCTGCTTGGACAGCTAAATAGTTATGCAGAGGACTGCAGTGCTGGGGGGATCCCAGGCCCTTTGGCACATGATTTAGAGGGCCCCTTGGGGACATCCTTCCTGAGCTAGTAGCCCAACTTGGCTGCAGCAGGAAAACATCTCTTGTAGCCTTTCTGGAGCAGGGGAGTCACCACAGCCCCTTTCTGGAAAGGGAAATAGAAGCACTCAAGCAGTTTAATGGTCCCTGTCAACCAGGAAAAGAACAGAATCCCAAAGGCCCATTGGCCTACAGCTGCTGTCTTCCCCTGAGCAATGCTATTTCAATTTCTGTACCCCCACTCTGCAGCCAGTTGTGACAATACAGAACCTACTTCTGCAGGCAGAGGTCTCTTTTCAGGGCCTGCACATCCAACACCAATGCTACCAGTAGCATGGCAGAGCAAAGTTTTAGCAGTGAGAAGAAGCAAGATACACAGATTTAATGAACTAATCTAGACCAGCAGAGACTTTATTACAACTAAGACCTTCAGAATCTCCACTCAAGCTCAATCAGTCCTAAGCTCCCAGAAAAGTGACTTGCCATTGCAGTAATATATTCCCCACAAAACACTCCGTTTGTCATAGCTACCAGGTTCCAGCTTCTAGCAGAAAAAATTGCCCAGGCATCTCACTGCTGTAAGGGTTCCTGTTCCTGATTTTTGCTCCCAGAAAAGGATTTGGCAAAGTTTTCAATTATATTTTCCTAGTATCTTACACCAATCTGGCATGTCTGTTTAGCCTGATCCTCCCAGCGACTGTCATTCACCTTTCAGTTGCCACCTGTAGCATGACTGACAATACTGTCAGGTCCAATATAATCCTCACATGCAGGTAGAGCAACAGTCAGCATTAAAATCCTTGGATATGTTCATACAGTCAGGTACAAGATTCCAAGGTTACTCCTTGGAAGTGCATAGCCTGCGTGACATCTTTTTGAGCATAGGGTACCCAAGAGCACCAGGCACAGGAGGTCATGGCCACGTAGACCAAGACAAGCTGTATGCAGCCCACACACAAGGCATTTAGAGGGACAGTCAAGAGGTAGTCTGTCCTTTTAGACCTGTACAAATATAGCCTCTATTACCATCATGAGAACACATGGCAGAACCAAAAGTAGACCCATGACCTGAAAGTTCTGTACCCAAACAGCAATCATACCTGGTGCTGACAAGTTTTGATCCATTCAAGATTCTCCCTGCCCTAAGCCATGACAGTAGGGCCAAGCAGGATCCAAACCTTCCTCCAACCTGCCTTTGTCCCCACTGTGATCTGTGAAGTAATAAATAGTGATAAATCTTGACAGAGAGCATCCAAGTGTCTGGCATACTGTGGAGGGTGAGGGCAAGGCAGCCTCTGCTACAGAAGATGATCTCTGGCCTGCTTCTCTTGATGACCCCAGAGAATTCACACTGCCCTGCTCCCTCCTCTTGAAAGGTGATAACAAAGGTGTGAGTTTCTAAGCCTGACTGGCTCATGGAGTTAAAACCCAGTGAACCTGACCAGATCAGTGATAAAGCCAGAGCTCTGCTGAATTGGTCATTCTCTTGCTCTCTCCTTCTCTTGCCTGACCCCTCTTTTGCATGGTTCATAGAATCGGCAAAACTCCCTGACACAGAAACTGGAAGACACTCGATCTGTCGGTAACAATTTCCAGCAGCTCTGACAGGAACAGGCAGAGCACAGGAAGAATAAAAAAAGGGAAAGGGCAAAAAAAAAATTCCATCTGCCTCATATTCTCCCTTTTGTTTGTCCTTTGGCTACCTCTCTTTCCTTGTGCTGTGTGCCTCCTTTCCTTTGTCTGTAGCTGGATAGGTGAAGACAGTCCATAGGCCACAGGAGGCCTCCCAACTCGAGCCATGAAAGAGACAAACTCATTCCAGAGGATAGACTGCATAGAGAAGGGTAGATTAAACCTCTCGCTTTATACCCCCACAGCACCTGCAGTATGCTCATTCCCTGTCCTGGTTGCCCACACTGGCAGGGAGGCTTGGAACAGGCAAGGAACATCAGTGAAGAAGATGAGGCTGGCAGTGGTTTATATCCACACAATATTTTCATTTTTTAGGTCACCTTTGCTGGGGCTGAGGGGATATTTCCATTCATTTTGTTTTTCAGAGTTAAGTGTGGCCTGGAACCATCAGTGTGTTTTTACCCATTAGATGTGTGCCTCTGTCTTTGATCCTTCCTTCTCTTGTCACTGTGGCTTCAAGCCTGATCCGCAGTAGGCTTCACAGAATATTGGGGGTCTGTGAGAAGTCAAGGCACACAGACTGAGATTTCTGCAGCCCCTTCTGAGCTGTACATCTGACTCACAGACTGACAATGTCACTGAGGAGACTGGACTCTGAAACCCAGGTAGTTCCTGCCCATCCTGGAGTTCTGATGTCCTTCACTAAGCAAAAGTCATCGTGGCTAAGTGTCTAGGGAGAGGCAAGTGCACAGTATGACACCTACCTCTTCAGACAACACCCACCCTCCTAGCCAAACATTAGATCAATGAGAGTTATAGATAGTGAAATCGGTGTTGTATCTTCAGGGCTGCATTTTCCCCACCTCCCTCTCCCACTGAGGCATTGGTTTTTCAGAACAGGTGATTTTTTGAAGAAATATGAGAAATGATAGGAAGGAGAAGCCATTGTTCTGATGGGCCAAAGGCCAAGAAACAACAGTAGTTTTTACACAAGACTAATTTCCACCATGATAGAACCAGACTATCACAGTGTCACACAACCTGCACCTTCAGAAAATACACACCCTTGGAAGAAAGAGTCTGGCTTGAAAATAAGACCTTATGTGATACAAGTCACCAGTATGGATGCAGGAAGCGGGAGCACTGGAGGGGAAACAGAATGGGTGACGAGCAAAAACGCACAGAACATACTTGATTACCGAAAGTCACAGCAAGTCAGGATTTTACATTTAGCCCAGGCACCACTTGTGACAAACCAGCAGGACACAACACAGGGTGATATCACCAGCAGGGTGTTATCCACCATGAAGCTCTTTCCTTTAAAAGACAAAGCACATCTGGCTCAGAACCTACGCAGTATTTCATGGTCTAGATGACACTGGGTCCATGAGTCCAGGTCACACAGATTGATTTATTTTTAACTCCTGACACAGGCAGAAATTCAGAATAAAAGCTTTACTCCTTCCTCTCTGGTAGAAACATCATCAGTGTCTATTTAAAGCAGGAATTGGTCCCAGAGTTGAAGAGAAGACTGAATTCTTACTTTGGAAGTTATCAGTACTTGGATTCTCCCCAAAGGCAGGAATTTGACTCCCCATCTAGCTTTTTTCTGTGCCAGGATCAAACTTTTATAGTGCCCAGCCTCGCTTGCTCTGAGTATCATGGCACATCAACAAAAGGAAACCCAACGTGAAGTTCAAATTGCATTTCCTGTCCAAAACAGCTGATCAGAGCTGTGCCAAAGGCTGCTGCCTGTTTCCTTCTCAAGAGATAATTACAGCATCTAGAAAATGCCATTTGACATGTTGTTTTTAATTCATATCAACAGAACAGACAGCTACTGCTACACTCACTCAGGGGCTGCAGGTAGAAGTCTGGGAACAATAGAGTTGTTCCAGCCTCAGCTGCAAAGGGCTGGGAGACTTTCAGCTCTCACTGTTGTCACCCTTTGCTTTGCCTTGACCCACAGGCCACTCTGCTTTCTGTGTCTGCTCCACAAACTATTTAGGCATCTGTAGTCAGAGGCTGAACCAGTTGCTACAAAGGGAAGGTTGACCTTGTGCTTGAGACAGTGGTGCTGCCTGGAAGGAGTTCAGGTCTGCTGCAACTCCCTGACCATGTCCTGGGGAAGTTGCAGAAACTCCACAGGCTTTTGGTGTTTACTTTCCCTCAGCCAGCCAGAGAAGCTACCATAACCTGGCTGGTGAAGCAGGTGGTGTGTGATGCTGCAGACTGGCTGAGTGCACCAGCAGCTGCTAACAGGGGCATCGGTGAAATCTGGGGCAGGAGGGACAAGGGGTGGATGTCACACACCACAGGCTAGAAACACATGCTGTTTGCTGGTGGGATCAGGGGAATCCCAGAAGCGGGATACACAGATTCAACAGCTCGATGAAAGAAAGAGAAAGGGAGAGGCAAATTAGACATCTCATAGGAATGAGCGGGAAGAGGATGTAACAGGCCCCCACTTGAGAAAACCAGAACCCTTCTTGCAAACCTGGCAGCCACGTCCTTTTAGACTAAATAGCCTTCAGAGCAGTTGTTGCCTCCTGCTGTGCTTTACACAGCACCCACTACCACAAACCCCAGCTGAGATGGGGCCACCAGGCCATGAAGAGCAGCAATGAGAATAGACAAACTCAATTCATGGAACATCCCTCAAGCAGAAAGCACACACAGTGTGCCACAAATGCTTCTAGTGAATCTGAAAGTAAGTCCTCTTTAAGGTCAGAATTGGCCCAAATCACTGATAATTGCACAAACTGATGAAAAGCCTGAGTGACTCAAAACCTAGGGAATCTCAGCCATGGAAAATCAGGGCAGGGAAAGTGAGGAAGCAAATCAAGCCCTCCCGGTACAGCTGCAATCTCTTGCAAGTCAGCACCCAGTGGGTTCTTTAAGATTCTGTCCACTACAACCACACCAAATTCAGACTGTGCCAGCATGACAGTTTGAAGTGAAACAGTCAAGTAGCTGGATACCAAGGATAAATAAGATTTCTGCTAATCCTGCTTTCACAGCAGGATACTAGAAAATTTAGCTGACCTTTGTTAAATAAGCTCAATGGGTCCCTTGAGAGACAGTGAATTACTGTGAGTGAGCAAAGAATGTCTGCCCTGGGCTATAGCCTGCAGAGAGAGTTTTTTCTTACACATGAGGCTGCAGTCCACCCCCCTTCACTGGACAATGTATTTCTTTTATGCTCCAGGGAATAAGCCACCCCCAAGCTACTGCAGGGCAAGCCAGTTGTACCACATCTGGCTAGAACATCTCTCAGCAGCATAGGAGACACTCCACACCACACAGCTTTTCAGCTGCAGCACTGGAAACTCTCACCTGGAATGCTGAGCTGCCAGCAGAACACTTCTTGCCCCAGGATGTCACTGCCATGGCTGACTGTTTCCTTGCTCACAGGTTTGCCCTCTGGACTGCCAGCATGTGCATCTGTGCAGGGCCCTCAGGGGATAATGGAGGACAGGCAGCAATTTGGAGACAAGCCCATCGTAGACTTCAATGGCACAGGGTCCATTTACTGACATACCGTGAATCCATTGGCAAAACATGGACCAAAACAGTACCACAACCAGATGCAGCCAGACTAAAATTTCATTGCTACACACACACTTCCTTTGGAAAATAAAAAAATTTAACACCTGTCCACCTGTTCCAACATGACTAGCTGGAATTTAGACCACCTCATCTGACTGGCTGAGCAAGCAGATGAGACAGAGCAAGGTAACATGAAGCTTTTTCATCTGTGTTCTGGCTGAAGTGGATTTGATGAGACACAGGGGTCACAAAGGGTGACATCAGTTGAGGCATTAACATGCTATAGCAGGAACTGCAGACTATTTCCTTTCCAGGCATAAAAAGATAGAAAACAGTATTACAAAGCTGCATCTAAGATCTTCAATTCAACATCTAACAAGCTGGATCAGAAAACCAGTCTGGGCCAACCTCTTCAGAGTAAACTGAGCTAGGACAAATCCCACCGGGAAAAGATACATCCAGAACTACATTTCTGGGTATTCACAACTGCTCCAGGTGCCACTACGTTTTCCTTTCACAACCTCAAGTAATAAGAAGGACTAGGGATGGGAGAATTGCAATCAATTTTTTTTTTCTGTTTCTTGTTCTTTAAGCAAGAGATCCTGGGTACCTGGATAGACAAATACCTGGACTGCCCACTCATGGCAAAATAAAAACAAAAAGTATGCTTCAGATTGTTGACCTTCCTTTATTTCACTCTCTTTCATCCCCTCCAAACTCTGACCTCCAAACTCTGACCTCTCTAAAGCTCTCAACTGAAACAGATCATGGATTCCAGTGTGCATTAAAAGAACATTTTTATTTTAGTTTTGAAGCTTGTTTGAATGACCCAGCCAAGGTGGGAGGGGATGAGGAGGGGGATGGGGTAAGGAAACAGGATCATTCATCGTGGCTGAACAGTACAATTCCATTTGCCAGGCTCTGAAATGAGAGACACTGCTGATGAAGTCAAAAAAGGAAAATGCTCCTCTGTGTCATTTTTCTCCTTTTCCCCACCTCAAGTCTTTTATAAGTCCTTCCCCCCTCTGTCTCCCAGCAGGCTCTCTGGAGATAAAGGGGGAGAGAAGCAGAAAGATTGGTATCTCAAGGGAAACCCGCACCTCTCAATATTCAGAATATTGAATATGAAATGTCAGAGGAGTTATCAATCTTACTTTGAAGGCACAAGGAACTTAATTTATTAGTGCAGGATGCAAAAGGAGCCTTCCAGAGCCATTCAATGACTCTTCAAAGCACATTTCACCACTGAAGGTTTTGTGATTGCTCACTCTACACAGTGTCCAAGTAGGAAAGGGAGACACATTCAATCCTGCCAGTCTGTCCTAGGCAACAAGGGAAGGTGCAGAGAAGTAGGAGAATATACAATGACAACAGTGTTGTGCAGAGGAGCAGCATAAGGTGAAGGCCAATTCTTAGCTGGAGGAAAGTCATATGCTACTTAGCCTCTAAGATATGATGATGCAGGTCAAAACATGTAAGGAAATTAAGCAAATCTTCTGCTGACACAAATGACCACAGCAGCTGTGAAACCAGCTGAGCCTAATCCTCTCCCTCTACCATAGGCTCATCCCTTGCCATCATCAAGATATCAGCACTCTTCCTTACCTCTCCTCTAACTTTAGTGTGTGCAGACAGAAGCCTCAGTGAGGACCAGAGAGCAGCCTGAGATATGACAAATAGCCCCAAGTCAATAATCACACACTACAAAGCAGTATGGAAAACAGGATCCCGGCTGTTCAGAGCAGAGGAAGAGTGGGGTTTAGGCTCCAGTGAGATCAGTGGAAAACAATACTGGTAGTACGTCTCCAAAAAAATAGATATATATTTATACACACACACTGTAAGTACAAAGTTTCCAAGTGAAAGACAGGCCAGCTCTATGACAAGCAAAGACAGGGCAGGACTGCTCACTGGTGAAGAAAGATAACACCAGGGCCATAGGCTGCAGGTTATGAATTCTGGCCTTCTGGCTCCCCACCTCCTTGTCAGCCCCACAACTCAGGAGGCTGACATTCCTAACCATCACCTATTTTCTACATCATGTGATTCACAGCCTTCAAGTTTGCACACTATCGCTCTTCAGGGCAACCAGCAGCAGGGAGAGGTTTCAGGCTTCCCCAAATTCGTCTCTCTGATTACTACCTGACTTTATTCCTAAACATCAGTGGTTGTATATGAACCACCTAGCATGTGACCCAGTTCTCTCTTCACTTGCTACCAAATCGCAGACAAATCAGATATGTGCTAGTTCGAGGGACCTACAAGAGCTCATGTGTGTTGTTCTCTGACCAACATTTTCAACCCTTGGAAATAAAGCTTAGATTCTTAGTTGTACATTCTGTACTACTAAGAATGTTCTGCTGCCCAAAGGTTAGTGTAAGTAGTACACCCATTCAGGGAATGGGATAGGAAACCTGGGCACCCCACAGTATTCAGTGCATCCTGTTTAGGAACCAACTTGGGGAGACAAGTACAACTCCCTTGATTCCCAGGGAACTACACTGATTTAAGCTGACTAAATGTTCGGACCCTAAGTACCATACAGAAAAGTTTGAAAATGCTGGATGGCTGCTGTTTCCTGCAGAGCCAGCATGTGGAAATGAGGTGCTGTTGTTTATGACAGACCACTGTGCAGAAAAATAAAATCTCCTGGTCTCAAACGTGACCTTTGCATCAGAGGTTACCAAAAAGTCATCAGTGATTTCATCAGATATCAACCAACTCAATTGCCCTTACGTGCACACACAGCAGTAGCAATGTACAGGTCACACTCATTTCCTTGTGTGAGTCAGTCACTCTGAGCCCAAGGCCACCAGTTAGAAGAAAGAAAGATCGTTGGAGATCCTGAATTAGATTTCTGCTCTTGGCTCAGACCTCATTCTCAGAAATATGCCTACTGAGTGATTACAGGAATAATACACTCAGTTTAGTATTACAGGAGGGTGTCCTAGGGACAAGGGGGCTACACAATGGCATCTACCAACACCCCAGCTCAGCTGTGGATGTGCTCTGGCATATTTACCCTGTATATTTGTATGGCTGTTGCCCAATGTTAGCTTGGGAAAGACAATAAAGAGATGAAAGAATAATACAGACATGAGGGTGACTATTTTCCAAAGAGGAAACACTTGCTCTAGCTGTCAATGATTTACAGGGTCATGTTGTTCATTGTTGACATATTTTATTGTCATTATTTATCACGCTCACTGCAGGAGCCCTAAGGAGCCCTGAACAGGAACTTGGGCCATGTAGCGCAAGGTGATGCACAAATACTGAAAGCTGTTGGGGGGGGTAAAGGCACCGGAGTCCTGCCAGCTGCTGCCACTGCAGAAGATACTGCAGATTCACAGCAGGACATAAAAGAGGCAGTAGGAGGAAGATGGCAGGTGTCCAGAGTGCCAGAGTATTTCTCAGCTCAGCACAGAACAAAAAGATTCTCTTCACTCCATCAAGTTTATAGAGTTAAGTTCACAAATGCTAAATGCTTGCATCATTTTTAATGCCTTCTTGCTGGCCACAAGGCTGTCAAAATGCAAAGTAACTACCTGCACAGTCAGAATCCTGAACAGGAGATTACCCAATAATAATAATTATTACTATTGGTATTATTACTACAGATTTATATCTCTATCATGATCTCTCTATCAAGAGAGACGCTGTACTGTCCTTGTGAAATAACATTTGCTTTGCTCTTCACAGAAGAATTAGAGGCTTTACAGGCAAAAATATACTGGCAAGTTACTCCAAAAGCACTCCAAGAAGGTAGAGGTCTACACCAAATATGTACACTTGCACCCGCTTAGTCTATGATCACCTTTGTAGTGGTGTAAATCAGGAGCAATGCTCCAGACACTCCACTAATACACATCAGTGCAGTTCACTGATTTCATATAAAAACCCCGCAGATGTGAGACAGGGAGAGAGCGCAATCAGACCCTGTCCGAGATCACCCCGTGTCCATATGCTGTTATTCATTACAAAGTATGATCTCAGTGCCTAGGGGCTCCTAGGAAGGCCAAAGCCCCCTCCACTACATTCTGTCCTGATCAGTAATGACATACAGCACCTGCTTCAACAATTTGCAATGAAAGGAGACAGAAACCAGGTATATTCTGGATACATTCTCAGATGATGAAAATACTGCCAAGACTTGCAATTACATGGTGAGCCCATACAAGTCACAATTTTTCTTCAAGCCTCAGCTCCCAGTCTAGTGAGTTGATAAGATCTTGGAGAAAAAGGATAGTCTTTTACCTAGAGAAACCTCACAACTCAGACCTTCAGTCTGGCCTTTCTGCCCATTTTGGATTTCCAACTGCATCTCCAGTGCGTGGCTGAGTTGGCCCTCAATTCTCTTTATGCTAAATCAGTCTAGAAGGAATGAGAAGTCCAAAGAACAAAGCAACGGGAAAGAAAGAATGGTTAATGAGTGCCACTACAACCCTTGTGAGTCAAAACTGACACAAACTTTCCCAACTGAATTTTCAATGTGCCTGAACTTGAGTCAGAATTTCCAATTTAACCTGCATATTGATTTTACTTACTTATTATTCAGATCTAAAGAAATAATTTATGAAAGAAAGAAAGAAAGAAAGAAAGAAAGAAAGAAAGAAAGAAAGAAAGAAAGAAAGACCAAGACATGCTGGGGAAGAAAACCCCACACCACTGCTCCAAGACAGTGGGGCGAGCTTTGCAGAGCTGGCAGCCACAGACCTCATGGGAAGCAGTGTGGCTCCTCCCTGCTCTGGTAAGCTCTGTGTTGTGTTATTTTAGTTAAAGGGAATAACTCAACTCTCCCAAAGAGCAGCTGCTGCTCTTACCCATACATAGAGTTACTAACAAAATAAAAAATGACAAAAAACTCATGTAGGATAAGAGAATGTGCTAACCCTCCAGAGAGCACAGCGCTGCAGTCCAGATGGAAGGAGAGCCATGGCTGTTAGCAGAGGCCCAAAGGCCTCTCTGAAGTATAGCATCCTTCCTGGACCATCCTACATGTCCCAGAGACATTCACAACTCCACAGCACTGCCAAGCTCCCCATATCAAAAGACTTTCAGGAAGTTACTGGGAGATTGCTTCAGGACCATGTCCCACAATGCCTGTACCAGAAGAAGGACCCCCTTCAGGACCTTTTTCTACCATAGCATGAAATCACTGACTGGATGAGGACAGCAGGAGTTACAGAAATTGTCGTATTTGACCATCCTGTCCAAACCAAGCTCAACAAGAGGAGGTTGCTCAGGGCTGTGTCCAGTCAGTTTTTAAATATCTCCACAGATGGAGACCCTATAAGCTCTCTGTGAAACCTGTTCCAGTGTTTGACCACCCTATAGCAATTATTGGTACATGGCTCACATATGGAGATATTCAGCCATCTCCTAACCTGATTTGTTCACCAAGCATCAGAAATTAGATAAAATAACTCCACTGTCCCTAGTCAGCATGGTACTAGTAGTGTAAGAAACCTACTGCACTAGCACTTGGAGCCCAGCTGGAGTTCAGGAGCCCATATGTTACATCTGTCACAGCATGAACAGACCAGACACAGAAAGAGAGAAGAAACAGGATATAGAAAAGTGGCATGCTTCAGCTCAGCTCATACAATAGGCAGGACTAAACCCAGAGTCTCTGAATCCTCTGTTCACTTCACAGCATCAGGAGAACCATGCTAACATATCCACATTAAAGCATGTATGTTCTGCTTCGCCACCAACATTGTGGCATTTTTCATAGTAAGTAAAAGCTGTTAAAAGTTTAGCCCTTACCTTCTCCTGTTCATAGATCCAAAAAAGGCTTTTTAGAAGACAGTCCCTTGTTTGAGTCTTCCATACATAAGGAACATGCTGAAATCTCAATTGCAGTGATTCCCCGTCAGAAGAACTTTCATTCCTATGTAAGACATCTGAGGTCACTAAAGATATCTGCCCTTACTACTGCAACATAGATTAACCACGGAGGGAGCAAATAGCCACAAAACAGGAATTTTTTGATGGACCATGAGCCACATATGTCTATAGGCCTCTAAGAAGTCCATAGGTCTTCTTCTCATTAAAACTGCCAGGTGCAAACACATACCCCCTGTGCCATGGTCTGTGATCTCATTGTAGGGTTGTGCAACTTCTCTATCCAGGGCAGGGATACACCTGCTCTGAGAAGCACCATTTTTCACATTTGTTGCCTTCTGCCAGCACTTTTCTGGTTAAAGGCAAAGCCGAGAGAAAGTTAAAGAGCAGCAACAGCTGCTCCGGTGTCTTCCCCAGATGTTCAGCTATGTTCAGCCAGTTAACAGTTTGAGAAATCATTCGTCAGCAAAGGTTTTTCTGCCTTGGAGGCTTATCTCTGAAACAACATGGTACTTACAGAAAAGCTCACCCTCACACTTTGCACCTGAAAACCCCTTGTCATTTCTTAACCCACCATACTCTCTATTCTGTCTTTGGATTGTAGAAATTATTTGGTGCCTAGAGGGACAGAGACGTGAAGAAGCACCCACACAGTAAAGACTATCTAGATGCATTCACAAAGGTTAGTCTGAATGTTTCATTAATTTAAAAAGTTGACCCAATTTTTCTAAATCCTGTGCTTCAGCATGTCTCCCTGCTAGAGTGCTTTCTTTTGCTGCTTATCATTCAATTACTGTTATGATTCTCTGTTACATGGATTGATTGCAGAGGTCAGTGAAAGGAAGATTACAAGGAGTGTTAGTGTTGAGATTAGGGTATGGTGGAGATCAGGGAGGAGCAGAGTGGCTCATGTCCAAAGTTACAGCCGGTCAAATTACAAACAGCAAAGGGCAGATTAAGAATGCCAGTGTTAGGACCTCTTAACACCAGGTATCAAGGACTTGGAAGTGAACCACAGTGACAAGAGCTAATTGCCAGCAGGATACAGTCAGGACAAATTACAAGTGCTAACTGCCAATTAAAATGACAGGGCCAATATCAGGGCCAGTACAAAGATCAATTATGGGATTACAGCAGAGGTCTACAAGTACATAAGAACAAAGCCCACCTGCAGCCACATAGAGAAACTCAGATGAGGAGCTTCCAAAAGTGGGAGAAGACTTTTTTGCCTTAAGACAGATGAAAGAGGCTCAGTCACTCACAACTGAGGTTCAGGGAAGTTCAGGAAACAATGCTGGTTTGCTCCAGTTGGGGTTTCAGCTTGTGAGGCTTTTACTGGTGGTAGGAGTAAGATATGACTTATCTTCTTCATGGTGTTAATAGCCTTATGGTTGTAAAAGACCTACCAATAGGGGCAGGAGACAGATGTCTTTACAAAGGGCTCACTGGAAAAAGAGTACAGCCCTATCTGCCTGAGGAACCAGCCAGGTGTGAAAACTAGACCTCCTGTACTGCTTCTTTGCTAATATTGACACCAGCGAATCTGGGATCAGAGGTTTTAAATTCACCCTTGCTCTTTCTGTGCTTAATTAACTGTCCATCCATAAGCACCTTATGTAGTGTGTGAAAGGGCTCCTCAGACCTCTGCTGAGCACTCCAGTCATTTCAGAGCAACAGACAGAGCTTTATGAAAAGCTTTAGAGATTTTTTTTTCCCCTCTGTTTGCAGAATGCTCACATTGCACTTAGGACCTGGCCCATATTCTGAGCTCACATAGAGTTTCTCACCCTCTTTGAAAGTATCTAGACATAGCTATTGCACAATCAGAGCAAGGATATAAAAATGCCATCTCTCCTTAGCCTTCCAAAGGGCTGAGGTGAGGACTGAGGCCAGAGCATAAGGTGGGCAGGTAGAGAAGCCACATCGGGCTGGAGGAACATATGTGTAGATTTCCCTAGAGCCTGAACTTTGATTTGTTCGAAGAAAGATGCCCACGTTCAGGCATATTCCAATTGCAAAACTCTGTTCCAGGTTTGCTCTCCCTTTGTATCAACCCACCAATACCTCAGTGTTCCCAGCTTGGAACAAAATTGCTTAGCACCCACAGAGACTGACCACATCCACCTTTGGGGCAGAACACGTCTCTCTAGACTCTTTCACACATTGAGGAGACAGTGATGCTCTGCATGCCAGTCCTAGAAAGATCAAATTACACAGTCCTAAATACCACAGAAGCTGCCCAGATTTCTTTGGAGCTGCAGGACCCACATGGAAGTTAATTGCAACCCGACAGCACACCTGCCTCTGCAGCATAACAAAGATGACACCAAAACCCCATCCCCAAAAGCCTGGCGTTCTTATCCAAGCCTTGCACCTGCCCTTACGCAGCCGAGCTCCCGAGTTATACTGGAGCAGCATTTGCCGGGGCTACCAAAGGCTGTCCCTTTTACTGACTGGACAAGATCCCCTCAGTCCTGTGCTGTGCAGAGCCAGCCAGTCAGAACTGCCCTGCCTCCTCAGCTCACCTCCAAATGCTGCTGTAAATCCAAAGAGAGATTATCTTACCTGCCACAGTGTTACCTCCCTGACTGCCAGCAACGGCAAAGGGACTGGTGAAAAATGCTGTAAATTAATTAACATCAGACCTCTTGTAGCTGTTTGTTACTGTAAACAAACATTTTAATATGCAGTAATTAATTAAATCTGCCATGCTGTCCCCCTCCTCCCATTGATCTTTCTTCAGCTTTTCTTCTGCTCTGCCTCATCTTTTTCGCTTGGTGAAACAGATCACTTGCAAACAGAGACACAGCTTTCCCAGTGGTCCAACAGCAGCGACCCAATTCAAAGAGATCACTTTCCTCTTCTTAATCAAATGTTGGGCTCTTTTTTGCCCACACATCTGGGGTTTTTTCTCCTTGTGTGCACATTCTTTTCTCTCTCTGACACTTTCCTTCCCACTTATCAAATGCAAATACAAAATTAATTTTTAAAAATAAAATTTAAACAACATCCCAACACTTACCAGTTGTTCCCCAGACAAATATATATATATAAATCAGATTATGTATCTTGACACAATGCATTTCCATTCATCAGAATCTTTCCAGTCCCCTCCTATTACAGCTCAGCTTTTTTCTTCTCTCAGCTCCAGACTGAGCCCTAAGTTTTCTCTTAAGCTGTAGGCAAGCTGTACCAGGCACTGCTCAGTAAAACATGTCTTCCAGTCAAGTTTTCCTGTTAGCTTCAGCTAACACGGTTACAACCAGTAGAAAGCCCAACGTTCCAGTCAAAATGGGTGGAAAAACATCAAGGAGCAGGAAGAGCAGGGCTACTCCATGACAGAATATAAACCAAGACAGAGCAGCAGCAACACTCACCAGTTAGAGTGCTGTTTCCCAATACCTAGACAGGACTGCCAGAACAGCATCCATGAGCATTCGCTTTCTCCCCAGCAAGGTGGGAATCCACACTTTACAAAGACCTGGGTATTGGCTGTAAAACAATCTGCCTATTTTGGGTTGACATTGGGCTATTTCAGGGGCACACAAAGCCCAGGCACCAGCATGGCATGGGGAGGTGGCAGCTAAGGTAGGGACATGGAAACACAATAGAGATGTGATAGGAGGGACAACAAGGGTAGTGGAGCCAAGGGCAGTAGTGCCCTTTTCCACTATCGCACTGAATACCATTTGAGCTGTGCCCAGGCCAGTCTAAGTTCCATTTAGCATGTTCATGTCCCTGCCATGACCCAAAAATTATGGTAATATTGGAATAGTCAGAGTGCATGGGTTTGCTGGATGAGGACTGGGATTTAGGGGCATCTCTGTATATGCATACAGATGGAGGTAAGCATGTGACAATGAATTTACAGAAAGGTGTGCTCATATAATAAGTGTTATGGCAACACATGTTCTTTGTGGAATAAACACATTCACTGATAGGTTGTAGCAGCTTCGTATTCAGACAACATTTCCAAAGACACCCAACAAAATTTTATTCCCGTAGGAAAAAAACCTGTTGGTGGGTGTGGAGCTAAGCCAGCAATATTTGAAGTGGGAGGCAGATGGAGCAGAACGGAACTACAGTTCCTCACCACCACTGGTTTATACTGCTGCAGGGAGAAGTTGCCCTTCCTGGCAATCACAACAACCTAAAGAACTGAGTTAGGGTCAGGAGTAAGGTCAGGAACTGTGAGCCCCTTTGTGCTATCCTAATCATTTGAGGTAATCCCTATTCCTTCCAGAGAACAGAATTTCTGCAGACCAGGCAGATCTGCCAGGCAGGAGACCACCAGCTCTGTTCCATTGCAGGGGCAGAGTGCCCTAACCTCCACAAGGCTGCTGTGGTGTGCAAGTCCTAAGGTTGCCTTATACTTTTCAAACTGTGGGCTTCACCACAAAAGCTGGCTCCAGTGAAGCCAACCACAGTCATGAGTACCCAGCCCCTCTAAGGAGCAGGCCTTGTATTTGCAGTTTTATTATCCATTTTTCTTTTAATGTCCTGCACACTTGAGAAACCCTGTGTGAGAGTCAGAATGAGAGGGAGAAAGAGAGAGAGCTCATCATGCCCATAAAAGGGACAGATTCTGATTAGCTGAAGTTATAAAAATGATTTATACTTGCAAACATTATTTCTACTTGTATTGTTTGCCTGCAAGCGTTAACATCACGTCATGGACACTGTAGCCAGACTCAGTCATCCCTTGAGACGGGACAGATGGCTAACGTCCCCTTCCTATCAAAGAAACCCCAGAATGCAGAATTGGGGTGACCAGAAGAAAGACTTTACTCTGGCTCTTGGCACTTCCAAGCCTCATGGGAACATTCATCCTCATGCAGCCAAAACAGAGTCCCAGGCATCAAGAAGAGCAATCCTGATGTCAGCTCCTTCTCTGTGCTTGGCATTTCTCGAACAGGAGAAGCATGCTGAGTCCTGCCTATATTGTGCACTTTCTCCGCCTCCTGCCAGCCCAGATCTGGGTTTATTTCCTCATCCGTGATTATTGTAAAGAGGAGCAGAATGAAATGCAGATGCAAAACATGCTCGTAAGAATTTCCTCTCTCTCTCTCCCCCATCTGCCAGAGAATAGATTTTAATCTTTAATCCATGAGCAATCAGCGAACACTAGCGAATTGCAAATTACAGATGTTTTACTGTCTTTGGCATTTTTAGCTTCCTCGCTTCCCCACTGCCACTCAGTGTCTTTCTCACATCCTCCCCTCTTCTGCATTCATCGAATGCCACGCGCCATCACCAAAACCATATGACACTGTCATCATTTGGTAATTAAACCTTTACTCACTTTAAATACGCAAAGCTGGCTGGGGTAAGCAGCACTTAACCCTTTCCTGACAGGCTTTATGCATGTCTGGAATGAAGGGAAGGGGGGGATGGTGGACAGAACAGTGAGTGAGAGGAAGCCCAAAGTTTGAACCATGTCCTAGTGCTGATGGCTTTCTCTGAAAGCATCCCTGCTCTAAGAGAGGCCAAAAGAGATGGCAAAGGTCTCTGCTTGTTTCCATTTACCTTCTGTCTGGACTGTGTGGTGCCATTGATAGAGGGGAGCACAGGCTCCTCTGTTAAACAAACCCTATGGGCTGCTTGAAGACATTAGGTTCCTGGTGAAAGACCTGCTCACCACAACTATAACCCTGCACCACACTTCCGTACTAAGCAATTACAGACTCAGCCCTGGCTGCTTAAAGTTGTTTATTAGCACAAACTGTCCCAGTCTGTGGTTCTTGGTTTGATTCTTTGCTGTCCCAATGGAGATCTCCAAAGAAAAACAAGTGCAAGGATAGCAGGTAGATATAGAATAGATACAGAAGCACAGGCAATCTCTCGAGAGGAGTAGTTATGTAATCACCCTTCCTGGAAGTATGTTTCAGCTATGAAGGACAAGAAAGAACTTTTATATTGCCTCAGTTGCAAGCTTATGGAGAAAAGGCAAAATATGGCATAAAGGCTTTCAGCACAATCTGCTGTGCTGGCCTGGGTCTCTTGTCTTAGGGTGGCTTCCAGCAGGGTTCACAGCAGGGTCCTAAGCACAAGTGAGCACTCAACCCTACTAGTCTGTAAGAGATCTGAATTCTCAGTGGAGGTTAAATCACAATTCATTATCAAAGGAGTCCAAGGTAAATCAGAGCTGGAGAGAGTAAGACATGGCAAGAAGGGAGGGAGGGAGGAAGGAAGGGAGGAAAACGTTGCTGCAATTATTTTGCCATAGATTGGCAGGGACTGCTTTCCCTGTAAGAAGACTGCAACATTTGGGGAAACATAAATAACAGTTGACAAGAGACTGCACCTTAGAGACAGGCAGTAATTGTTTCACCTCCCTCTGTGCCCTGTCCACTGTAGGCTCCCAAGGAACTACCTTTGTATCTTAGCTTGAGGCAGCAGCTCAGAGCCCCTCTGGACTAGGAACAGCCAGAGCCTTAATCATTTTCTACAAGTTTGTCAATTTAACAAGTGTTTGCCCAAGGGGCATCTGTCTTCCTGCCTTCCTTTATTTCTCTCTCTGCTTGTTTGTTTGTGAGCTGGTGCATTCTGGCTGCTATCACCAGCTCCACACAAGTCTGCCTCTAAGCAGGATGTGGCCCTCACTGGAAGCAATATGGTTAACCCCAGTTTCAGAGGTTACTAAACGGAATCCTCTCCACTTTCTGCCTTCACTTATTTTTTACCTCCATCTTTCCTTTCTGTGTGTATGGGGTGCAGCAGCCACACAGTGACCCTTCTCTCCTGCCTCCCTGCACCAGAGACTGGGTTTACCCCATGGCACCTGGAATTAAATTCATCAAAAAGCTGAGCACTGGCTGTTCTTGAAAACAATGTCTTTCAGCAAGTCCCCACAGCATGTGGGGCAGCACCAGGGTGCCCTGGTTCATCAAGGCATTCTAACATGGGATCCAGCTGATGGGTGTCTAAGCTGAAGGTACAGCTGTGTCAGGTGAGGAAGAGGAGGAAGGTAGGAGTGAAGACTGCTGATGGGAAGGGGATGCACTCCCCTCCCAGTGCCAGGTCCTCAGGCCCTCTCAAAGCATGACAGATTGAAACACAGAACTAGGGAATTTTCATAGTACTTCAGACAACTGAAAAACAGGTACAGAATCATCTCCCTTCTTTCTCTTTGAACTAAGCAATTAGAAAAAAAATACCATAAGAAAGTTTACAATGCCTGATTTTAAATGTGTAAATTTGTTTCAGATTTCTCAGGGTGGAGTTACTTTCAGACACTGTTCCTATTAGCCATAACCCTCAATACCATTGCAACATGCCCTTAGAACAACTCAGCATTGTATCAAGAAAACAATTTACTCCATCTCACATTACTCTAAGCTTCTGTTCTCAGAGAGCATTCAACTTTGGTGCCCATGATTACCAAGACTTGGTCTTAGCCCTAGCCCAAATCCTAACCTTCAGGGTCAAGTCACTCATCTCTACAGTAAAGTAGAATGTAGGGCACAGAAGTACAAAAGCATCCAATCTCTTCCTTGTTCTAAAGGCCCAGCAGACTCTGATTAAAAAAAAAGTGTTTAATCAAACAAGTGATAGCCAGAACTGTCATCCTGCAGTAAGAGAAAAGAAAGTCCTGATGAGAACAAAATATCTCCCTAAGGATGACAACCCTAAAGAACATATTTATTTTCGTTTCCTCAACCAAAAACTTCACTTGAATTATAATGGACAGCCCATCCTTGCAGTGAAGAAAAATTTACGACTCAGCAGCTGTGAGAACTCTGTAATGTCCATTCAAACTTGTTTCTAGTCTTTTGGATTGAGATGACTCTCCAGGCTATATTTCTGGTGGCAATCAGACTTTTATTCTAGTTTGGCTGTGGTACTACAAAGATTGAATCTTCTAGTTCAATGCCCCATAGGGCTGCTATCTACATCTATATAGTGCTGTGCCACTCTCTCTTCAACAGAGGGCTGTGTTTGTCTGGAAGCTTTACAATATTTTTTCCTGAATCACTTTTATGGATTTGATTGTTCTAGTATTTCAGTATCAAGACATTTTGGAGATCCTTACACAGTATCTCCAGGACAGTTATTGTTGTCTTAAAGACAGGGTAAAAATACAGAATAAATTCAGTCAGTATCTCCTACAACACTCAGTTAAGCCACAAATAGGAATATGCAGGAGATTTGGATCCCATCCTAGATTTGATTTAAGTCTAAATATTAAATATGTGACCAAATTGTTTACAGGAGTCATTAAAGATGGGAGTGAAAGGAAACTGCTGGCAATTACTCCCCTGTGAGATGGAACACGGAAGAAAAGATTGACTGCAAAACACATGTGTTCCAGACATGGCTTTTATAATGGCACTGGGTGATAAGAGCTCGGGCAACATGACATTACGGCAGGCAGGCAGTACAGCAGTCCCAGGAAACCTCCCTGCCACTTATCTGTCAGTATGTATTTTTTTACAGGGGGGCTGGCCTTGAGCTTTGTACTTAGGTCAGACTAACTGATTACAAGGGAAGACTTGACCTTGATCCTTTTTAGAAAGGTGAGCAAAAGAACACCCACTTAAACACTTAGATTCATGGCACACTGCATCTCACATAAACCATATGAGAGGCAAATGTCTCAAGTTCGATGAGAAATCTACCAGGATGCTCACTTGTTGGCTTTTCTTGATCTTTGAGACAGCTAAGAAATGCTTCACAAGAGCCAGAAGTACCACAACAGCAATTGTTGGGATTGTCACCTCTAAGAAGGTATCAGTGTGGATAACTATGAACCACAGATTCCAATGTCTCACTTCAGCTGCAAGAAACCTACAGCTGATAGCAGAATTTGTCTCTGTAAGCTGCCCTGTGTTCTCTACGTGCTTGGAACTGCATCACAGCTTCTTCAAGACTTGCTGCCCTCAGGCCCTTCACATGCCTGCAGTGGTTAATTATCTCAGTCTCCTTACCACTGGCAGGCAAATCTTTAAGAAAAACTGGGTGAAAAACCCAGGAAATGTGTGTCATTATTAATCACTCTTAGGGCTGACAAGGAGGAAGCAAGTCCTGGACCATGGCTGGATACAGGAAAGAGAACTGGAAAGACCACTTCCCAAACAGTAAACAAGACCCCAGAGGCAGAGCCCAAAGTTACTCAGATGCAATCAGAGATGCTGGAATATGTTTACAGGTACTCTTCAATCTGACATGAAGATGGACAGGACCAAAGCAAACATACCAGGGCACTTGCCACCTGCCACTTTAAACAAGAAATGCCTCTTCTGCCCTCCCCAGCCACTTCTAAGTTATAAGCCCTAGGTCACTTACAATAAAGATCATGGGTTTAAGAAGAGATACAATACATGGAGCATTTGTCAAGTCCTGATAATAGGCTAGAGAGGCAGAAACACAGCCACCATCAGTCTCAACTCCTTCTCCAGTGGTTACGGCCACAGTCGGTTAGGTGCCAGAATGTTTTCCTCTGTGGCACACTTCTATGCATGGCACTGTTCAATATTCAAGACCCCAAGCAAGGCAGAACAGAGATGGGATATGCACTTGCTCAGCACTGACCCCTGTGGAATTAACAGGGAGATCAGTGAGGAGTTTCTAGGAAAGAGGTCTGATTACCCATGATCTGTGCTCCCCACCTCCCTTCCACAACTTAGTCTGGCTCACTGACATGTCTCTCTTAAGTCTTCTGCAGCCCTTCCACTCATCTAGCCCAGGGACTTCACTGGCACACAGTCAGCCTGTAAGAACAAGAACTGCTCCAGAAAGGAAATTGAATCCTAGGTCAGATCTTAGGTTCCTTGACTACATCTCTGGCTATGCTAGTAATAGAAAGAGCCTCAAATATCCAGCATTACAGGTGGAAAGATCCAACAAGACATTTTCCTGGCGTGGAGCAAAGACCTGCAGTTGGGCAGACAGAATAAAAAAGGAGTCGGAGTGAGTGCTGCAGAACATAAAGGCACAGTACTTAGAGGGATAAATGATGACAAAGAGAGGTGAAACCAAAATACTGCCAAACTTCAGAGAGTCAGTATTTGACGTATACTGGTCACAGTGCTGGGGCTTCATCTGTACTGCCATCAGTTTCCCCAAGTCAAACTGGAAAGTATGTCACATCCTGTTTGATATTGGGAAGTAAATGGAGTCTTTCAGACTTGCAGGTCACTGTGCATCTATATCCTCCCCTCCAGCACACTAAAAGATCATAATAATGCAGCCCCCTCTTAGCACATTGCCCAGTAATACTCACAGAGCAGTCTGCACTATGCACTGCAAGGAGAGATGGAGACTTTAGGAGATTGCATGGACATGCAGTCCAGATGACTGCCATGGAAACAACTTGGCTAGCCTGGCTCCATCAGGAGGAATACCTGCCCAAGGCCAGCAACCCAGCAGGAATACTGCCCTGTTGAAGAGAATAGGAGCCCATTTCCAGATAATTTCTTCCATTCCTCCTGCCAACATCAGCTGTTCCCCTATTGTCAGGCTTTGGCCAGGTGCTTTCAATCAAAGTATTCTCACGATCTGCTTTCCATTTTCCCTAGACCAAAGAAGCTGAAATTACATAGGAAGATTCCAAAGTAGACAAAATATTGTTAAAGAGCTTCAGAAAACAATAGAGGTATTTGATTCTGGAGTACTTGATTGAAAAGAAGCAAGGTAGGAAAATGTTCAGAAGTATTTAACCTGGCGTTCTAGCAAACAGAGATGAGGAACTCTTAATCAGAGCGTGTTAGGGGAAGCAGTACAAGCCACTTCCATTCTCAGTGCCTGTTTTTATCTCTTCTCAGATTTTCCCTTCCAGCCACACTCACCTCAGTGCTTTTAGACACATGCTGTCTCTACAGCACCTTGCACACAGCTGTTTGCCTTACTGTGGCAACAGTGACAAATTCCATTGGCAGACAATCTACTGGGGAAGTTCGGAAAGATATGGGACACAAACAAACTTGTATCAATACAGGAAAAGAGAGTGGGAAGTCCAGCAATATTGTCAGAGCTTTGAGAAAAGGGCCTGGCAAAACCCTAGTAGGAAAGCAACACCAGATGGGCTTGCACAGAGCACCATCACATGGGCAGAAACCTGACTGATGGCCCATAAAACAAAGGTAAAGTAACATCATAATGATCAGCATGGGGAAGGGAATAGCTGAGTTTCATGTCAGGCCAATTCACAGGTCTGTTAATAACATAGAGCAAAGGATATCAAATTTAGTAGATAATACCAAATGTTCTCCTTGGTCAGCTCAGCAATGAAGACAGGGCCAAGTGAAGACTCTTGTTTTATGCCTATCGTCTAACAGAAGTTCTACCACAGTACCCACCCTGTGATGATCACTTCCCTTTTAAGAATGAAATAAACCCCATCCTGCTCAGCATCCAAAAGGAAAAGAGATCAGTCTGCCTAGCAAGGCTGGAGGCACGCTGATGTGCTGGAGATTACCTGAATTCTTGATGGTTGAATCACATTATAGTTCGTCATGATAAAAACCCAATATGAAAACAGACAAGATGTAAACATCAGCTACATAACATAAAACAACTACCCATGGGTACTTTCCAAGACCTAGGAAATTCATAGTAGCTTAGTCTTCTTTTTTTTTTTTTTGTGGGATGCATTGAGAAATGAGAAATGTTTGCCCTGGATGACTTTGCCCTCATATGGAGTGCTGCAGGACAAGGACATGCACAGAACCTGCCTGAAATACCCAATGGTCAAGGCATTCTCAAGGTCATTTCACCCCATGGTAACCAGTTTGGCTGAATCTCAAGCAGCCACAGATGAGAATTTCCTGTTTCCTGTTACTCTCCGGGGACATTTGAACACCATGGCAGTTGCTCCCAGAAAGTAACTATCAGGCTAGTGGCCAGGATCTGTGCAATCAGCACTTTAATTAGTTTGGCTATAGGTCTGTGGTAAACACATGCCAATCACAGAGCAGGCAGATACCCTCCCACACTAGTCTGGTGGCATTAGATAAACCAGCTAGAAAGAAAAAAAAGGAGAAAGATGGATTTTCAGCAAAGTGGATGGGAAAATCATGTTAGAAAAGACAGTGAGCTGGCCCTCAGCTGCAATATACAAAGCTCATGAGCAAAAGAGGGGTTTTGTTCGTGAATGAGGGAAGGAAAAAGCAGTATTTCTACAGAGCACCACAGACAGAGGAAGCTCTCACTATATGTAATGGAAATGAAGCAAGCAAAAATGAACTTGCATGTGATATGGAAATTCCCTGAGAGAGATGAAAGCCTTGGGATTATTTTGGTCACTTGAAACTTTCCAACGGACAAGGTGCGTAAGGAATCCAATCACACACAGTGAAGAGAAACTTCTGCTCACCAGCTGAGGAGGGATACCGAAAGGACCAACCCATATTCCCTATGCAGGAGTGATTTCCACCAGAACACAACTAGTGAAGCATTCAGCTATCCCAGAGCATTACCCAGTGGTTAGCAATGTAGCCAAATGCAGGCAGAGCAATACTGAGGGCTCCTTGCAGGCTCCCGAAACAGTATTGGGAAGTTTGGCTCATCATCAGCCCCTGATGCGAGTTCCCTCCTTTGCCCAAGCAGACTGCTGATTAACTAGGAATTAAGCTGGCATGAGACAAGAGCTTGTTGATGTCTCTATAAAGCTTCAGCTGATAGACAAAAATAACTTTCATGTTGTCTATTCTGCTTCATCTTCTGCAAACATGCCTCGTTCTGCCAGACTGTCAGCCAAGGTCCTCCCCATACTCTAGTTTTCTGCTTGTACTCAAAAGGAGGAGACGTGCAGCTTGCTTGTGCTCCCCTACCCACACATCCCTGTTCAGCCACATGCAGGCTCACATTCACATGTGCCCCACACATTCCCACTCATGACTCAGACACCTGCACATGTGTTCACATATAAGAATCCCCAGGATGCCTGCACGTGGGCATCCCCCAAGTGTTCCAGGATAACAGGGGAACTTACATCGTCACATAGGTACACACATTTTCTCACCTCACTCTCAGGCATAATTGTAACCATATGAATGTGCATGCATGTTTGACAATGCCTTCACTTGCAGAGATACATTCCATCTCCTATTCATTCACTACTCAAGCATTCACATGCACCACAGCACAGATGTGAAAAGCAAAGCCCAAACCCTTTAGACACGCTAAGACAAATTAATACTTACATACAAGACATGCATACAACATGAATACTTGAACATGTTTGCAGAGACTGCAAATACACTGCAAACCTACAGAAAGAAATATTTTAAAGTCATGTTCATTTATGTGTGTGCAAAGCAACCTCACTGAGAAACGAATTGCTGACACGTCTATAAGGGGAAGAGTTGCTCTTTACTAAAGATTAAGCTCTTTTTCTCTTTGCAGTTCATCACTGGGTTAGAAACATGGAGCAGTCCTAAACTGCAGGTACAATTACCATAATAACCATTAAAGATTCCACACAAACCAGTTTAAGAGAAAAAAAACATGCCCTATTCCCAGTGCCCACCACTGCTACTTGTACTACAGCAGTACCAGGTCCCAGGCGAGGGATCAGGAGCCCACAGTGAGCTGTACCGAGTGACCTTACAGCCAGTATCTGAATTCCTTCCCACGCAGCACGATAGATGATGACAGTGGTAAGGCCTGTTTTGCCTGGATGAGCAGCACCTGCTTGCACTCTCTCCCCTTTCCCACCTTGCACAGCTCTGTGCCTCCAGCTTCCTGGCAAACACACGCGGCTTTCCTCTCTGGACTCACCAGCAGGCACCCAGCTCTCACCAGCCTCCGCAGAGAGTGACAGCGCAGATCTGTGCAAGCGGTGAAACAGGCGGCCAGGCAGCTGTGACAGGGTGAGGGCATAATGGTCTCTGACACACACATTTGCATCGTCAACACAATCACTGATGTGAATTTGAATTCTCACCTGCATGGAAGAATGTTTTCCTCTCTTCAAAGGTGCTAGTTCATCACCAATCTTTCCAATGGGAATTTTTCATACTTTTTTGAAAGTATATTTTTTTCACTGGTCAGCGATCAGTTAGTAATGGAAAAGCTACATGTATGAACTTACTTGTTTCAGAATTATGCCTTTTCTTCTCTTTTCCCTGACTCTGGCCCCAAGAAGTATGAGGTGCTAAGTCCAAAACTGCTAGCACTTACACAGAAGACACTTTGGCATATCTGTCTCCAAATCACTTCAGCAGTCATAAGCTAACTTCAAATTGCAGATAAATTTTTCCAGAAAAGGAGCAGTGAGTTCAAGGAAAAAGAAAATAATGTTGAGGAAAAACTCTGCTGTATTTTTATGGCTAAAATTAAAAAATTCAAGTTAACTTTGTTTCACATTAAAAGCAAACACGTCGGGGCTACTGTCCCAGACTAAGAGAACACCAAATTTAAGTCAAGGCTTGCAAATTTTCATATGGGTTTTTGGCTATAAGGGCTCATATAAGAGCAAACATGGTCATATCAGAAAATCATCTAGCAATGCATTCTTGGAGTATTTCCAAAAGCTTCAGGGAAAAAGTGTACTGGCACTAAGATATCCTAACACAGATGTTAAGTATGAGAAGAGGTAATAAAAAGAAGTTTAAAGTCTCTATAAGGAAGAATCAGAGACTACAAAGGCTTTTTGCTGAAAAAAGTGTCCAAACTGTAAAGGGAAGAAGAAGGGGAAAGAGAATGTTCTTAATCTCTCCATCAAATTTTGCCTGACAGGAATCCTTTGCTGATCCTAGGAAAGGGTTTTGAATATTGATTTCACAGACAACAGAAGAGGGACACAACTGCCAACATTTCCCAAAATATTAAACTCTTACCTTGCAAGTATTTATTGAGCTCTCATGGTGAAAAACACTGAGGAATATAGACTTCTAGATAATCTTTCTAATTCTTGACTGCAACCAGGATACAAATAAACAGTATCAAGGACCTCAAGTAATCCTTTGATGGAGCCTTCAGGCCTCTGTTTTGCAACATCAACTCTCAAAAAAAATGCAAACCTCAAGAGGAAGTGTAGAGGGCTGCAGCAGCTCTGTGGGATAGGCAAAGACATCTGCTAGGGAAGAACAAGGGCCAGCAGTGCACTCAGAGAGAACAAGCCAGGGGCCGAGGGCAGCCCCAGCACAGACACAGTGGTGGGGCAGCATCGTGCAACGCCCAAGCAGAGCCGGCACAGGCAGGAGATGCCAGCAGGCTCCATCAACAGGGTCAGACGGCACTGGAAAAAATGCTGCAACGTGGTATCCTAAAGACCATGAAAAAGTCACAGCTAACAGACATAACTGGAGGTAAACTGTAAGATGTGTAAGGGGGACAGCCAGGAAATAAGCTACCTATAATGCAAGGCCAAAGTCTATCCAAAGGGTCAGGAAAACAGATCCACCTACCGCATTAACAAAGCAAGGCTCAGGTCTGAGCTTAAATAGACCTCCTGGGCCCTAACCCATGGGATAGAGGGTGTGAGGCGTGTGGAAGCTACAGGTGAGGTCAGAGCATTTAAGTCCACTGGGGCATTTGACACCATCTCTCAGAAAAAGGTTCTTTGTCCCAGTAGGATGCAAGCAGCCTAATGTCCAAGCCCTGCTCAGAACAGAGTGCCCTATAGCCTGTGCCACTTCACAGACATCCCAAGAAAGAGCATCCAAGAGCTGCTGGAGTGCTTCTGCCAAGAGGAGCTGCTTCTCTGTGGGATTCAGGAAATCTGGTGTGACCTGCTGGTATCTAGACAAGAGAAGATCAAACATGCTCTTGATTTTGTCCAAGCCTGAGGAGGAAACTTAAACATTTTGTATAATAGTTCTTCACCACATAAGCAATAACCCGGTTCCCAGATCTGCTCCTCTTCTTCTGTGCGCCTTCCATCTATTTTTGCCTTTGCTTCTCACCAATAACACAAAAACACTTGTATCTGTTTTTCCTACTTATATGATCTGTGCTAACTTCAAAAAGCACTTATGAAAAGCAACCCATAATGTTCTCAGATAGGTGCTTTGAAGAAAAATTCTTTCCTAAATGAAGATTTCAGAGTAAAGATTAGTCTGTATCTTTGCGTTCCAAGGTGACACCAGAGTATTAACTAGCTGAATAATGACATTTCTGTTAAAATAATCTAGCCTACCTGCACCATTTTATTTTTGAAGAGAAATTGGCATGTATTGGACTTGTTCACCTTTAAAAATTTGATTTAAAAAGAAATAGTATAACTGAAATATAATTTTTAAAAATTAGTTTGTTTTTTATTTGCGTGTTTTGGTTCCAGGTTATTCTTTAACACTGGACCATAGGAATTTATGTGATTACCCAGCTGTACACTTCTAAGAGAAAAATTATACTCAGAAATTACTAGTAATTTTGTTGTGTGTTTTTAAAGAGCAAAAATGTTTTGATTCATAAAATACACAAGATTCCCATTCTCATCCCCAAATCTGGTATCAGTCATGATTCAGTTATAGCTTGAGATATGAACAAATTTACAAATTTTACATCCTTCTCATTTTACTGCTAAGGTTTGAGCTAGACTTTTCCTCACAACTGTATTAGTTGAAAATACATCAAAGCTGAGAGTTGCATTTAATCACTTGACTCCAGGAGATGGGACTGAGCCAAACTGCTGTTGATCTTGGGGATAGTATTCCAAAAGCTGTCAGGGCAGATTCTGAAGGTGGCTGGTAGATAAGGCTGAGAGTAGCCCTCACATATGCCCTTCAACAAATACAGAAACCCCTCCAGTATTTCATTGACACAAGACTCAGGCTGAGCCTGAGACAAAGTTCTTAAATGCAAGTGACTAAGGGAAATAATAGCATCCAATCCTTGTTCAAAATGCAGCCCCTCAGCTAACAGGCACTCCGTTCATTGCTACTGCATGATTCCTTTTTCTGCTGGTTGATGACCATTTCTGCTTGCAAGTCTGATTAATTTTTATGGGCATCTAGAAGTTGGAGAGCTTGTGAGGGTGAGGTTATTTCCAGCTTTATTTACATCCAAAGGGATTTATTTCATTAGAAGACCATCTGAGTGCATTTTCTGAACATGTACCTTTTCTAGATGCATCTCAGACTACTCAGCAAAACAAACAGCTAGGACTTAGGCACCTCCAGCCCAGCTGAGGTCAACAGAAACCAGAGAGCCAGTCGAGCTCAACTGACTGACACCAGCAGGACTTGCTCTAAACCTGCTGCTCTGCGGAGCATCTCAATCAACCCACGAACAGAATAATGGAAGAAGAGGGGAAATAAGTGCCTAACTTTCCCTTCTTGTGGACAGCCCTGAGAAGGCCTCCTGCTCACACCTGCTGTACTGCCAGCTTATGGGCTGTCAGCAGAATACAGCAGCAAAGGAG